>BMAU01001107.1:0-192500 GCA_019973935.1 Trichonephila clavipes | reverse complement strand
CAACAATATATTAAATATAAAAATACATGGTATCATATAAATGTTAAAATAATAATTTTGTATAAAAATCTACTCTGGCGCCCTCATAGTAATACCTTATAGTGTTACCCCAAATTTTGCATATCTGAAATACATTTTTTTTAAAAAAATAAAAAATATATAGACACTAATAAAATGAAATTATTAATAATATATGAAAACGGTGTACACACACAACAACTTATATACACTATTCAACACAATAAGCAATATTTCATACGTGTTATAAAATATAAGAATATAAAAATATAAAAATTATAAGAATATAAAAATATTAAAATTATAAGAATATAAAAATATTAAAAAATTATATAAGAATATAAAAATATAAAAATTATATATATAGAATATAAAAATATAAAAAATATATAAAAAATATAAAAATATAAAAAAATTATATAAGAATATAAAAATTATAAGAATATAAAAAAATTACATATATAAGTGTTAGACATTTAAAAAAATCGGATCCAAATTTTTATGATCTCCTTGTGTTGTTTTTCCAATCCCGTTCCATGATCTCAATGAAAGTAAGCACACCGATTCGAACCCGATCTTTTTCAGTTTCGTGATTTGAGGTTGGCAGCAATTGCCATGCAAATCGAGCTAGTATTTAAACTCGGCTCATGTTAGTTTTAAAAAAAAAAAAAGGAGAAACGGAAATATAAGAAGTATGTGAGTGGTTTAACTCTTAGAGGGAAAGAACAACTGGTTGGCAATGCAACTGCAGGTTGCATCACCATTTTAGATTAGAAATTAATTTTTACAATATTAGAAGACGGTTCGAATCGGATGTCACTGGTAATGTTGCTTTTGGATTTATTGATTTTATCGCTCCAGTAACGAGCGTAGTGACTTTATGATTGATTATTAAAGGCCAATTTTAAGAAACTGTTTTTCGTCTTCATGCCTCCTCGACACATAAATTTCACTGAAAGCTTTGCAAAATTTAAATTAGCTTACCAATAAGTGTAACAAATTTGGTTATGGGCCCAGTCCATGTACTGTGTCGAGGCAGGCTAAACAGTTGAACCAGGTCATGAACTTTGTCTATTTAAATATTGTTCCAGTCTAGAACTTTTTTATGAACTCTGTTGCTAGTACGCTAAATCGAGTAACAGGTATGGAGTTTAACAACCAGATATCAGTGTTAACTCCAAATAACTGGAACACGTGGAAGCATGATATGCAAGTACTCTTAATGCATTATGGTTGCTGGCAGTTTATAATACAGACCAAGCCAGAGCAACCTGATGAAGAGGCAACATACAAAGAAAAATTAGATCTACAACTTCGTAAGGATAGATGTTATACGTTGATCTATACTAACATCAGTTCAGATTTGAAAAATCTGATAACGGAAACAACTGACGGAGTAGCGGCATGGAAGATATTAAAAGATCACTTCGAACCAGTCACAAGAGCAAGGGTAATTTAACTATTAGATCAATTTTTTTGGAACAAAATACCAACCAGGGGAAGATGTTGGAATCTTCATATCTCGTGTAAAGACAGCGGCAACCAGACTACAAGAAGCGGGTCATAAATTGGACGACCTGTACATAGGATTTCAATTAATAAGGTGGCTTCCTCAGGAATTCTAGTCTACCGTGCAACAAATCTACAGATGGAAAGAAGATGGCTTCAGAGTTGTCAAAATTGAAGCAGAGCTGATATTAGAAGCCAATCGTCTTCAGTTGATGAAACAAGATTTGGAGAAAGCGAAGAATGCTTACTTAAGCAGTTTCACTTTGAAGAAGTCGAAGACGTTACCTGGTGCTACGGCTGCAGCTCATGGAAATCAAATGGCAAGAATGATTACCAAAAGAAAAGTGGTAAGGTATTTAACTGTAAAACTATTAAAAATGTTAAACAATCTATTAAGACTATAGGTCCGTGTTATGTATGTAATAAGTACGGGCATCTTAAAGTAAACTGTAAAGAGAAAAGTCTCTACCAAAATCTCCTTCAACTGTAAATGAAACTTTTAACACAAAGTTTAATATAAATTTAAGATTTTGTGAAGCTGAATGTAGTCTTTTAGAACTAGATAAACAACTCGTAACTAGTTCTATCTTATTTGAGGAAAACTTTGATAAAGGTGTTTGGGTAATAGATACTGCTGCCACGAGTCATTTTTGTAATGACAAGAGTTTATTTTTAGATCTTAAGCCGATAACTAACATGAAAATGTCGTTAGCAACGGAGGATAAAAGTTGTCCCGTAGAAGGAATCGGTACACTTAGATTTCGGGTAAAATATAAGGGGAGTTTTCATGAAATAACTTTGACTGATGTTTTATTTAATCCTAAGTTGAGGAGAAATTTATTATCCGGTTCCAGATTAGAAAGTAAAGGTGCGCATTTTATTAAAGGTAAAATTAATGTTTTTAATAAAGACTGGATAAAATTGTTCTCGGCGACACGCCATGAAAATTTGTATTTTTTAAGCCGGATCATTATATTATACCAAAGAGTAAAAAAATTAGTTTTTTTTTAGTGATGTAACCGCTAAAACAAAAAACGGATCAATAGAAATATGGCATCAACGCTTTTGTCATGTTAATAACGATTACTTGGTAAAAACTAGTAAAAATGATAGTGTAAAAGGTCTCCACGCTTAAATGATAATGGTAAGACTCATTGTATACCGTGTAAATTAGCAAAGTCCAAGAGAGTGTCATTCAAAAAGACGGGGGCCGTAAGATCAAAACGTCCATTGGAATTGTTGCATATGGACCTCTGTGGTCCAATGCCAACTGAAAGCCAAGGCGGTAATAAATATTTCTTGAGTATAATTGACGATTATTCAAGAAAGGTGACTGTATTTCCCATCCGAAATAAATCTGACGTATTTCATACGTTTATAAGATTTCAGAAACGAGCAGAACGTTTTCTAAGTAAAAGGTAATAGCAGTTAGAACTGATGGCGGACTAGAATTTTGTAATAAGGATATGGATAATTTCTTGACAGAACTGGGTATAAAGCATGAGATAACAAATTCATATACGCCAGAAATGAATGGGGTCGCGGAGAGATTCAATTTAACCGTTCTAGATGGCATCAAAACATTGCTTAAGTCTAGTGAAGTTCCCCGTAAGTTTTGGGGAGAAGCATTACTTTGTTTCACTTATGCGTGGAATCGAATTTGTCACAAAGACAGTAACAAAACGCTTTTCGAAAAATATTCAGGTAGAAAACCATCGGTATTGCATCTAAAACCTTTTGGATGTTTGGCATACGCTGGTGTGCCAAAACAAATTAGAAAAAAAATTCGATATGCGTGCGAAAATGGGAATTATGATGGGATACGCACAACGTACTAAGGGTTATAGAATATGGTTAATAGATGAAAATAAATTAGTCGAGACTATTAATGTAAGATTCGATGAAAATAAGAGGGGAATTAATTTTAGACAAAAGTTAATAGTAACCTTGGATATAATTTAAACCTTCCTGATTATTATGAGGATGATTCCGATAGAGCAAAAGATTCATTAACGAGTCGTTTAGTTTCAAAGACAAGTACGGAAACGCCCTCAACATCTGAAAAACCAGATGTATCTTCCGATAATCATAGCTTGATCCCATGTACACAGGTTAAGTGGATTCGAAATATAGGTAGGAAAGTAACTGGATCTAACGTATATTATAGTATAGAAGGGGAAGCAACCCGATTAAAATCTTTTAACGAAATAGAGAGATACTGTAAGAGGCATAATATTGAGTATGATCCTAGTTTATTTAATTTTAGAAAAAATAATGCCGAATCCCAGGGATTTTCAGATTTGTCAGAGCAACAAGCTCTTATGGTTGAAGTAACTATTCCTAACTGTTACAAACAGGCGATAAGATCCAGAGACGCATCTAAATGGCATGATGCAATGGATAAAGAAATTAACGTAATGAAGGAACGTAAAGTTTGGGATTTAGTTGATCATCCGGATAATATAAAAATTTTAGAAAACCGTTGGGTTTATACCATTAAATATGATGAAAAATAATAAAATTGTTAGATACAAGACCTGATATTATGTATGCAGTAAATGTATTATCTCAATTCCAAGCAAACCCGGGAATAAAACATTGGAATTGCTTATTGAGATTATTAGGTTATTTAAAATACACTCAAGAATACAAATTAGAACTTTCAAAAGTTAAATCATTAAAACTAAGATGTTATTCAGACTCAGATTTTGCTACAAATAGGGATGATCGAGTGTCGATGGGAGGGTTCATAACTTTTATAGACGAAACTCCATTTTCATCGCGAACCTTCAAGCAAAAATCCGTTAGTCTGTCGACCATGGAAGCTGAGTATGTTAGTTTAACAGAAGCAGCTAAGGAATTCATTTGGCTAAAGAATGTAATTAATAATAAAAGTTTAAATTTGGAATTAAGTCAAAATGTAATGTTTTGTGATAATCAAGCTGCTATAAGTTTTTCAAAGTCACCGGTAGAAAATTATAGAACAAAACATATCGATGTTCGTTATCATTTTCTAAGGAATTTGATATACGACAAGGTTTTCCAAATTAAATATATAGGTACCAAAAATAATTTGGCGGACATTTTTACCAAACCCATGGTAAAGGAAAAATTGTTACAATTTTGTAGAAAATTATTTCTTTTTAGAGAATAAGACTTTGTTTCTTTAAGATTAAAATATTAGTTTGTTTATTACAATAAAGATTGTGAATAAAATGTATTTTTTGTGTTAAATTGTATAACATATGATTATAGATTAAAATTTACTGATTTGTAAGAGATAATGGTACGAGAGATTGGAAAAAGGGGGCCGATTGTTAGACATTTAAAAAAAATCGGATCCAAATTTTTATGATCTCCTTGTGTTGTTTTTCCAATCCCGTTCCATGATCTCAATGAAAGTAAGCACACCGATTCGAACCCGATCTTTTTCAGTTTCGTGATTTGAGGTTGGCAGCAACTGCCATGCAAATCGAGCTAGTATTTAAACTCGGCTCATGTTAGTTTTAAAAAAAAGGAAGGAGAAACGGAAATATAAGAAGTATGTGAGTGGTTTAACTCTTAGAGGGAAAGAACAACTGGTTGGCAATGCAACTGCAGGTTGCATCACCATTTTAGATTAGAAATTAATTTTTACAATATTAGAAGACGGTTCGAATCGGATGTCACTGGTAATGTTGCTTTTGGATTTATTGATTTTATCGCTCCAGTAACGAGCGTAGTGACTTTATGATTGATTATTAAAGGCCAATTTTAAGAAACTGTTTTTCGTCTTCATGCCTCCTCGACACATAAATTTCACTGAAAGCTTTGCAAAATTTAAATTAGCTTACCAATAAGTGTAACAATAAGAATATAAAAAAATTACATATATAAGAATATAAAAAAAATATATAAGAATATAAAAATATAAAAATTATAAGAATATAGGAATAAAAGAATATAAGAGCTCTCTCTCTTTTTATTATTTATGAGTCGGAAAAGTGGGCTCACTTCTATAATCACGTTTAGTATTAATGAAAATTTTCACAATATTCACTGTAACTTAACAATATTGCATACAATTATTTTGAATCTCTCCGTAACCTTCTAAATATTCGTTTCACAGACAAAATTCTTTACTATCTCTTACATCATATATTAATTAATATGAACTATATCACACTACTTATTTTTCAACACATCTCTCTGCGGGATCAACTCACAGATGTTCAGGGATGCTAATAATAAAACCATAAGAGGTGTACATATCAAGCTAAACACTTTTCTCCTCTTAAGAGGACTTGGTACCCTAAAAATGACGATTTTATGGTTTTTTTTAATTTTTATTTAGTTATATTCTTTGAACGATTACCTTTCGATTGATATATCACTTTTACTGCTTGTGGTCTCTTCAAGACTGTTGATGAAACTGCTGAGAATTGTATTATCTTTCTTTCTATCTCTTGAAGGTTTGTCTTAAAAATGCCACGAGTAAAACTTCGAAATCATTCTGCTCAAATGAACAGAAAACGTTGGTGTAGTGATTCTGTAAATACATGTGTCACAAAAGAAAATATATTAGATCCTAACATCAGAACTATATATATATATATAAGCAGTTATTAAGTACTGAAAAGACTGGAGATTCTGAAGTGGGAAATTTTAGCAAATCAGCAAAATGATTATGGAACTAAAATGCCCAGACTGTGACAAACAAACTTTAAAGCTTGCACTTGGAAACAAGGTAGGATTTTCCTATGTGTTAAATTTAACCTTCAGTTCTTGCGCTGAAAACGTTTGAGCTGTAGAAAGGTCTAATGAAAGGATAGGTAATACTGTTCCGGATATTAATTTACGCATCACGCAAGCATTCTCTAATATTGGAAAAGGTTACTCTGCAATATTGAAAAGTTTTATATGGCAGTAAATGTATATCCTTTTTCATCGAGAACATATAGCAAATGCATTAAACTTCTTCACACAGCGAACGGTATTGCTGCAGAGACTTTGCAGAGCGAAGTACATAGTGAAGTGAGAAAGGCTTACGAAGCACCGACTGATAATCCCGTTGTTGATATAAGTGTTTCATTTGATGGTAGCTGGTTGACACGTGGACATACATCTTTGATTGTCATAGCTTGTGTTATTGATATACTTACAGGGGCTATGTAATTGATTTTGAAGTCATGTGTAAGGTATGTCGCAACTGTTCTGCGGCAAAAAGAGAACTGGGAGAGTCAAGTGCAGAGTATGACATTTGGTTTGAAGATCATAGAAAGGATTGCGATATTAATCATTCTGGCTCATCCACTTCGATGGAAATGGAGGCAGCATTGATTCTCTGGGAAAGATCCCAAGAAATGGGATTTCGTTATTCCACATTATTGTCTGATGGAGATTGTAAAATCTTCAATTACCTAACAGAAAAAAATGTGTATGGGGATAAATTTGAAATAAAAAAGAGGAGTGCATTAATCACGTCAGTAAAAGGTTGGGCACTGGTCTACGAAATGCTGTGAAGGAATCGAGAGCCCGTGGTATTTAATTAGGAGGAAAGGGCCATGGCACATTGAAAGAGGCAGCAATTAAAAAGTTAACTTTATACTACCAAAAAGACATAGTACAAAACAAAGGCAATGTTCCTGCCATGAAAAAAGCAATATATGCCACGTTACATCACAGCATTTTGACAGACCAAAAACCTCAGCATTCGAAATGTCCAATCGGTGCAAACTCATGGTGTTTTTAACAGTCCGCAAAAGCAAAAGGACAAAAACCAGGTCTGCATAAAGAACATGTTGGGACTCCAATCAATGAAAGTTTTTTGCCACACATCCTTTCTATTTATCAACGACTTGCTTCGGATGAACTTTTAGAATGGTGCATTAATTGCGGAACTCAAAACGCTGATGAAAGCTTACACAATATGATTTGGTCGAAGTGTCCCAAAGAAGCATTTGTGTGTAAAAACAGAGTGAAAAATGGCGTACTTGAAGCGATTTGTGAATTCAACAAAGGCACTCTACGTACTGTCAGAGAGACCCAAAAAGCATTAAATATACCTTTGGGGAAATGTTTGCATGATCGTGGTGTGATGCTCGAATCTCGTAAAAAATTATTCAGAATCAGACGGAAAAACACAAAATACCAGCATGCACGCAAATTGATAAAAAAAGCTATTTTAAAAAGAGAGAGATTAATTAAAAAAAGGGAAGGAGTTACATATGAATCAGGATATTTCTAAGGTATTACTATAATATAAATTTTTTTTGTAAAATGTGTGTGCATGTAAATATTTATAATTGAGGCATTTTATATTAATAATTTCATAATTTCAATTCTTGTTTATCATATGTTTTTCATACAAATATATTATTTAAATATTATGTGAAGCAAAAGATTTTAAAATTTCTGTTATAACAGAATTTTTTTTAACGTTTTCTTCGAGTCTTCTTGATATTTATGTGCAATTATTACTGTGTAAAAATGTATCATTTATAGAAAATATGGGTTAAAATAACATGAAAATGCAATTAATTTTAAGAAAAATATATAGCTAATGTTTTAAAATGGTATTTTAAGCTTATAATAATTATTTTTTTCCGAAGTATAAACTTTAAAATGGTTTTTCTCAGCTTGTGTTTTTTCGGTACATTAGTGCATTCAAAATGCTACTCCTTCCATAATTATTGACCAATCTTTTTTAATTTTTCTCTGTGTGTTATATATCATACATGTAACAAAATTAGGGATCCATTTTGCTATAAACTGAGTACTTTTTTTTAAAAATTAAAATGTAGAAGATATTGGGGTTTTGTTGAATTTTAGCATATCTAAGAACATCTTATTTTTTTTCTCCAAAACTAATTAAGTTATTGATTCCTAAAGTTGTTTAAAACATCCTTAAGAATGTTAGAAAAAAATTTCATGTCAAAATTTTAATAAATACAAAAGGAGTAGAATTTTAAAATTTTCCAAATTTTTTAAAAAAATTTAAATTTTTAAAATTGTGGGAACAATATGTACAAAATTACACCTCATATTGTTTTATTGAACAGAAACATTAAATGAAATGATAAAATATAATTTTTAAATGCATAAATAAAAAAGTTTTCTCAAAGGGTACCGAGTTCTCTTAATGTTTCAAAACATATACAAAATTATAATGATTGTATTCTTGCTTATCCACTGTATAATATCCAAAAATAAGCTTCAAGTTATTAAATTAATTTTAAATTTAGATAAGGAAAATTTCGAGAAATTGTGAATCTTGATATACGGCCTGTATATCAAAACACACAATTTCAAAATGAAAAAAAAAATTAAATGACATGCAATAAGGTTACTGCTGAATAAAATAATTAACAAGACACTAAAATTCAGTGGAGAAAAAAGAATGCAATGTGACTTAACTTTTGTTTCTTATCAAAACCAATATCACATTAGTATTAGTTCATTTTAGAGTCATTTCTCTAATATCTAAATTTATATCTTTCAATTTTAAAACACCAATTTCTATCATAAATGCTAACTCATTCGACATCTTAAGATAAAATTGTGAGAAGTACATTAAAATTTCCTCAAAATTTTGTATAATAAAACACATACACTCTGCTTTCTCAATTAAAGTATAAGCAATATCTCCTTTAATACAAAATATACTATAAAAGTTAAATGTTATATTATATTACTCTTCTTCTAAAAGTTCTGTTCAACAGAACTCAGTTACTTTAATGTTACTAAAATGAAAACTAATAATTTCACTGATCTTTATATTTTACTGGCAGAAATTTTTCGTTCATGGTAATCCACATTTTGTTGTCCCTAATTTGCACCAATGAATTTTTTCGATGTTGGTCCTTCAATCACTGTATTATTAGAATTAATTCACAATACCATTCGGAGAAGAAGAAGATTTTTTTCTGGAGGAAGGGAGCGACGTCTTTCTTCACGGGGATGGGGGATTCTCAAGTCCCTTTTTTCTTCGCCATTCGAAAGTTGTTTCTTTCATTCATGGCAAAAAGCAAGTCTCTTCAGCAAAGACAGAAACATCGTTCGGCGGTAAACACGGTTTCTTCTCGGTATCAAAAATCGCGTTTCTTCTTTTTCCGTACCATTTTTAATTCCGGCTACCCGACGTAATCAGCAAAGATATATATAGCGCCGTCGGATTTCCATCAAATTCTCCATATCGGTTATTACGGTCTTTGGCGTTAGTTTTCAAATTAAAATTATTTTACAAAAAATGATTCGTTTTATGTTAATATTCGACATTTACTCGCAGATAGAATCCCGCCGGCTTTAATTCTGACATGTTTTTTGAGCCAGAATCAGACTTAGTTTTAAAGAGGATCTTTATTTGATGCAATCTATACAAGTTCTGACGCTGAGAGGAGAGAGAAAAAAGAACGTCACCGTGTGTTTTAAGTGGGTTAGCACTTAAAATACACATGCGGTAAGTATCGCAGATTTTATGAGTGTACCTGAAAGTTAATGCTGACATAAAGGGCTATTAAATATAACGATCTAGAATTAGACATGCTTATTGGCTAGGCCATATAGGTTCGGAAGAAATAAATGGGTAATTAGTTTGATATTTGAAGATCAAAAGAAAGACAAAAGTAAGACAGACAGCAAAAAAGAACATTTGAAAGAAAATACAAAAACATTCAAATTTTAATTACAAACTTTACAGGTTTTCTACGTTTTAAACCTTGGCTACAAGGCATATATCAATACGATAGTCTGATTCCTGCCACTGTCTACTTAACATGATACTCTCAATGTTATTGACAGTCTGTGTCATTCTTTGGTGAAATTGTGCTACATCACGCGACAAAGAGGGGATGAAAACTCGGTCTTATGTAAAATACACAGTTTACGAGAAAAATACGAAAAACAGACTGTGACGTTACAGTAGTAATAAACACATCATTAGCAGTACTCGCATATATTTATAAAGGCAAATGCTCTCAGCGTCTGTCATGCTTATCAAGGCAAGCTTGAGCACGCCGGGGAATGGATGAGTCCACTCGTCATAGCAGCCCGGTGTGCACCTGAGTACAAGTAGAGTGCAGACTTTAGTCCGTTTCTTGTCTGTCACCTAGTCACTACGTCTCGACACACCAATTCCTTGCTATTGTTCCATAGGCAAAAAATCAAACAGTGTGATATCTAGTGATCATGGGCCATAGAACCGGGTCTATATATCCTATCCAGAGGACGCACTATGTCATATCCAGCCAATTACTTACAGGAACACAAAAATGCGTCGGAGCTCCATCATGAACCATCATGCATAATCAATCCACCATTTACCATCATTTAACGCATTTTTCTTGTAAAATATGGGTTGTACAGGTACAGTTCTTTAAGCCTATTTTTATGTATGTATTTTTTTCTTGCTGTGCAGAGCTCGGGTGCCATTTTTCCTACTTCCGTTTTTAAAGGCATATAGTTTTTTTTGAAGTTAACTTCTTATGGCCCGGTAGGGATAAATTTCCGTTACGCGTTACCAGTTACGGTTAGCGATGAAAGTAAGGTAGAAATGAATGAAGTTCCGAATTCCCCCCCGTTTTAAAAAACAATCTAATTCATACTATCTATCTCAGACAAAAAATAATTACAGATTCGGAAGGATCATTTTTTTCGCCACGATATGATATATTTTTTAAAAAGAAAATAATGATATTTTCTATTTTTTACGATTTTTTTTTAAATGAGTCAAAATTGATACGATTTTATTAAAATGGTTTCTAAATCATTCCCTTTAAGTTTACTTTCGAGTTAATGAATTAATATTTTATTCTAAACAAGTTCATGCTTTTCTCTTTTAGAATCAGTCATAAAAAAATGACGGAATCTTTTTTTTTCCGATTTTTCAAAAAATACTCAAAATTTTAATTAAATATTTAATAACTTCATTGTTTATAAAAATAATCTAACGAACCTTTTTTTTCCATATGTAGAATAGTATTATCCGCAATCTGTTCAAAGATTGAAAAAATAGATTATAAATTACGGCTTTTAAAATTTCTTTTGTGTTTTTCGTCTATTAGCCCTGAGCTAGCACCCACCCCCTCTACTCATTCAACAGCAGCTTTAACAAGCCTTTCCTCTTTTAGCTTTGTGATACATACTTTGTTTTGTTTTTACTTTACCTAGAAGTCAAAATATAATCAATTTTATGAATTAAAAAAATCGGAAGTGAGTCTTTAATCTACCCGAAGTATGCATTTAAATGGTTCAAAATCTGTCAAAAATTAGTTTAAGGAGAGTTTGTTGGATATACAGTTTTAAAATTCTTTTAAGGAAATAATACTAACAATCTATTGTTTTAAAATTCAGTGGCAACACAACATTTCTTCCGATAGTTTGGCAATAAAAGATTGTGTTTACTAAATTGTGTGTCAATCGAAATGGACCAAAAATAATAATTGTAGCAGTATATATTACTCCGAACAAAAAGTTGGATCACATTATCGAGTTCATTTATCTCGATCATTATTACCATACACATTAAGAGGTTCTGCTTTAATTAATAAAAATTATGATAAAATACCTATGATTTTTTAAGTGGAGATTTTAATGTCAATTTTGCTTTAGACAAATCTCTACAATTGATTGAATTTTTAAAAGACAATTTTTTAAAGACACCTTATCTCTACAAAACAACAAAATAATATCAACGACAAAATCAAATACTACGATTGATGCAGCCTTTTCGAGATACTTAAGGGATATTGAGTGCAAAACCTACATTTCTTATTTTAGTTATCACAAGACTTTGATAACAAAAGTATATACTGAAGCACCCATAAGCATAATGGAAATAGACTAATAATGATGATACTTTTCTCAAAATACATACAATAAATTTTTTTTTAGTATTATGTATTGAAAATGAAAATTTTGTCTATGCTTATACCTTTTCCATCCTAATTATTTTTTTTAAATACAGTTTGAAATAATAATGATAATAATAAATTTGTTAATTATATATAATATTACTTCAAAATAAAACTTTACTATGCAATTCAATACATGTAAGCCAAAGAAGTTAACTTCTAACGCGTGTTCACACTGATACACGTTTTCATTTTTTTGAAAAATAATGAGTTTTTGTACTTTGTCCCAATTAATTTGCACATAATAGTATACATATTTTGAACTCATCACATTATAACATTGAATAAAACTGCTCCATTAAGAAAACAATTCAGAGTTCTATAAACAAATCAACGTAATTGAAGTAATTTTCCCAACAATGCTCTTTCAAACCAACGCTTAAAACTCGTAACAATCTGACTCACGCGACAAAATTTCATGGAAATTTCTGTTTACTGAGCTAATGACCTCAATCGATGTACATCTTCATGTAAATCCAGTAATTAGTTTTTACTGATATTATCTCATCACGCATTTTTCGTTTCAGTTCATAATAAAACATATTTTTTGAAAAAAAGGCACGGTGTACGAAGCTCTTTTCTAATTTTTGATCCACGGTAGAACTATCAGCTACATATTTTAACGTCATAAAATATAGACTATATCTTTAACTAAGGGAAAATAATTGGATATCTCATTAGAAGAACTTTTTCAATCAATAATAAGTTTGTATTTCGAAAAATAATTAGCCATTTTAAATATGAGGCATTTTTAATACTATTTTGTGAAAGATACATCTGTAGTCACTATGAGGGTAGAGAAATGGTTGTAACATCACATTTAATAAAGAAAGAATGACTTGTGAATCGTTGACATCAACAAAAGTGAAAAAATCATATATTTAGTCCTTTTCAGTCACCATGCACACAAGAAAAGCAATGAAAATCACCTCTATAAATGTTCCAATGGGGATTCTATTTTCACTTCAGGGCAAAGAATACAGCCGAACTGTTGAAGAATTTCTCAAATATTATTCGTACTATTTCACTGCTGCGCTTCATCTGTTCTGTATATATTTAATTATAGCCGGTGTCACATCAGCCTACTCTATGCATGATTTAAAACAAGCCTTCGCTTATATGTTTATCAATGCCTTGCCTATTACCTTGCATTACACTATGTTATCTCAAAGGAAGAACTTCAGAACTCTCATATTTTTCCTGAATTCTCATTCCAACCTATCAAGAAACTGTTTAAATAAAAATTACGCATATCTAAAGATATTTATACTTTTAAATAATTTCATTTTACCAGTTGTTCTTTCTGCTGTTTTTACTTACCTTGCGCGTGATGAAGATGAAGTGACAGAATTTTGGGCATTTAGATATCACCTTGAAGAAACAAAACATAAAACAATGATTAACTTTATAGGTAGTTATACATATTTCTCAATATGTGTGACATATCCTTGCTTTTTTGCAATATCTATGTTGCTTTTAATTCAACGATTTGGATTCTTTCTTCGCCAATTTTACAAAAATTTGAAAATGATTGATTGCATTGTATTGTCTGCAAAAAGCCTTAAAATTGCAAATGAATATTACAGAATCGAGGAAAAAATAAATCTTCTAAGTAATGTTTTATCCACACCATTATTTATTATCTTAGGGAACAGTTTCTTTCATTTGTACAGCGCTTTGTCTATTAGTTTACAACAGGATCTCTCTCTATATTATGCATTAGAAATGAGTTGCAGCGTTTGCATAGGGATTTTTGTTATTGTTTCGTTCACTATTTGTAATTCTCGAATTCCAGAAATGATGTTAAAAATACAATCAACTACTGGGTCGATAATTGATAAGTACAAATTTGACAAGTTGACTGACAAAGGAATAATTGATGTATTTGAAAGAATGGAGAAAAAAGATGTCATTTTCATGTCAGCTTGTGGAATGTTGCATTTCAAGAGGAGTTTCCTACTGTCAGCATTTGGAACTCTTTTTACATACGGAATACTACTCGTGAATTTAAAATAAATTAAAAAATAGGCAAAACATGTGAAACATTGAATATTCTTGTTCTAATACAGAAGAGTCCCGAAACCCGGCATTCCGGACAACTCAGCTACACCCTTACAGGTAAAAAAAAACCCAGGTGCAATTGCTCAATGAAAAATTGTCGGAAAAGGATTGTGACGTTAACGTTGAGAACGCCATTAAAAACACCTAAAATATCCTTTAGTGAGGAACTGAAATATTTAGCAACCACCCTTCAGTCTTTTTAACGAAAAGGTGCGTCGATAATGGACTTATTGTTCCTTCGTCGTCTTCGTGATGAAGCAACAAAACGCAGAGTGCAGTACTGAAGAATACAGAACATTACTGATTTCTTAAAAAAACAGCTAGTTTTTGCAAAGTTGGCTACTTAATTTTCATTATAGGCAGCTTTATGCCTTTATAAATGCATTCATTAATTTTCCTTTTTGTGTAATAATGCTCCATTCCTTCATAAAGTAAATACTTCTCTTTTGCTTAAAAGTGTTTTGGCAGCTGATTTTCTGTTGCATTTTCAAGAAACAATACATACAAGTGCAGTACAGTATTTCTGAGGAAGCACTCACGTACTTATTCTTTTTTTAATCCCAATCTCGATACTCCGGCAATTTCACAAACTCTAGGACATTCTTCGGTGCCCATTAGACCGAGTTTTCGGGACTCTATTGTACATGGAAAAATTTACTGACATCTCAATAATGTAATGTTTGCTTATTTTGAATGATTTTAAGAGTGCTGTTTGATAAATCTTTGAATAATGTACGTCACTTTAAATTATAATGAAATAATATGAATTAAAAAAAAAAGAAACACTTAATATTTATATAAGTTCTAATGCTTTTAGAACATTTCGACTTTTTAAGATTCTAAATGTGTATGAAAATTTTTAAAATCCTTTTTCTTCAAACTTACATCACGTTTAATGATAATTTTATTTTTATAGTTCAAAAAAAAAGATAATACAATGCTTTTGAAGAAAAATATTCCTCTCGGTTTCTGAATTTTTTTCCCTCAAATGTTGTATAGATACAAAACACATTTGAAAAAAGTTAAGACAAAGGGGATAAAATAATATCAGAAATACACTGCTGACCATTAAAATTGCAACATCATGAAGAAAAGCAAATACAAAAATGATATATACTGTACGTAAACAGACATGGAGACAAAATGATTAAACGTGCAAGTTTAGGGGTAGAGAAATTAGTTAAAAATGTCATTCCTGACAGATAAAACAGCCGTTACTCGGTTAGGGAGGGAGTCAAACTGTGGTTAGATTACAGAAATCATCAACGCATTCCATGTTGTTTCAAGTCTATGCTACACATCATCTAACACATTAGCTGGAGAATGGTTACGGGTCAGTCTCCCAGCAAACCCAGCCAGATGCTTTAAATGAGTGAAATATCAGGAGACCACGCAGGACAAGGCAAAAATCAAATTCCTTGTGCATCTAGGAAGGTCATAACACGACGTGAAACATAGTCTTGCATTATCTTGTTGGTAGAAGGCATTTGAAAGCCCTTGACGATAGGACTCAAACATTGGATGTAAACTACAGAAACATATACCGATCTGCGTTTAAATAACCGTCGATCCCAGCTGGTATGTGTCGTTTACTCAATGGTTGTTCAGGTCATCACGTGAAGTGAAGGGTGTCTATGCCGATATCAAATACAAGCAGGCATACAGTTCTATCAGTGAAGCAAAATGTTTTACAAATTTCTCAAAACAAAACTAATTATAAGTCAAATAACTAAGCTGAATTTCAAACAGTTATTGAAAAATCAAAATACGTCCCTATTTCCTGATGAAGGGGCATAGTTTGAGAGAAAATAGAATGTGTGTTAGTGCATAATGTGTTGTTTCATAGTTCCTTAAAGTCTACTATTTACACACATCCTTCATTTGGTAGTGAAATCTGTGGAAGAGCCTGCAGTACGTCAAGAAAAGTTTTTTTTTTGCTTTTCAGCTGTATTGGTGGTACACTGTGGATCGATGGATCGACAAAGGTGTCTCAAAAATGATTTTTGTGAATGTTGCTTTACGAAAATATTTAATATGGTTAATATTGTCCAAGATATAGGAGTGTTTAAATTCAATTTAATTATAGCTTTACAAGCCTTACAATATAGAAAAACAAATTGGAGGAATGAAGTTATTTTTGTGTCCATTAGCATTTTTATTAATGTTTTACTTTTTACTGTTGTACTAGTAGATCACCTGACTAATGTACAAGTTCAACTTTAGTCAAAATATGAGACATTCTCTAGCGGGACGGTACATTAGGTCTTTGTAGGCAGACGGCCGACACCCTAGGATTGGTCCTGTGCCAGGGCTGTATTCTTTGTTTCAGTTTTTTTGAAGTGGCGCGTTTGAAGTTTTGAAGTTTTCTTCTATTGGCGCGTTTTGATGGAGAATGAACTTGAATGAACACCATTTTTAGGTATGTAACGCTCTTTCGGATTTTTTCGCCTGTATTCGGAAAACTTGCTCCGACAAGAATGTCCACCCTTAAAAAATCGCGTGACTAAAAGGGGAACGTTCTCCCCGGGGTTTTTTTAGTACACAGTTCTTGTATGCTTATTTAATTGGTTCATTTTACCACGTGTATTTATTATTCAAGATATATCAGTAGGAATAACTATAAAGAAATGTATTATATTTATATTTTTGTATAACTTTATTCTTGTGTCATTATTGAATTTCTTTCTTTTTAGTTTTGAGGGAACGATATAATAAATTGATGCATTTGTGTCAACACCCTTAATTATGTATAAATTTCAGATATTTTGCTTTACATGAGAAATTAGTCTTTAAATGTGAAATTAGTGTTTTGTTTATTCTGTCACAAATCTTAATTATCTTAAAAATGTTATTAATTACTTAACCTAAAGCTGAACACATTCTATACTAATGCATCGTTCTTGAGTACCCAACTGGTCATCTAATAAACTTGACAACTATACACTTCGGGATTTTGTTTCCCAAAAGATGAACAGTTGATGCAAACTTCAAAAGGGACAATCCCTAGAAAATTTAAAAATAAATTAGATGATATTTCAATTGAAGAGTATCAAATTTAATGTACATAGCGGTTATTGCGTTCATAATATAAAATTCGAATGCTACGATTATAAATATAGATTTGTTGTAGATAAAAAAATCAATTTCTCGATTCAGAAAATGTCGAGGGGGCAAAACATTTGAGATTTCTGGATATAGGAGGTTTAAAAATGTTCACAGATATTGTTATGAAAATCATTTCAACGCAATATTTTATTTTTAACTTGTATATAGAAAATTCGATTTATATATATATATATATATATATATATATATATATATATATATATATATATATATATATATATATATATGTATATATTAACTTAGATATAATCAATGATAATATTTTAAAAGATATAATGAGTAAAGACACTAATTTTAGATTAAATGTTTCTAATAACAACAATACTGTTAAAAAACAAATTTTTAAAGATATAGATAATTTTATTACAAAATCTGCAAATAAATTTGGACTACCTATTTAGGCATTTGAAGAGTATAAGTACAATATATTAAAAGACCTTATGAATTTTAGCTACCATTCTCAATATGAAACTACTTTTAAAGATATCAAACAGAAAATTTATAATTTACAAAATAACTTTATCATAGTTTACATTGATAAAGTACCTGGTAACTATGTTGTGATTTGTAAGTATTTTTATTATAATATTCTTTATGATCACTTTCTTAATAATGGTTTTTTTAAAAAATTAGATTTGTCACATAATGAAATTAGTAATCGTATTATTGCTATTTATAAAAAATTAGGTTATTGTATTTCTAAAATTAAGTATCCATATATTTTTTTAACTCCAAAATTCCATAAAAGTCCGGTTAAATTTAGAACTGTGACAAATGGTTTTAGAACATATATTACTACTGCAGGCAAATTACTTCATAATATAATACAAAACTTTATTAATCAGCAATGTAATAAAGCTATAATTAAAAATAGTAAAGAGATTATAGATTTTTTTAGTGATAAAAATATTTATTCAGTTCATAGTTATGACTTTGAAGATCTTTTCAATTCCATTGATTTATATGATATTATTAAAGTAATTTTAGAAAACCACAGTATGTATAACCTTAATATTAATTTTAACAAATTTAAAACTCTCATAGATTTTGTCTTAAAAGAAAATTATATCAGTTTTTTTAATGGTTCTCTTTATATAAACAAGAGAAAGGACTCCCACAAGGGGGCCCAGCTAGTAATAGTTTGGCTAATCTTTATTTACATTTTTATGAATATAGTTATGTTATTAATAATGACTACTACATTTTTAGATATATTGATGATTTAATTATTTTTGGTAAAAATGATAATTTAAATCCTATTATTAATTTTTATCCGTCCTACTTAAACTTAGTTAAAATTAATAATAATCCAATCAAAACAAATTACCTAGATGTATCTCTGTATATTAAGGATTTGAAACTACATACTAATATTTATGATAAAAGAGATGCCTTTAATTTTAATATCATCAAAGTGTCTTACTGGAATTCTAATTTATCAATATCTATATATAGAAATATTATTTTTAACTATATTTATCGCAATAAAGTATTAGTTAGCGATAAAGCTAATATTTTTTTAAATCTTAAAAAAAATTTTAATCACTGTATTGAACATGGATACCCTGCTAATTTTCTTTGTAACTATATTTATAATGATTTTTTATGATACAATTTGTATTAATGTAATTATTTACTGTTATTATGTTTTGTAATTTTTTTAAATTTAGACAATATCTAATTCATCCTACAATTATTAAATAGATGGCGCCACATGCTTGCTTTTTTTTAAATCTTTAATATATATTTTTCAGAGTTTCTTTATAATTTACGCTAATTTTATGATTTTTATTTTTATGATTTTTTAAAAGTATATATATATATATATTTCTTATTATCGTATATCGTATCGCAATTAATCGTTTCTTATATCGTATCGCAAGTAACTTTATGCGGTTCTGCTCTCCCTATTTGGCGGGAACACGATACTGCACTCTTGGCCATCGTTATAAATCCGTTTTAGTAGGTTATTTTTATGTTCATATATTCTTGTTTAATGACTTAATATTTAAATTTTACGTATAGAACTCTTTCCTTTCCTCTTGGTACATAGTATGACAAATTACAGGTGAAGGTTGGCGCCGCAAAACTTGTTTAAACCTGCAATCCTGGTTCCTAAGGCCAGGAATTTGTCTTTATACTGTGTGCCTACTTCCTACTTTTAGTTATCTTAGGTTTATAACTATATGATTATTTTTATATTTTTGTTTATATGTATATGTATATGTGTGTATAAATTTATATATATGTGTATGTATATGTATATGATCATATATTAAAAAATTCTTATATTGGATTATATATATATATATATATATATATATATATATATATATATATAATATCTTAAAATTAATTGCCAATTATCTTGCTTTATAAGCATAACAGAAGCATAACTGTAATTACATGAAATGTGGAATGCCTTGGCATTCGTTTAATTCATCTTCGGAAAACTTTTACACACCTGAATTTTCATTTAAAAAATATTCATTACATTTGGCAATATATGCTTAAATAATTATTCAAAACAGAGCAATGAAGAAATTTTAACGGCGATGGATATTCGAAAAATGAAGGAACAAGTTCGATATAAAGACTTTTTTGAAAAAATCGGCAATTTTCTTGGCCACTCTTGTTGTCAAAGGAAGTATAGCATTGCAAAATGTTATCCCCCTCCCCTGCCACTCCCCAAAAACATGAAACGCAGTAGCTTGTCCTCCCCTTCCCCCACCAATATTCCATGAAAGTGAAGTTCCTTGCTTCCACTAAATGGGGCTCCCACCACCTCTTAAGGAAAATGAATGGCGAAATTCTTTCTACTGAATCATTTGGGTTTAATGAGTCATGCATCAGAAAAAATGCGTGCAGGGAAATGTAGAGCAGAAAATGGATAAATAATTCTAATGGTTATTATTCATATTTCACCCAGTCAAATTGTCGAATTCATTCACAAAAATTTAATTGCCTATACTGTGTGTGAAGCCGGATCATTTCTTCTGAACAAATTGCCTATTATTTTAAGTGGGGACTTTAAGGTAGATTTTTCAAAAGACAAATTAAAACCTTTAGTTGATTTTTTAAAATCAAAATTCAATTTAATTTTGTCAAATGATCCAAATGAAAGCACGACAAAGTAGGAACCAATGCTTGACGGAGTTTTTTTTAGATATTTAAATCATTTTGAATTTAAAGTATTTATAACCTATTTCAGGTATCAAAAACCTATTGTTTCCTTCTTAGAATACAATTAATTCACATATATGTATATTTAGCAAAAATATTATTTTATGAGAACATACATATGAGAACAAATAATTTTATAAGACAATACTAATATCCCCTTGTTTTTTATTCACCTAACTAATCCCTAAAATAACATTAAAAATTTGAAGTTATCACTTCTCTATCATGTGGTCAAAAGTGCACACACCCTTTATTTTTTTTTGTCGAACAATAATACATTGCTGTGTTTTCTCTCATGTTTATGTCCTTCGGTAACTATAATTTTGTAAAAAAAATAAAGTATATGTGAACAAAGGAAAACAAAGGCATGATAAAACTGCACAATGATCCGCATTGAATTCATACATTGTTCCAAAAAACTCTCTAAACATTTTTATGTATTTTTCTCATAATTTTTATTTGTTTTAAATCCAAACCATCTAAAATAAACTGTGACATTCTAATAATAACTCTTAGAAACTGTATGGACTTGTAAAGGTTGAAAAATATTCAAATTTAAAAAACGAAAAAGCAAAATAAAAAGTAACATTGAAGTTAAAATATGATTTGCTTTTACATTCACACAATTCAACATCTAGAAAGTTTAATTCGTTTTTTACATTGATAAACAATGATGAATACAATCCAAATTCATTTCATTTAACTTTATCCATTGCCTATTAGCTGTTCTCAATAAGCAATGCGTAAGTGAAAAAAGTTCCAAAAGATGACAGGAGTAAACTCTTCTGAAACTCAACCATACCACAAGCTGATAGATACAAAACGTCGCTTTTCTCTATCCCACGTAGAAGATGGATATCTTTCTCGCTTTTCAAATCTTTAGTCACAGATTTATTAATCAACACTCTAGCAGTTGTTTTGATTTCCAGAATGTATTTTGGAATCTTCGAACAGCACAATGTGAGTGAACATATAATAGCAGCCCCCGCAGAAGCGCTGATATATATTTCGGGCAAAAGGAATGACGGAACATCTTGAACTTGCAAATAAAATACCAAAGCGGTATACAAATTGAGGAAACTGATCAACATAATTATGAACAATGGAACTGATAAAATTTCAATTAGAACACGCAATTTTTCTTCGATTCTGTTGTAAGTATTACAGATCTCCAGACATCTTGATGGCGCTGTTGACAAATCCACATTTTTCAGTGTATTGTTAAACTGAAGAAGTAAAAGTCCGTAATGATGAAGTAGAAGGCAAACAGAAAACGCGATAAGAAAAGGAGTTTCAATACAGATCCTGTAGTATGTATATCCACCATTAAAACTTATGGGAATTTCGTAAGTATCGTGAGGAATTCCATAACTAAATGTCCAAAATTCGAGGTGATTTTGAACCTTAAGAGCTCTGGATGCAAAGACACCCGCCGCAAACAATGGAGCTAGACAAATAGCTTGAAAAATGAGATTCACTACCAGTATGTGAAATCTACTTAGTGAGGATTTTATGGGTGGATTAGCGTGATTATGTAGAAAAATTAGTAATTTATTTATTTTTTCCTATGATACAGTATCAAACGCCATAATATTGTGTCAGCTATAGTAATGAAGATATAAGAAAATACATGTTTTAAAGGATAGGAATGAAACGTTGATATGACGGAAACAAAGAAAAAGTATGCAGACAAAATATTAAATGTTGTTGTTAAATAGCATCCAAAATATTTTATGTAATTTTTAAAGCAGCCTTTATTTCTTTTGTAGTAGAGTTGAAGAAAAATCCAAACAGGAACGTTATAAGAGAATATTCCTAAAAGAGTTTCTCTAAGCATCGCTTTCTTTTTCTTTTTTGTTTAAGTATTTGTATCGTCCTTTGGAATTACTTTTTAGTGTTACTCCAAATCAAATTTGTAAAGCACGTGCAGTATTCATCTACATTGTCTTTTATTTATTCATTCGATCATTTCACATGTTTATTTTTGCTAGTAGAAATCTTACTCTTCCATCTTTTCACTCTTCGGAATTCAAGAGAAACTTCAAATATTTTGAGTCGGAAATGAGTCTAAAATAAAAACAACATTAAAAAAATTAGATTCAAAATTTTTTCATACATTTTGTTTTAATATCTATTATTATTGATGAGTATATAATCTTAATTTATTAACACAAACTATTTGCTAAACCAATTTATGGAAACTCTCCGTAATAAGTTGATGCAAATTATTTGTTTACTGCAAGGCTGTTATGCAAACTTGAATTGCATGTATGCTCTTTATGTATAGGTGTCAAGTGGTTTTATATATTTTATTTCTACAAGGAATTATAGAAGAAATTAATCTTTCCCCTTGTGAAACAAACTAAATAAAACTTCTAAAATTCTTATATTCCAATACAAATTATATTAAATATACGTTTGTATAGTGTACGAAAAATTTTAAAAAATGTCCTCAATTTGTTATCAAACTTTTCATGTTCATTTAAATTTATTATTGCATTTCAATATTTTAAAGAACAAATTCTGTAAATTTCTGCTTATATTTAAGCATAAAATGCTTTGTCCAATACAAACTATTTCAAGAGTTCATTACAAAAGAATTACCTTCAATAGTTATTTTCATTTTCAGAATCTAGATTTAGGGAAATAATCTGTACATTCTTTTAACAGATAAGTTTAATCCAGAATATTTCCAGTTAGATGCAATTCTTAAAAAATATACAGAATATTTATAACACAAAGATATATATCATATATGTAGATCACAATATTTAATAATACTAGAATTGGTAAATATTTGTAAGTATGCTAAGTAGTTATTACTTTTATCGTTATAAAACACAAGAATTCTTCATTATCAATAATTTTTATCAATCATCTCATCATCATTATTATCAATCTTGTTATTTTATAACGATGAAGGTGGATATCAAACATTAAATGATATAAAATAATACAAACGAGTCAGATCTTCAAAAAGAAAAAAATATATGTATATAATTTGTAACCTTTAATGAGATTAGATAAAGTTATTTATTTCTTTTTTTTAAGTCTTTTCATTTTTTGAAACTGCAAACTAAGTTTCTAGTTTAAAAAGATATTTTGTCGAGTTTCTTTTTTTTAAAAATTACTAATTTTAAATGACAAATACTATTTTAATGATTATTCAGTTATAGTGCTAGTAATATTATTCATGAAGATCACAATAATTGTCAATTCTTTTTTCAAATCATTATATTACGACTAAATTATGAATTTAAAAAAATATATTACATATATTACTAAAAAAATAAAAGTAATTTCTTAGTTGTTTTATATTTAAATTTATGATATCTATGCACGTAATTTAGTTTAATACAAATTCTTTACAAGAAATTTAATAATTTATTTGACACATATATTCTTAATTTTTATAATGAAAAAAAAGATTTAGATAAAGCTTCTATGTAAGTTGTTTTATCCGTTGTTTAGTTTACAAGAACATTAGTTCTTTAAAATAATTAATACCGAACGTACTTTTCCTTTCTTTACTTTTATGGATATGCTGAAAGATATCGAAGGGAAAATATATTTTGTATGATTTAAAACTTGAAATTTCGCGACATGTAATAAAAATCATGCTTTGTAAAAAATTTAGCAATTTTTTTAAAAACATATTCTTTAAAATGAAGAAGTGTTTCACCTAAAGCAAACTAATATTTACCTGAAACTTGAAGTATTGCAAAAACAGTTCTTGTAAGATTGGTTAATTCAATGAAGATACTAAAATTCGTAGCTGTTATCTAAGCTGGGTTCGTTTACACGCAAGTAATAGGTACTCTAATTGATTGTTGGTAACAGAGCAGTATTTTATTAAATACAGGCAGTGATCATCTGCAAAAATATAGAAAAATTCGAATTCTCTTCGTACTTTTGCTGTTGCTCTATTTTTCCAAAATATTTATTTAGCTGAAATATTGTTTTTTCTGTGTTTGTTCCTTAATTAACTTTCAACTCTTTTGCTGAATGCATTTCTAAAATAATGCTACTACATTTTAATAATTCTTCCATTACATTGATTAAAAGCGATAAATATTAGCATTTTTTATTATCCAATTCTTTAAAACTTTTCAATGGTAAGTTTTTCGTACAATTTACTTTTCGATGATCGAAATACGACCAGGATATGTTTCAGTCTTATAAAACGGACATTATTAAAAAATACCAGTATTTTCAGTGAAGAGTGTAACTTTTTTACAATCGATTTATTTACTGTCAAATGCTTTTTTTATTTACTCTTTTATATTCATTTTCGTGGAAGGTAATAAATTTGAATACATGCATTCTTAAACAAAATTATAACTTAGTTTATTTAATTTAACAATCAATATTGAGATAACAAAAACGATTGTATAAAAGAATAAATATATATATACAATAGATAGACTGAGAGTAGATGAACGTTTTATTATTTAATGAATATTTATTGAATCAGAATTATCTCAATTGTGAGTAAAGTTTAAGAAGATTAGTTTTCTTAGGGGAAAAAAAACAAGTAAAATTGAATGTTTTTGTCACAAATATAAAATGAAAGACATTAACGTTCATAGAATAGAATATTAACTATAATTTTTTTTTTTATTGCAGCGGAAAAAAGAATGAACAAATAAAATAAGTACACTATGTCCAAAAATTTAGGACACATCCATAAAATCTTTGAAAACCAATGAACTATTTACTGTGTTACCAAGAAATTTGGCACTGAGTCATATTACAATGACAGAAAGAACATACCAATACGGAAAATAATTTAACTGTGGATTAACCCTCTAAGTGGATACCTTCCTCCTGAAAAGTTATTCCGAAAGCGTTTTACTCTTATTTTGCTATTGCCTTCAAAAATGCAACAGACTTCACAATAATTTCCCCCTTTTAGAACTTGGGAGGTCGAACGGGGACAATTTTATGACCTAGTTCGGTTAAACCTTTAAAAGGGGGATAGGATTTCAGAAAAGTGCGCCTAATCCGCTTTTGAAAACGTTACTTGAAGGCAGAAAAATCCGTGCAGTCCATTTTCGAAGCATCTTTACACTGACGGAATTTTCCGTGCTATCCGGTTAGAGGGTTAAGATACAAGTCATTCTAAAAAAGCGTAAAATCCTGAATCAGAGATAAATTATTTACCTCGGGAAAAGTCTGTCTAATATGGAGTGTGACCACTATGAACTATTATACAAGCCTTACAACGAGCTGCCATATTATTTATGAGTGCCAATAAGTATTTGTAGCAAAGAGGCTCATTTTTCCTAAAGCGGGACTTTTAATTTCGGGGGGGGGGGTCCTGTAAAGGGAGATACTCTGAGAAATGGCTTTTTCTGGACCATCCCAATCGCATTCAATACAAATGTGATTCGGAGACTTCCAGGGTCCATATGACGAACATGCACTCCTTCATAAAATTCCAACAATGTGAGTTATGTGTGGCGGCGCATTATGGTCTATATAAATGTAGTCCGGGGCCTTAAGCATTCAGAAACACTTCACGTATTGTTCCAGGAGGGTATCCCTATAGCGCTGTAAGTTAACAGTACCCGCATCAAAAAACTGCTGTGGTGTATGGTTGTTCAATATTATGTCACCAAGCACAAGGACTTTTTGTCACCAAAGTTATTGATTTTTGTTACATAGGAGGGATGAAAGCGAGCTCTGTTTTTTCTCTAGATCAAGATTTGACGAGAGCCATTTTCTCTGGTACATTTCGACTCATAAATGAAAAGAACACGCTCTCACTCTTGTGGTGTCCATAACTGATGTTTTCAGCTCCGCAATATTTGGTTTTTCCTGTTGGATGCAGTCAAAGGGACACACCAGACTGGATGTCGGGCATAAAGGCCGGTCTCTACAAGACGGCTGTAGACTGTTTTTCTGGAAATTCTTCTTCCAGACACAGCAGCAAGGTCATGAACAAGCTGTGGAGCTATCGTCCATCTATGTCCTTGTGCCCTTAATGCCAAATAATTATCCGGTACAGATGACAAAGCTCTAAGGAGATCTTGGCCGTCCTTTCTGGTGACAGTATCCCTTGTTTGGAATTGATTCTATACCCGGGAGACCACTTTCTCGCCACTTGTAACCGCCGAGAAACCTTCATTTGATACTGTCCAGCCTTAAGCCTGCCAACGGCTTTCCATCTCAAGGAATAATCTAAACGAGTGGTTCTTAATCTGTTGCCCGAGGACCTCCGGGGTCTCCCGTACCTTTCTAGGAGGTCTGCAAAGGTTTCTCATTCAACGTTGTGATTTCCTTCTTTTACAGAATCTGAAAGACCTCAAGGAAAAATTGAAGGATGTGGCATCCTAGACTAGATATTTAAACAGCGCCAACTGAAATGAAAAACTCTACTAGAAATGTACTTCCATCAAGAATATTGAGTTTTTTTTATTGCTTGCAACAAAAGATGGCAACTATTGCAACGTAATATTTTCAAAAAATAGTTTAAACACAAATGCAAATAAGTTTGTTTGAGTCCTAGCCACAATCTTGGGATCATTGATGAACCTTTAAATCACTCAGACATGTGTTGGGAGTCAGAGAAGGGCGTACAAAATCTTGGGGGCCCGCGATGTCAGGTTGATATACAAAGGAGGTCGCGACGATTGAAAGCTCAAGAACCGCTCCTCTAAACGATTATAATTAGTTGTTCTCACTGCAATTAGACTATTTTAATGCAATATTTCACAAATCTGGAGGCAAAATTTCCATATGCTTGAACTGCGTTTCAATCCTTTAGTTCTGCAAAAACTAACGCCAAACAAAATGTTTTCCTAAACTGAAGATTCATATTGTACGACCCGTTGATCAAAATATATAAAATACATTCTATCTCCTTTACCAGAAGAATTTTAAAATTATGACGGAAAACATATTTGTGACCTTAATTTTGGACATGAGTGTACTCTTATTACCTATACATAAGAGGTACTGACTTAATATTCTCAACTGATGGTAAATATTTATCAACTGTTATTGTAAAATAATATGAAAGTAGGAAGTTTAAGAAATAAATATAATTGAGAGCTCTCAAATGATTTTTATTAATTAATTCTTTAAATGATCACATTCTTCTTATTAATACCGTAGTGTCATCCAAATAAAGTGGCAATGATGAACGAATCATACAAGTGTTTAACCCTTAACTTCGCAATTTTTTAAATTTCTATGAAAAAAATATATAAGCTAGTTTTCAAGTAATAATAAAAGGGAAAATATGAGCAAAATTAAACAATTTTGAGTTGAATTTCAGTTATTTTTTTGTTTGATGCAGAAGTGCAATATTGCTGTAAATTACAAACCTTTTTTTTATATGAGGTTTTTATTATTCATCATAAAATGTTTCAATTTCCTACCTGGTAATTTATTTCGTCCATAAGAGGTAGCATAAAATATAATGGATTCTTTTTATAGCAAAAACACAGTTCTTGAGGCATCAGAGATTTTGATAATTGTTGTGATTTCTGGAAAAAATGTGTGTACTTCCATCTAGTGACAAAATTAGCATGTATTTCTTTACAGTAACCTTTTTTTCTCAGATAAATACTAGGTAATTAAAAAAATATTGAGTCTGTTAAATTAAAATAAATCATATGTTGCAGAAATGCAACAGTGCGAATTTAAGGTTTAAGAAATATATGGCGCTGTTGCTAGAACTGTGTTGTGCAATTGAGGGGAGTATTATATGTATGATAGGAAAAAAATAAAGTTTGTGAGGTTGTTATGAGGTGCATGAGTCTAACTTTAGTAGTTAAAATTAAGTTGTTATTTGTTGTTAAAGAGTAGAAGTTATTTTAGACAGGGACAACAACCACAATAAATTTAAATTAAAAGCTATTGTCTTCCTTTTACAACAGATTTGCAAACTAACAGACCATACACGAATAAAGTACTCAGTGCTGACAATCGTAAACTTTTTTCAATTTCTACTATTAGATCACACTCTCAAAATATTTATTTATTCATTTATCTAGGTGGAATTTTCAATCGTTAATAAAATACATTTTAAAGCGCTCAATTGAGCTGAAATTTCAAATACATGATTATTTTGGATGACAATACAGTAATTTAATTATAATTAATAAAAATTAATTGATTAAAACTAATTATTTAAAGAATTACAAATACAGTCATGTTGGCATTATTTTTGGTGACTTGTGTCAAAACTTGATAAAGGTTTTTTTTCACGCTTTAAAGCCAACAGTTGAACTGAAATTTTATATGTACAATTGTTTTGGATGGCAATACGATACTTTAATGATAATTAATAAAAATTAATTACTACTTAATGTTGTGATTCTGTCCTATGTATATACATATTTATATTAATTGTAACTATTTAATAAAAAGTAGCTAAAATAAAAATTTTCTTTGTTGATCTAAGTAGGAAAAAATTGACTTAATTTTTTTTTATATTATACTTGTTTTTTTTGAGCCTGCATTATTTATTTATTTAAAACCATGACTTTTGAATATATTTATAATATATAATTAGATAATTGTTTTTTTAAAGGAAATAAAAATAAATGTTAAAAAAAGTCTGCATAGTAGCAGGGCAATCTTAGGAGTATTGAGGAACCTGTAAACCACTCAACCATGTGTTGATAGTTAGGGAGATGTGTTAAAAATTTTAGGGGTCTGCAATTAATGTATCGAAGCAATGATGACTGTTTCATCTAAATTGGACTAAAAAGGAAATTTCTCAAAGTATTCTATTCGTATCCGTTGGCCTTATGAATTCTAAATAAGTTCAAATATAAATTTTTCAAAATATTCTGTTTATTCATCGATTTTACTAATAAAGAAGCGAAAACTAATACTTTAATTCCTAGAACATATTGTACATATGATATCAAAGAAATGGAGGATAGTCAAAGGAAATATCGATTGCTTAAATATGATGGGTTATTCCTGCAGAATGTGAATCTTAAGTGCTTCTTCTAGTCCTGCTAAATCCATGTATTGTTTTCTCGTGTCTCCTGAGATTTACTCAACAATAATCACTGAGCCTTTTTTACTTTATTGAAGTAAGAGCTTTAATGAAGTAAGAAATGAATAAATATGTTTGAAGAAAATAATTTAACACTGAGAAATAAAAGGATGAAAAATTATGTTTGAATATAATAGAGTATTTCTACGTCCTGGTGTGTAATGGGCTTTTCATCTTAGTTCTATTTGCATATGAATAATTTGACGGTCTATACATCTAAAAGGAAGATCTTTATTGATGTAGTAATAGAAAAGAGTAAAATAATGAAAGCGTTATCTTATTTAAAAGCTTGTTAGAGTAAATTGTTTGCTTCGAAATAATTGAAAATCAATAAATAAGTGAAAAACTTTAATTTTTTTATATCTTAGTAAGTTTTTTATTGATATAAATACTTGGATGTATTTGTTTCTAAAATTATCATATAGAACAAAAAAATCAGAAATGATTATGATTGTTCATCTATTCTCGAGCGCAAGAAGAATTTTGTGTAACTGCAATTTTTCATCAAAATTTCCCTAAAACGACAATTGATATGACTATAAAACTCCCCAGAAAACCGCAAAATGTTTAAAAACGTCCGAATTAGTTAAACATGAAGCTAAAGAGATTTTAACCTATAAATATAGTGAGTTTAAAAAATGTACAATTAGTATAAAATTTTTATACTGTATTAAAATCTTTAAATGTATTTTCTGAGAAACTATGTTTTTCAGTTTTTTGCTTCATGGTAAAGTTCATTACGGATTTTATTTTTAAGATATGGAATTGAAATTTTCAAAAAAGTTTTATTTTGTTTTATCTGCAGTCTAGATTTTTATATAATCTCTGTGTATGTATTTATGTATTTTATTGCACTTTTTGTGAGAAAATAACATTAGGTTCTTTGTAAAAATTGAGTTCTTGCATAAAAATGACATATTTAAAAAACTTTCAAAAGTATTACAAATATTATAGCTCTAAGCACAAATAATAATGTTATGTATGTACTGTATAAATATTATTCAAATACATTAATTAGAATTTTCAATGCGAACCTTACCGTAACTGCATTTCTTCACTAAAATGTCACTCAGAATTCCCGATATTTCGAAAATTATTTTTAATTTTGTGGAAATTGTACTTGAATTCCCAGTTTTATGCCCCATTTCAAATAAAAAGTGTGTTTATTTAATTGAAAATAATTTATATGTTTAAAAAAAGTGCTCCGAAGGTAGTCACATACTTTAAAAGATAAATAATAAAAATTCCACACTTAAACTTTTATTTTTTTATAAATTATTAGCTGATATCCCGTTCTTTGCACGGGTCAATTGAAAAATTAAACAAAACAGATTGAAGGACGAAAAAGTTTTTAATGAGTTAATTTTACATTAATTGCAAATTAAACAAAAAAAAGCTTTTTGCGTATCTCAGCTGAACAAAAAAATCATATTTGTTAAATTTTAAGTTTATAGGTCTTATAGCTGATAAAAAGATTTTTTAAAAAAATTTATAACGCATTTCGTAACTCCCTTGTCGACCTTCCTTGTAGGTAGATTTTTCAAAACATCTTCCTAAACTGATCTCTGCTCAGCAAAAGCAACATATTGTTAGGAATTTTGTGTATAATGAATGCTTAAAATAGTGTAAGTAATTTATATCTGGATGTGTTATACGTTAGTATTACTTTCTGCTGTATTTATTTATGTTAAAATTCTAATATTGACAAGCAACACCGTTATTTACATTATAATAGCGATTCAATGAAAACATAGCGAAATGTTGGCAATAGAGCCATTTTGGCAACTTGGCGATTGATTGAATAGTGCAGAAGTTGAAATACTGTTGCGCCAGCTCGAGAGGAGCTGCAATAAAGAGTATATCACAAAACCCTTCTCCATAAAAAATCACATGTAAATACCGATTTTCATAGTGATCAGTTGAACGGTGTTGGAATGAAAAGAAGTCAAATATGCAAACACCCATTTTTATAAATATAGATTTGATTATCTGAAAATGAACATATTGAAAGTACAGATAATTAAGTATTTCTGTCGTTATCCTAGTAGATTTTTAATGTACTTCCTATTTAAAAAGAATCTCATGAATGAAACAAATTTAGACTTTTTTTTTAAAAAAAAGTAAAATACAAAAAAAAATAAATAAGAATAAAAATAATTTTTTTAAAAAAAATTACTTTAAATTTTGAAATTGTTTTATTGTTTCAAATATGAAAAATTGTTTAGTTGTATTTAAATATTATCTCTCTTATGTGAATTACAATTCAAATTTAAGTAAAGCAGGAAAAACTAATTATCTTCGCAAATTCAAAAATGATTTTTTCCCCTTTATTCCATACTCATTCCGTAGATCATTTTCTGTTTTTAATCGAAAACAAAAACTCTGCACGTAATCTCTATTATTATCAAATTAAGAATAATAATAGATACAAGAAAATTGACGATCATTAAATGGATTTTTTAGAAAACTAGCTATTTCGTCTGGAAAACAAATAATAAGTTTTTGACTTGTATTGCCTTTAATAAATAATTTTTTGAAAAACCTAAAAGCCAGTTTTTAAACAAATGTACAAAAATTTCATTGAGGCAATGTTATTAGTAGTAAATTAAATCTACGAGCAGTATTATTCATGAAACTTTCTAATGATCTCAAAACAAACAGTCATTTTTTCCCAATATTTTATTAATAAATTCTATTTTAGATAAAAAAAAAAGTAAGCTAAAAGCAGGAATTGTGAAATAAAAATATTTAATATTTTTTTTATGCAAATCTATACTTTGAAATGGAATACAGAGATTTCAACCCTTTTTGAAACAAATCTGAATTAATACGTTTTTCAACCAATGGGCCTTACTATTGTTGATTGTATTTTTCAAAAATTACCATCAATACCAGTGAAGCCATATTACTTCGTAAAACGTCCTATTTTGTTGTTTGAGGGCATGCTGTGTATATTGATATTTGAGAACAAAAATGTTAGAATTTTTCTACAATATTTTATGGGTTCTTCTGTATGAAATTTAACTTTAGGTAAATATGTTTATAGTTATATCTTTCTAAAGGAATCAAAATATATTTTAAATAATGTAGATGCAATGAAATAATGCCACTTCATCGTTAACTATCTTAAATGCATATATCGTGTTTTATCAAAAATAACAATGGTTTATGATATAAAACGAATAAAGTACGATCTATACCAATTTTAAAAAAATATTTCTTACTACTTTGATTATCTGTAGAACAAACTATGTTAAAAATAAACGTTTTTTAAATATACATCATTTATTGAATTCAATAAAATTATTGCACTATTAAAGGCAATTGAAATATGGTAAAACTGAAACAATTCTTTTAATAATTTAATTCATTCTCTTGTTTAGGTTTGTTTTCATAGATGCTGTCAACTGTTTGAAATTGTCTATGAATTTTGAAAACTCTGAAAATTTGAAACAACAGATTTTTTGAAGCAAATGTTAAAGAAATATATATATGAGCATATTTATCTCTTGATTATTTTAAGGAAAGCTTTAAAAAATATATAACGAATGCCTTTTCACGAAAAATCGAAAATAAATGTGTATGTCTCGTCACACAAAGACAGTTCTGAAGAAATTTCTTTATTTAATGTCCCCATGGGGATCTATCTTTGTCTCCATTATAAACAAAATAACAAACTTATTCAACGTTTCATGAAAAGATTTGCATACTGTGTATCTGCAACATTTCATCTATTTACAGCGTATATGTTCATAGCCTTAGCTGTGTATGTATATTACCATCGTCACTTCAGGTCCGGATTTTTTTACCTTTTCGTTAACGTATGTGTAGTTGTGTTATGGTATTCGATGCTGTATCAAAAAAGAAAAACAAAAGATTTGTTGATCTTTTTACAATCTCACGCACAAATATCACGAAAGTTTCTGATCAAAAGCCATTTTATTTTGTCGAGTTTAATCTTTTTTATTATGTGTGTATTACCAACACTTTTAGCCGTTTTCTACGTTTATCGGATACATGAGTCAAAAGAAACAGTCGCTTTTTGGATGTTTAATTATGAATCTCAGGAAAAAATATATTTATTTTTAGGAGCATTTGTGGGTGGTTTTGTATATTATATTATCAACATGGGATATCCATTTCTATTTACTATTGCCATCTGCATCCTTATTCATCGTTATGGACTTCTGCTTCTTCAGTTCAACAATACTTTGAAAACCATCGACTTTTCAATGATGTCAATAAAGTGTGTTGACATAATAAATGATTACACTGGATTGGAGAAGAAGATTCGCCTTTTAAATGAAGTGCTTTCAGTGCCTTTGTTTGTAATGTTAATGATAAGTTTCTTAGATCTGTACATTGCAATGTTTCTTTACTTGAAAACCAATTCCCCTTTTGTCAATTCACCGGAAATATTTCTTAATGCTTTTACCAGCCTTGTCATTTTATTTTCCATGACTCTATGCGGTTCGAAGATACCTGAATACATGTTACAAATACAAAAAACAGCCAAGTGGTTGGTAAATAAATGCGACGTAAGTCATTCAGAAGGAGTAAAACAGTTTTACCTCCTGCGCAGGATATTGAAGAACGACGTGATATATTTGTCGGCAGGGGGAATGGTGGATTTGAAGAAGAGTTTACTGTTGTCTGCGGCGGGTACTTTTTTCACTTATGGTATGCTTCTGCAGTGGAGATCCTCCTCGTAAATGGATTTACAATTTACTTCTCACAACTATTTCTTCATTATTAAAACGAAACTTTGAAATAACTATTGTTTACTGTAGAGGTACTTGGAAATAAATATTATATGTACACGTATATATAAACTCATATTGTCCGTTATTTATTTCTCGTTTACATTCAATTATATTTTGAATGATATAATTAGTTTGTATAGAAGTATTTAGGATTTTTTTAATAATTTTAATATAAGCTGATCTCTTGCGTAGTGCTCTTGTAAATGGAAAAATTATCTTTCAACAAGACTTATTTATACTTAAACATCTTGCCCAAAAGTTTTATGTGTATTCAATGTTTCATGTGACAAAGAGAGTTCACTGCAATGTAGGGCATAGGTAACTTAATGAAAAGCTAATTGTTGAGTAATTTATTTCTTTCTTTCCATTTAAACTTTTAACATTTCTTATTATGGTAATATAATTCATTTAACATTTATATATATATATATATATGTGTGTGTGTGTGTAGCGGTGATATGAAAAAAAATATCGTTGATCAAATCTTTACAAAAAATGTAGTATAATATGGAAATTAGATGAAAAATAATTTCGAAATTAATATTGACTTACAGGAAGCATTTTTCAAACTGTGGGAGCCTGTTAACTCTGCCTGGGGGATGCCAGCATATCGAAAAGTTGAAAATCAAAGTTTATTTTAGAAATTTTTTTATTTTAGGTTATTACTGAAATGAAACAAAACAAAACACCTTCTGAAACATTTGCTCATATATTATATACATGTAAATGTATCAGTACTACACAAAATATTTGTTAATTAATTCATCATTATTAAGATAAGATCAAGTTTAATAATTATTAGTAATTTTCATGGGCTTTCCATATTATACAAAACTATTTACAAAATTTAGTAATTATCTTAATAATTTGTAAGGATTATAATTAAAGTCATATTGTGGATTTAGCATCATAGTACATTATTATTGCATTCAATGCATTATTTTTGTACGGAGGGGCTCACAAGGAAAACTATGATTGAAAGTAGGGTTACAAACATTGAAAGTTTGAGAGTCTGTCTTAAAAGGGTTAAATTTTTCAAAAAATGAAAAAAAGGCTTAATTTTTTTGAATGATTTTAGACTCAAAAATAAAATTATTTTTCTTCAATATAACTAACCAAAAGCTATGATTATAGAGGAGTACGGAGTAGTGAGTAATACAATGAACATTGCAACATTTCTAAACCCAGCTCTCTCTCCCCGCATCACCAAATCAGTTCGATCCAAGTTTTTCCCGTATTTCGCTTAATCATACTCTGTCATTTCGACAAAAGTTTTTTTAAAATTTAATTTAAGGAATCTGCTAACAGCTCTTGATGTTTCTTCTTGTAACTATTTAGAAGTTAGGCATCTGATCTCACTAAATGTTAAAAACGGTATTAAATATCTGTTTCACTTGAACAAAAATTGCTTTGGCTTTTTACCATAAAAAGGCTCGAACACCTAAACTTCATGCCCTTTAAGGAAGTATTTAACATAAAAGTAAATTGTTTATTCCATTTTCCTCTTCATCTTTATATCAGTGAGCATCTGTTCCGCATAAGCAGGTTTTGAAATTCTGAGAAAATGTTTTTCCATCTACCCTAATAGGGACTGAGGATATATATATATATATATATATATATATATATATATATATATATATATATATTAGGTTGGAGGAAAATCCATTATTTTTGCATGGAATTCATGAATTTATTTAACATGTTACGGATTGTCTGATTTGGATCAAATATACACCGTTTTGTTGTATAATTTGTCGCAATTTTAAAGGTAGCTTCATAATGCCTCCCTTCTCTTGATTCCAATTTCTTATCACTCAGTAAGTTTTGCAATGCAAAAAAAGGTGGTAATCGTTTAGTGCCAGGTACGGACTATATGGTGGATGCATTAAAACTTCCCAACCAAGCTCCAAGAGTTTCTGGCGAGTCACTACAGAAGTGTGTGGCCTGGTATTGTACTGATAGAACACAACACCTCTTCTGTTGGCTAATTCAGGCCGCTTCTGGTCAATCGATACCTTTAAACGGTCTAGTTGTTGACAGTAGAGATCTGAATTTTGTGTTTGGCAATAAGGAAGCTACTCACAATAATTTTTTCTTTTCCAGTCTCATTAAATACACAGTAGAACCTCCCTGGACGTTTGTACTGGTTTGGCCACTGTTTAAGCAGCTTCACTGCACTTTGAGTACAATTGTTTCACACAATATTGTCGTATGTGACCCATTTCTCCTCCCCTGTCACCGTCTGTTTAAGACATGGGGACAATTTCATTCCGTTTGGCAAAGGTATTGCAACTGGAACTTCAATCCATCATGTTTTGTTGGTGTTAATTGATGTGGCACTCAAACATCGAGCTTCTTTTTGAATCCAACTTTGCAGAAATGGTTTTAAAACTGTTTTATCATCAATCTTTAGTTTCTGCGCGATGCTACGACTATAAACATGCCGGACAATTTTGATTATTTCTGTGGTTTTAGCAACATTTTCGACAACGGGATTGCCTGTGCGAGGTGCATCTTTAACATCAAAAATGCCTGAACGGAATCGATGAAAACAAAATTGCGCGTAATTAACTGTTACAATGTCGGCATTGTAAACACCATTAATAATTTCAGCCACCTGGCTTGTATTTTCGAACTGTAAGAAAAACTGTAAAATATACCGATTTTTCTCTTTGTTGACATTCATTTTTAACACCCTGTAACTCACAATCGAATGGACCAAACAAGAAACAGCAAAAGAATTTTTAAGTGTGAATTATCACCTTGACAACGGGCATAAATTTGAAATTACGTGATCGATACTTCACGAGATATTGACACTACATCCATATTTTTTTTGAAAAAATGTTGCATAACAAAAGCATTGGACGGCACGGAAGACGACACCGTGTTGGAAAATGGCGACGACGCCACATATTTCAAAATAAGCCGTGACAATGGGAGTGAAGAATCATTTTCGAAATATGTAATAATGACTGTTAGAGTAATAATAGATTCATGTATGCATTCGAAAAGTTTTAGTACTGGTAAAATAAATTAATTATTACCTTCTTTTTATTTCCCTTTCAAAATTTTTTTTAAAAGTTTCTAAATTATCGAATATCGATGAACCTTTTACACATGTTTTAAAATTTTTTCTTCTGAAAACCGTGTAGAAAATTTGGGGGATAGGCTTAGAATCAATGACAACATTTTTCCACAAATACATTTTGAATATTTTTTAGATTCGATGGCGACTTTGATTCGAGTAAATACGGTATATATATTTGTACTCTGTATACAGTAATTATAATGCTTTAATTTAAAAAAACAACAACCGGAAAATGTGTAAAATCTTGTTCACTACTAGAAATATGAATTAAAATTTATATGCGTGTTCTGTGTTGAAAATTTATAAAATTTTAAATTTTTAACACGAAGATTTTATTTCTTTGAATGTTTTTAGAACATCTTCTACAGATTGGAAAATAATAATTTGTTTCTGTTCAAAAGTTATTTATCATTATAGCTTTGATAATTTTCTATATGAAATATCCTGCGTAATTCGACATAATTGTGTAATCAGTACTCCTCGTTGTATTCTAACGTTTATTTACTGAATAAATTTAAAATTATGCCACTTTTTATCCAATATCTTACATTGTTATATTTTGAGTTTAATTATTCTACACATATCGTTATAGTTTTGAACTATTGATATATTGCCTTTACAAATGCGAGATTGCGTTTACAAATGCAATCTCGCATCATCCGCGCACTTCGACCAATCACAATAGATTTTACCGCCGCGTTTCTCAAACTGTGGGGCATACTTCCCTAGGGGGTGGGAACCGTTATAACTCTAAGAGGAGGTCACGAACATATTAAAGTCGAAAAGAAAGTATTATTTAAAAAATTATCATTTTACTTAAAGTAAACGAACAAAAATGCATTCTGACATAATAAAAAATACACATTTACACTGATGTAATAAACTTATCGATGCATCAGTACTCGACAATGTATTTTATAATTAATTTAACAATACTAAGAACAAGATTAATAATTACCAGTGATTCTATGCGCTTGTCATATATAAAATTATATACAAAAATTAACACATATCTTGATAATTTGTACTCTTAACTGCCGATTAAAAATTACGCGAATCGTTCGACAATGCCACCATTTTCCACACAGGCACGTCTAAGTGATGTACTGGGGGAGGAGAAGAAGAAGAAATAAGCTAATCCTCTGAAAAAAGTAAATCCTTTACAAATGTTCTGTCAAGGTCCTTTTATTGCATTCCAAAACCTTCGGAATGATATTATGGATAGCAGTGCACAGAAAGGATCATACTTCGGAAAAACGTTCGAGGCAATTAAAACATTGGCTGAGCGAGACGTTTATTTACTCCTGTTGCACTTTAGAGGTAAATTCGTATTGTAGCTTTAGCGTGAGAATATAGTCTTATTGAAATCAATACGTTGTTATTATTTGGAGGGGGCACGAAGAAAATTATGATTGAATATTTGGTCGCAAATATTGAAAGATTGAGGAGCACTGTTTTAACGGATTTTATATGTGTCAAACAGCTTCTACGCTTAACCAAAACTATAAAAGTTTGAGATCTCGGGAACTACAAGATGATGTTTTGTGAACATCATGCTGCTGCTTATTTTACGTTTGTGTTAAACTGCTTATGCTAGTAAATAAATATGCATTTCTAATAAACAAGAGGTTTCCGCGTCAATTGTGCCACGACAACACAGCCAGAAATTATCTCTTAATAATTCAACACCTCAAGTACAGACAGAAATATTTAGAGGCGGCCTGCACCAAAGAAACCATTTTTTGTTAGGAAACTAGTGACGTCTCAACAGTCTTGAAGTTTCACTTGAGATGTTGTCGGAGAACGGACACACCGACGCTTATGTTCCTCCCATTATCCATCCGACAGAGAGGGGACCTGCGCAGTTCCCATATCAATATCTGGCTTCTAAGTCCATCGCTTGTGAGGTGAATAGGACAAATAATCGAATAGTAATCCCGGCTACGTCTAGACAGAATTCAATCGGCCTCACGTGCCACTTTTGCGGGCGTTACGTATACCAATATTTAGACACCAGAAGAGGAAATCCGGAGACTCATGATAAGCCACAAAGCATCACAGACGCTAGAGAGATACTTCTACAGGCCTGAACACTGTACGATGCCCTAGCACAGTGCTTCTCAAACTTTCGATACAGGCGCACCCCTTTTCGATCACAATTTTTATCGCGCCCCCCTTATACATTAAATTGCAATAATAATGCACTTTGACGCTAAAGCTACAATAGGCGATCTTAAATATAAACCATACACATTAGTAACATAAGTATTTAATTTTGTATACTACTTTTAAGCAAAAATAAATAAATAAAATAATAGGATAATTATTATGTTAATTTTACTTTCTCTAATTTTTAAATTGAACATATTGAAAAATCCGGTGGCTGCTTAGAAGACAAAATATAGATATCTGCTAAATATAGAAAAAGAACTCAGAGGGTCAATTTCTAATCATAAGCATTCCTTATTAAAACGTTGCTTTACAAGACAATCCCATGGAAGTCGTAAATACTTATTAAACTTGTTCTTAATTTAGTATTAATTAATTAGTTATAAAATAATCTGTGCAACACTGATACATTAAAAGTATACCGGCTGAAGTGCCCGCTCTTTGCACGAGTTCATTTATAAGAAAATAAAACATTATTGATATAATAGCTGAATTGTAAGGAGAGCAAAGCCAAGTACTCGACAATGTTTACGAAAATGTAAAATCATCTTTTTAAAATGGTTGCTCAAATTATAATTAGTTTTAAGCGAATTGTAATTTTAAGCCTCACAGAATTAGCATTTATAATTGATGTTAAATAATGAACAATAATATAAATTTCCGATGAAGAATAATTGTATTATTTTTAATATTTAAAGCGAAAAGACTTCAACATGTTTTAACCCGGGAGCAGGCACGCACTCGATACGGTCGAGTGGGGTTATTGAGTGACCCCAATACTTTTTTTAATAATTATTTTATTGTACACGATACAAATCGTGATTCCAGTGAATAATTTAAGTAAGAGAAAGTTTACTTATCTACTTTCAAGAACTTTTCAATTTTTCTTTGGTAATAAATAAACAGTTTTGCCAGAATTAACGATTTCGTAATCTGTGTGTCCCACGCGACCACTTCCCGGTAAAAATTGTATTCATTATGATACTGCTAAAAAAGTTGTGTAAAACGCTTTTTTTGCATGGAAAAAAGCGCAACAGAGAAATACCTTACTTACAACTTCCCTAAATGAAAAACATAACTAACTGTACCAATAACTTAGCAGATCATACAGATTTCAGCTATAATGTGCAGTATTTCAAAAATAATGCCAGTGATGAATTTTTTATGTTCCTAAATTTCTTCGATTCTGGGTCTGGGATCTGTTTTTTCTCTGAAAGAGCTGTATGTTAGGCTTAAAAAGAAAGCGTAGTAAAAAAAATCTCATCAGGGGATTACAGAAAATCAAATAAAAGTTTTTTTTTTATTTTGTTATAGGATCAAAGATAGCTAATTAGGATTTGAAAATTTTTTTTATTTTTGATGACTTTATATGGCGTGCCTATAAATTATATCAGAGTAAAAGTGCATTTTTTATTATGTATGAAAATATTTTGTTTTAATTCATTCCAGTAAATTAATTATTTTTAAATCTTTTATTTTTGATATGCTCGGTTCCCCCTCGTAAGGTTATCGCCCCCCAGGGGGCGCGCCCCACAGTTTGAGAAACACTGCCTAGCACACTCAAATGGTTTCACTCTCCAATCGACTTCCAGATTCCCTTGAATCTCTCAGACCTACAAGTCTCACACCTACGAGCATCCCAAAGTCGTCTTAACGCAGCCTTTCATAGGAGTGATCCGGTTTTAATAGAGACCTCAACAGCGCTGCACCTTTAGTACAGAATCACGCCAACTTGATGTATGTAATATCAGTCACAACGCCAAATACGGCTGTAGTCCAAGTCAGTGGCCGCCACACTGATGACAGATAAAATAATTCCAGTGCACCACAAGTATCACAAAATTGCTTATAGATGTAAGTAAAACAAACAAAATAAGATAAATAAAATGAAAAGTAACAAATATAGCAAAAACTACGAAATAATGAAGTAACAAAAACGAATAGCTTAAAAAAGACAAAAATACATTCCAGAAGAAAACAATTACGTATTAAAACCATACAAGGAAGTTACAAAAAAAAAAAAGAAGAAAAATAAGAGAAATGAAAAATCTACAAAAAATTACAAACTCAAATCAATGAAGACGCAAAATAAAGTAGACGAAGCTTTATTTGGAACAAGCCGAGAAAAATTAGGAGGCTAGTTGATTTTTAGAGCATGCAGTGTGGTTTTAAGGCATTTTCTCTCTTTTTAAGATTTTGAACAAAAGAGGATGCTCAACACTTTGCTCCTCACTAGCATGAGTGTCGCAAAGTTTGGAAAGACTCAGGTTAGATCTATTGGGGTGCACTTTAAAATTACCATGACCAGTAAGCAGTTGAGTGATTTCATAATTGGTAAAAAAATGACAGCAAGATAGTTTTTGTACAATGTTTAAAAAAATATCTTTTTCAGAAAAGAGTGAGAGAAATGTTTTTGTGATTTGTGACTGATTTTAAGTGCGTGAGAAATTATTTTTCTCAGAAATAAAATTGGAAGTGGAAATTCAATGTAATACAGAGTAATTTGTTTTATATTTTAGACTATTTACAAAGCCATCTTAGTTAACTACTTAATATATAACTTTTCTATACTATACCAATATATAATATATATAACTTTGTTAATACCACTGAAAAAAAACGAAAGCGATTGATACAAAAATTTCTATTATATTAACAGTGATTTTGTAATAAAACCTTTCTTTTTTTGATGATCCTTCCCACTTACATAAAACGATTAAAGCCATAATACTTAGAAATTGTAAGCAAATAATAACAGTAAACTGATTCGGAAATATTTCGAAAAGGTTTGAAAAAAAATTAATGTATTTTTTATTCTATTGCGAGATAGTGTAATCCACAGAGGATCTTTTGTAGAAGGAGCCTTTCTTAGTGTTGTATTGGTCATTGTTTTAATCAAAGTAATTCCGAATTTTCAAAGAATCAAAAGTTCACTTTTAAATTTTTTTATATTTGAAGTACATTCATGATATTGATGTTATTTTGCATTCATAAGTCATGGGCATCACAAATCCTGAAAACAGGAAGACCATCGCAGTCAATGTCTTTTTTATGAGATAAAGTTATTCATTTTCATTTTATAGTCTTCAGAAATGTTGTATTCTACTGTAAAATTACTTATCTCTACTTAAATTGAGATTTAATATTGGAAAAATATTGAAGAACTTTTTTAAAAACCACATTTATTTAATAGTGTTTTATTTTTGCCCGATACTGAAAGGGAAAGGTAAATATTTGTTTAAAAATTCTTTTCGACTATCGTCTTTTTTTAAGAAAAAAAAACCACTTTTTTCACAGAATGTAATGTGAAATGTTTAGTGTTTAAAAATGAGTGATGGCATCAATTATTTTGACCAATGTCAAATTTATTAATATAATGCAGATTTAACAAAGAGCATCAATCATTCCATTTTGTATTTTTCTTACACACCAGGTATTTACTTGTTTTATAAAGGGTAAAAATAACTGAACTGCTCTGAAAATAAAGATGCATGTTTCAAAAAGTAAGTTAACTATTTTTAGAATATTTTCAGATTTATTAAAATTTGGAGCTTTATACGAAAAAAAAATTTCTAAAATCAATCTTTTTAATTTTCAAGTATGAGTGGTTTTCCCTATCTTATGAATTTTTGACAGAATAAGATTTCCCACACAGAAAGGTATTAAAGTGTTTACTAAAAAGATCATTATCAAGATGTAAGATATTACAATTTGAAACATTATAACAGGTTGTTGAATTTTATTGCAAGAAAAATACTACAGTTCTGTCCTTCACAAGTTTATAAAATTCTGTCTTAATATTGTTATTTTATAAATGTAAAACAGACTACTTAAAATAATGATTTATTTTACAATAAATGCATTATTAAATAATTATTAATTCATGGATAACGATTATGTTTTTCTCGACAATTTGCTTCTTGATATTCATGGTAAAATACAAAAACCAAATGGCAAATAGAATTGGTAGAGAAAGAGAGAGAGAGTTGTATATTTTTTAATAACAGGTAATAAAATTGTTTAAGATAAAATTTTTAATCTCAACATAATAAGAAACAGTAAAATAAAGAAAAGTAACGAGAGATAATAATAAGAAGGATATTATTTTCATGTAAGCTAAGATCCTTTTTCCTTTTTGTTGATTGCTCGTGGTATTTTAATATATATAGATATATGAAATACTTCTATAATATTTCTGGAGAATGATAAGAATAATTTTAAGACGTTGCGAGCGGATATTATTGAAACAACAAAAGGACAGGACGTGGCCAGCGGTGTGATTTTCCGGTGTTACGTGGCGAGTGATCGAGAACTGTATTATCGAAGAGGCACTCATGTAAATCAATAATACAGGTTATTCACATCAGAAAACACATTGAGATCAAGTAGGGAAGGCATTACACATAACCAGAAGCAAACATCATGGCACAAACCCAGAGAAAACAAACACAGAACGAAAGGCAGCCGGCAGATTACATGATGAAGGCAAGTAGACAAAAGAGGGCGATTACACAAGATTTTTCTTTTATACCAGTAGTGCAAGCGCGTGATTATTACGTAATAGTAGTTCTGGTTGGATAGAATGGGTTGGACGGGTATTTCAGACTAGCCGATTACGATTAAGATTACAGTGTTATTTTTAAACCAACGAATCAAAGTTTGTTTAAATATTAGTACAAAGAGTTATCAAAAAAGGATACTAGAGGGAATTATTACATTGCCCCCTCCGTAAGACGCGTGTGTGTGCCAGGGCCCTTGACACAGACCCTTTAATATCTTACAGAGATATTAAATTTAAAATTAAAATAAAATAATTATTAATTAAAAAAATTCCTGCACTTACCGATAATGACATACATAGCATGATCTTTAACACAGAAATTAGATAATAGAAAAATATAAAAACATAAATATAATGTTAAATTGTAAAATATGGGTACCCTTAAATAACATTCAAAACATAATAAGATACAAAGTGTAGAAAAAATCAAAATGTATTGTTCAAAAATGTTCACATCTTCTTGAGTAGCTGATGTAATAAAGTTCACACCAGTAAACGTTTTATCATAAAAATACACAATGCAAAAACAAAGAACATTTGAAATGGAATGAAAATAAAATAAGATTCAAAATATTTGTAGCCTAAAATATCAAAATATCATCAATGATAAACTTCAAGGAAACATCTAAGTTTGTTTCAAAAGTAAAAAAAATAGACTTCGTCTATATAAAAATATTCTTAATAATCTGAGACTATTAAGAGGATGCGGAATTTAATTCAGACTCTTTTCCCTATTTCCATCCAAGAGCATTCCCTTCTCCAAAACTGAAACAGTATACCGAGATGAAAACAGGAAAAATTCGAAATGGATTGAAAGATGGACCCATGTTTCGCACATTATAAGATCTGTAATCATTTCTTGTTGTGATATTTCACAACAACAATAAAAAAAAGAAGAAAAAATATCTCAAGAATGGAAAAGAGGGTCCACCTTAGAGGGGTAAAAGGACAAAGATTCAGTTTTGTGTAGGTGTATGTGCATTTTAAATTTTAGTATTATTATTATTATTATTATTCATGACATAATTTCAATTTTTCAGGAGGATAATAAGTTCTCAATTTTAAGACGTGGATGATTGCAGATCAACATTATTTTTTAAAAAATTCTCTTTACTTAAAAATTAACGTAAAAATATTCAAAAATTGGCACAAATATAATTTTAAAGTGTGTAAAAATTTTTAAACAACCATCCACCAGCTTATTACTATTGACTATGAATTCAAAAATATAAATTCCTAAAAAATACTAAAAATAAATTTTCCCCAAAATAAATCAAAAATTGCTTACAAGAGCACTGAGGGTGAAAACAGACTAGAAAAAACAAATTAAGAGATTGACCCACGCTTTGCACAATAATTAAGACAAGATTCCTTCTTATCGTGTATACTGCACAATAACTTCAAAAACAAAAATTTACCAAGACTGAACATTGCAAGTCAACCGAAAAAAAATACATTTTTTTAAAACTATTTATGACTTTTTAAATTCTTATTTATATTATGCTTTAATTCTTAAAAAGGTACAAGTTAGGAGGCAATGGTATTTTGACAGTCAAAGGTGTAGTCCTTTGAGATACTCACTATGCACAATCCTTACAAAACCCATCTTATTTAGAATTTATTCTAAAGGGCGTTTTTTGAGAGGTATAGAACTTTAAATTGCAATAAAACAACGATGTCTTATTCGATTGACATGAATTTTTTTTATTCGAAAGATAATCTTGTGGCATTACATTTTAAATATGATTTCTGGCATAGGACTGCCACGGCTGGCTCGGATGTAGTCCAATCTGGACGTCCAATTTTCGATGACTTTTTCCAGCATTTGTGGCCGTCTATCGGCAATAACACGGCGAATGTTGTCTTCCAAATGGTCAAGCGATTGTGGCTTATCCGCATAGACCAATGACTTTACATAGCCCCACAGAAAATAGTCTAGCGGTGTTAAATCACAAGATCATGGAGGCTTTTTCACAGGTCCAAAACGTGAAATTAGGCCGTCACCAAACGTGTCTTTCAATAAATAGATTGTGGCACGAGCTGTGTGACATGTTGCGCCGTCTTGTTGGAACCACAGCTCCTGGACATCATGATTGTTCAATTCAGGAATGAAAAAGTTAGTAACCGATCACCATTGACTGTAACGTTGTGGCCTTCATCGTTTTTGAAGAAGGATTCCACCAGCCCATAAAGCGCACCAAACAGTCAGTTTTTCTGGATGTAACGGTGTTTCGACATGCACTTGAGGATTAGCTTCACTCCAAATGCGGCAGTTTTGTTTGTTGACGTAGCCATTCAACCAGAGGTGCGCTTCATCGCTAAACAAAATTCGCTTATGAAAATAGAGCATTATTTTCGAAATAAAATTGCACAATTTGAAAGCGTTGTTCAGGCCTGAGACTATTCATGATGAATTGCCAAACCAAACTGAGAATAAATCACTTGACAGCTGTTAAATTGGTTGCCATCTTGGAAAGTAATGCTAACTTAAACTTCTATACTTGGAAAAAAACACTCTGTATATTTTAACTTTTGCTTATACTTTTATTTATTTATTAATATTTCTTCAGACTAAGTGCTTTCAGTACCATTACCATTTTATACACTTTAAAAGTTGTTCATTTTAATATCGAATAAATTTTATCATTGTAATAGAGTAAATTTTATAATAAAAATCCTTAAAACTACATTAAATATATCAAATAGTATCAACATAAATTTCTCAAAAAATGTCAAAACATTGGTATAATTATGAGCTATGCATTTTCTTTTGAGTACAAATATAGTATTGAGTAATTTAACCTCAAAATATAAACCGGAGATCTCTGGAAACGTTTTTAAAATGGTAATTTTTTAATAAGAACATTCTCAATAATAGGTGGAGTTGCAAGTTTGATTGCCCAATCAATAAATTTAAATATAATTGAAAAATAAAGATAATTTGTTACACATATATTGAACAGAATGAACCGTAAATACAGTACAATGGTGGTGGGGACCAAAATATAAACTTCAAATTATTTAAACCATAATTTTATATCAATATCATTTTTGAATCAAAATGGAATATATTAGATAGCATTTTAAACTTAAAAATTATTGGCAAACTATCATCAGCCGTATTAATAATAATATATTTCTTAGACATTTTAAAATAAATCATTCAAAAACCACTATGTGAAAATATACACTGTAACAACTACATTTAAACCCTGCCTTCCCTTGATGATTAAAGACAGTTAAATAAACAACACACATCCATTATAGTTACAGAAAATAGCTGAAGGACTAAAAGGAGGGAAACAGGCTTTTCCTGACTCCACGTGTAAACTTTTTTCCCCGGTGGCGATCCAGGGCAGAAAAACGGGAAGAACGAGTTCCCGCTTCTGAAAAGAACAAGTGGTGCCCCCTGGCTGTCGTTAATCCTCAAGGGAAGGTAGGGTTCAAATGTAGTTGTTACAACACTCAATTTAGAGCTAACAGTAAATAATTATAACGGAATAAAAACGAATAACTTATCAGTGATGAAAAATCACTTTTCTGAAATCAACGTATCCAACACATATTTGTGATGACTGATTTGTATTTTTTTTCTTTTTAACTTTTCTTCCTTCAAAATCATATCAGCACCATTTCTTTCAAAATACTTTTAATTGAAACACTTTTTTTCTTATGCATGCAATTGCAGATTAGAATGATTTAAGCCTTTCTCGACGAAGTAGGAAAACGGGGATTTCCCGCATGTTGAATGTTAATCCTTTGTTTCTCCAGTAATCCTGTCAGTGCGTGGCAAGCACGAAGATTTTTAATTATAATTTTAGGTGAAATATTATCCAACATTTTTATCTTGACTTCCTAATTTCGCTCCCACGTACAAACAACAGGCTATTGGATCCTGCCGACTATTGAAAAGTTTCTGTAATTCGGTTGAGTGGTAAAAATATTTAAAGAAACGTGGTGAGTGGATGTTATTACTGTAGCGAACCAAAGGATAGTGGTGTGATTTTCCTGTGTTACGTGGCGAGTGGTAGAGTACTGTATTATCGAAGAGGCACTCATGTAAATAAATAATTCAGTTTATTCACATCTGGAAACACATAGGGATTAAGTAGGGATGGCATTACACATAACAAGAAGCGAACATCATGGCACAAACACAGACAAAGACAAACACAGAACGCGTGGCAGCCGGCTGATTACATGATGAAGACAAGCAGACAAAAGAGGGCGATTACACAAGATTTTTGCTTTTATACCAGCAGTGCAAGCGCGGGATTATTACGTAATAGTAGCTCTGATTGGATAGAATGGGCGGTACAGGGATTTCGGACTAGCCGATTACGATTAAGATTACAGTGTTATTTTTAAACCAAAGAATTAAAGTTAGTTTAAATATTAGTACAAAGAGTTAACAGAAAGGGTACTAGAAAGACACACACACACACAGATATATATATATTATATAATCCAAAACATAAAAATACACAGATAGTTAGAACCTAAGATAACTATACTAAATAGGAAGAAATAGGCACAGTAGTACAATAACAAACTCCTGGCCTTGGAACCAAGATTGCATGTTTAAACAAGTTTTTTGGGCTTACAAGTTATATATATATATATATATATATATATATATATATATATATATATATATATATATATATATATATATATATATATATATATATACACATATAAGCCAGTGATCGACAAAGTATTTTCGGAATGGGTAACATAATAACATAATTATTAAAATTTTTTATGAAGAAATATAATTTATTATAAAATGCAATAAAAACTAAAACAAGTAATATTAAGAAAAAATTAAGTGAATTCTTACTTAGGTCAACAAAGAAATTTTTTATTTTAGTAACTTTTTTTCAATGGTTACTGTAAATAGGGGGCGGTAGGCCTAAATTCGGCGGAATGCCGGCAATAAAATTAACGTCGATAATACTCACGAGAGAGAAATAAAACCTTAATCCATAACAAAAAAAATATTTATTATGCTTAATATAGGTAAACAATAATATAAAACTAATAATGAATTTAAAGGTAAGTAGTATTAGAGAGAGAGACAAAGAGGCACTTTAAGCAATGAAACACATTATACGACGGGACGACTGGGAGAGTACGTCCGCTCGGTATGAGGAAAATCGTAGAAGTGATGAGTTGTAGGGGGCACGGTCAGCTACAATAGCGGGGGTGTACAAGGTACAAACAGTTACAATTAAAATAAATATGTATATATTTGACAAAATCACAATATTAAGTAGAAAATTAGAAAGTGATTTTCCTTGTAATTTTCGACTTTCTTTTCTATATAGGGTGTTGGACTATTTTTTGTTTGTTTTTGTTACTATTTATTCATTAATTACATTTATTTAATCTAATGAAATAGTATAGTAAAAAAAATAATCATATTCTCATAAACTAAGCCATCCAGGGGAGATTTGAAACAACGACCTTTGGATTAGCAGTCCAACGCTTTATCCAATGCCCCGCAGGATTTTTCTTTCTATATATGCTGTTGGACTATCATTTTTGTCCGTTACTATTTATTCATTTTGATGTAATAAATGAACTAATATTTGAGAAAAATTAACATCAAGTGTCTCCACCACAAGTTAAAAAAATTTATTTGAACTTGAATGGATGAATAGAAAGTATTTTATTAATGATTGAAAATTTGAACAAGATATATGTATATTTATATGTATATATAAGTAAATATAGATAGAGATAGAGAGTGAACTAATAGTTGGAATTGAAAAGAATAACATATTTTTAAAATTCCTTAATTTTGTTAAGATAAACGAAGCTGTCCCTGAACATATAACTTCAGTATTTCGACAGTAAAAGTTGCTGAGTGTTGTTTTAGCCGTGATTATAGTGGCGGCGAGTAAACTGACGTCACAGGGTGTTCAGGGATGATTCCCACTTCAGTCTTTGTACATAACACCATTGGAATTTTATGAAAAAGAATTGGTACTCATGGACTCAATCAAACATTGCTTTAAATGCTTTATTTTTGCTCACAGACTTTGAAAGACATTGCCTCTGGTATTGAGTGTTGTTTTTTACAATAGCAGTTCACATCCAAACCTTTTGGATACAAACTTAATATCTCAAGGAAAGATTAATGACATCCTGGATCCGATTGTTTGTAACCGTATGTCAAAAGACTATGGTCAATATAGAAAGCCCTACATAACTCGCATTTTTCTGGACTGCCTCCGTGCTTTTGATGTCCTTCTTTGAGCAGTTAACGTACCAAATTATTAGATAATTAAAAATGTATTTGATATGGCATACAATTAGATTCGGGCAATCCAAAATGTTATAGATATGAAGCAACATTTGACATTTGACTTCTAAGTTAACTGTTCTACTTAGAGTTTTAGTATATATATAATAAGCGTGCGCAACATGAAAATTTTGAAAAGTGGTAACAAAGCAGTATAAACAATGATTTATATGATCATTTCTGTTAGTTTAGAGAGAGCACAAAAAAGTTTTCAGACATAGTTACTGATTTTAATTTTTTTAATTAAGAATAATTGTAATCATTGTTTCACTTTTAAGTGGGTCACTGCACGAAATGATTAATTCTTTATTTTTTTATTTAAGTACTTTCTCTAGCAAAATTAAAAGTATTTCATAATTTTGTTAATAAAAATTGTTTGAATTTCTAAGAAGTCTGATACACAATTTGACCTTAAATCTATTTGCTTAAAAGTATATAAAATTAAACACAAACCAAATATTTAAAACGCTTTTTTTAACTTGCAGCTTTGAAACTTTCCACGTACATTAATAATATATAAAAAATAATTTTGCGATATTTTTTTTAAAAACATGATTCGAAAAAAATTGTATGATTTAAAATATACATTAATTAAAATTGTGTTCACATATTATACAACTTATAAATTAAAATATATAAATGAATAAATTTTCAAACAATATGTTCGTATTAAAATAGTAAAAATAATACGCAATACGTGTGCACTAAAAAACAAACAACAACCAGTCGGTTTTTTAAAAATGTTCGTTAAATTTAATTTTAGACATAAGGGGAAAAGGTGGCTTAAAGTGACCCTCTTAAAACATTATTTTCATATTTACTTCAAGTTTTACAAAAACACATATCATAGAGATTAACTAAATTCTTTGTTGATTTAAAATAAGTAAACCATAAGTAAATAAAGTCCCCAACGCCGACAAAAGAAAACTCTTCCTGAAATCCAAGACGCCACCCGCCGATATGTAAATGACATCTTTATTTGCTATTCTTTCAAGAAAGCTCACGCATTTCGCATTTTCAAGGTCACTCAACACGCAATCGTCTATCAACCTCGCAGCTGTCTTCTTTATTTTCAGCAGGTTTTCAGGAATTGCAGAGCAATACATGGTCACGGAAGAGATGATAATCAGACTGGTGAAACCATTGACGCATAATTCATATAATAAAGAACGAGGGATTACGTTTGTCAAGCAATATGACAAGATGGTAAACAGATTACAGAAGGAAATTAATAAGATAACAAACAACGATGTTGATAAAGTATCAGATAAAAGGCGAATTTTCTCCTCAATGTTGTTGTAATCATTGAGAATATTTGATAATTTTGCCGAGAGAGTAATGACATTCTTTTCTTTTAAATCGTTGTTAAGCTGAATGAGATAAAGTTCATAAATATGCACCACGGCACACATAGAGGTTGCGAATAGCAATGGATATTCCATATACACAGTAAAAAACATGTATTCTATTATTAGAATTACGGTGATTCCGTAAGGATTGTTTTGAGGGCGATATTTCAAAGCCCTAAAGGTGTTCTCCATGTTTTTACCGCTTTCCACAAAAGTATTGATTGCCGACAACAATGCTGGTATAATGCACGCAATGAAAAGAGCCAGCTTCGTAACAAGTATGTTTTTCTCTCGAATTTTATTTGCTTGAATATTTTTAGGAAATTCCAAAGTACGCAAAAGAACTTGTAAATTTCTTCTTTGATAAAACATCGAAAACCACAAAATGAAACACAAAATATTTATCAAAACGAAAGCAAGCCGTAACTTTGTGACATTAAACTGAGGCAAGAAAAGTATACCAATTATAAATATAAAAATAACCGAAAAAAAAAACACTGTTATCAGAAAACAGGAGAAGCATTTCAAGGAATATCTGACGAATTTTCTACTTTTTGAGAAGCAGATATTAGTTATAATCCACATCGGCACATTTATCAAATTGAATTCTATTGATTTTATCTTCATTCTAGATTACAACTAGATATCTAGATAACTTGATTCATTCTAGTTCCAAATGTTATCGTTGATATATTCAATGCCTCAATCGCTTTTTATTTAATAAGTTTAAAATTTATTTAGTTCAAACAAATTGACTTAATCCTCTTCCTTTTTGTTCAAGACGTACTGTAATACTGATCTGAACTGTAAAATAAGAGAAATATTCCCACAGATCTTAGAATTTGTTTTCATTTGGAGAACAAGTCTCCAGAGCAACAATAAAATAGAAAAACAATTTCAAGCTGAAAATAAAATATCATTACACTCAAATTAAGTTAACAATTTGAAAAAAATATTTTTGGAAAAATTTCGTCAGGTAGCAATTTGAATGTTTGAATGTCATTTGCAGCCCTAATTTGTGACATCAATTGCTACGTGATTAGTCATGAATAATGCATAGAAGACGCTTACAAAATGCTTGATTGCACTAATTATCATGCCAATTTTTGAATATCAGAACAAATGTTCAGACATGAATATATTGATTATTCTATATTATGCTATTACTCTCTTCGGCAAGAAGCATCATCCTCTTTTCTGCTTTTGGTACTCTTTATGGGCTGATATATTTTTGCAAAAATTGGTGGTTTAAATGACTACTTATTTCGCCCACTAGATTTCCTGCTGATTTTAATGATTGTAAAGCTAAGTTCAAGTCAATATTTTAAATATTTTTTTCTCTTTATTTATGTCATAAAAGTGTAAGCAAAAAATATTTATGTAAGCACATAGAGTGATTTTTACGTCACAAAAAATACCAGAGGTGTGTGGAGATAATAATTATACTTCCCATTAAAACAACACCCATCCAATTTAATGCATGGAATATACACATGTAGCAATCGTATTTTTTAAAAATATAGGAGAAATATATCCATTACATGACTATTTTACATGAACTGAAGGAATTCATTTCCTTTTTTGTTGTGGTTATTGTTGAAAGAATGTTCAGATATTCATTATAATGAGTGATCCTGTCACTATTACATGTAATGTAATGTCGGTATTTCATGCAGAATGGTTTACTGTATACCATCCTCATATTCCAAGCCATATTTTCGATCTTTTTGAACAAAATATTGACTTTTAGGATCACTGTTACTATTGATAAGTCAATATATGATGATGTGTGATAAATATATTTTTGATGCTTTCAATATGCTGATTGTTCCATTTGAAAATTTCTTCTAAAAGCAATATATATATATATATATATATATATATATATATATATATATATATATATATATATATATATATATATATATATATATATATATATAGTTATTTACAATATTTTCCTTAAAAGAATTATAGAAACATATTGAAACCAATGTATTAACACAACTGGAATTCGTTTCAGAATGAATTCTGATTATCTCGGTAATACGTTTGCGTTATTGGGAACAAGAAAAAATGAGCAATCATTGCCATTCAAGAAAGGCGCTATACTAATTTTCGGAATAAATATATACGGGTATTTATATCAATAAAAGATATACAAAGGTATGTATACCTTTACTAAAGTTCTTTATTTACTTATTGATTTTCAATGATTTCTAAGGAACCCATTTCCTCTAACATACTTTTCAATTAGATAATTCTCTCACTATTTTCTTTGTCTATTTTTACATCCATAAAAATCTTCCTTTGTGATGCATAGACCGTCAAAATATTCGTATAACAATGGAAATTAAGTGAGGCGTTTATTAGACACTAGCATGAATAAGTACTCTATTATATCCAAACAATACTTAATGTTTCGGCTTCTTATTTCTAAGGGTATTAAATTCTTTCTCTCAGACACATTTATTGATTTTTTACGTCAGTCCATTGTTAAATAATACTTAAAAGACATGAAAATCAATACATGCATTTAGAAGAAAAAAAAGAAGCACTTAAGATTCCAATTTTTCTGAAGTATATATATATATATAATTCATCATATTTAAGTAATCAATATTCACTTTGACAATATTTCTCCCCTTTGACATCATCTTCTCTCTTAGAATTAAAGTATTAACTTTCGCTACTATATAATTAAAATCGATGAATGAATGGAAAATTTGAACTATATTCGAGTTTATATTTAGAATGAATAAAGACAATGAATATGAATGAAATAATTTGAGCAAAATTCTTTCAAGTTGTAAAGTACTGAAAAATTAGTAGACTATCATTAGTTTTCTTATGTTATGCCATCCAAATGAAATGTAATTTAATGCAATATATTCACATTTATTCAAAATGTTTTTTAGAAACATTGGACAATCAATGAATAAAAATATTTTACATTCTCTTTAGTTTTTTTTTAACAATCAGAGAAATTTTTAAATGGTAATGTATTTTTTTTTATAAAACAGATGTCCATTTTGGATTAAATGAATATTTCATAGAATAATTAATTATTAACTCGTATTTTTTGAATTTGGATTGATTAGCGGAATCCTTTACTAAAAACTAAAATTTTCCATTCTTCGTGATTATATTGTGATATCTCTGGAAACTGTAAAAATTTTATCAGCATGATCAAAAAACATTTAAAGGTAATTCAAACAGATGTTAATGTAACTAAAATAACAAACAACGATTTTAAATTAATTTATCTTAAAACATATTAAATGCTACATTCGAAAATCATTCAAACATTTCGTTGTGCACGCGCTGCTGTTGACTATGGGCAATACAAAAATGAAAAGAAGTATTCAAAGTGTTAAAAATTCCGTATCTATTCCACTTTTGAATTTATTTGTAACTTATTTTATCTATATCATCATTTACCCAAAAATTAAATTTGTTTTATTTGGAAAATATTAAATATGTATACATATTGATTTATTACCAGATAGATAAACTGGTAGGGTATGTAGGGGGTAAAGAGAAGATACAGGGTCGCAAATGACGTAGATGCAAGCTGTGGTGTAAACAAGCAGAGAAAAAAAAGAAGAGAAACATCAATTCATCGATGAGACAGAAATCATTTTATTGAGAGGTTGTACTACAGCAGGTGTTTGGAAGTGCATGAACTTCTTTTAGGTGACGGATGTCTGTTCCTTCAGTAAAAAGACAAGTTTGAATATCTGTAGCTGTCGAGAGGATATGTGACATGCGAGGAATATTCCAGAGTGTAAGGAATTCCATGCAGTATCACTGACAGGCCTACCAGGCCACTTCTATCCTTAATTTCGAACCCCTGTTTTAGTACAACTTTCCAATAAAATGTCTTCTGTCCCATTAATATGTTGCTACTTCTGTTCTATTTTCCTGCTTCTTTGCACCATAGCTTGTAATTGCGGAATTTGCGACCCTGTCTTCCTATGTGATTCCGATTAGTCCATGTACCCCCTACACACCTTACCAGTTTGTCGGTGTGGTAGCGAATTACCCTGTATATGCATATGAAGACGATATTAAAATAATAGCACGGGCATGGAATGTGCAAGCTTTGATAAAAATTGCTGATTCGTTGTCCGTTTTTCAGGTTCACCTGGAAATCGTGAACTTCATTTAACTACTCTGTATCATTACACTTTGCCAAAACTTATTTTATTTCATCCATTTGGACTGCCTTTTTTCATAAAACAAAAATTTATAATATTTTGATTTAACTGCGTTGTGATTGTATTTTTTTTATTTTCTTCATTATTGCATAACCTTTGAATGTAAATACGTCTTTTAAAAGTCACCTTTCAAACCAGTTTTTCTTTAGCTTATTGATTAGCTTCATTAATTTGAACATAGTTCTATCAACAACAGTTTATGAACAATTACGTAGAACTATTTAACAGCGCTTTCATTGCTGTCACCATCTTGTTTTCGCTGTCCATCTACGATCATAGCATTCTTAAACATATATCACAAATAAAAGCAAAAATTTCTTAATAAATTGACATGTTTGCATTTTTTTAGCCCTGTCTATGGGAAGAAAGTGTTTTTTTCTGTACTGATTGGAGGAAAAAAAGTTGACATTACTCGTCATCACGTGGGATAGTCTATTTTAAAGAAGATTTTTTTGTCACAACACTGCACACTTTACTCATGCATGAACTATTAATTTTATAACTGTAGTTAAATAAAGATAAAGATGTTTAAATTAAAATTGCCATGCTATTTTTTTATTATTCTCATTTTAATTAAATAATATAGTAATATTCATAAGATGAGCATGGAAGATCTAAGCGAATAATCGATGAAGAATATCTTATGGTTTTGAGAAACTCTCAATAATTTATTCATTCGATAAATTCCTAATTTTATATTATTTTACAGTGAAAGTATGTGAGAATGTTATAATTTAAGGCAGTGGTCGCCTACCTGAAGAACTTCGTGGACTACTAATTGTAAAATTTTATATTTGGCGGATCACTATATGGTAACCACAGTACAGTCGGATCTCTATATAACGAAGTCGCTAAATCCCGGAAAAAGTTCGTTATATGGAAAATTCGTTATATAAAGGCTCACCTTTTAGTATACTTTATAAACCATATAAAACAAATTTTAAGTTCATAAACACTATATATTAAAAAAAATATTATTCACACCTTTTTTTTAAAATAAATATATGTTTATTTTATATATCTTACCCATCAAAAAGAAAGAAAGAAAGACAACTGCAAGAAAAACAAGAAAAAAGAATGTCGAAGAATTCACTGTACTTTCAATATTAAGAAAATAATTTTATACTAAAATTAATGAATTTTAAGGACATTTTATAATTTTAATCATACAAATATTATTAAACATACATTATTTTATAATTAGAACACGGGGACACGGAACAACTCCACTGAGGGTGAAAGAGGATATCGAAGATATTTCAAGGGAATCGGGCAATGGGGGTTAAAGGTTGCTCTTCTTGGATGAAACGTCGAGAACTCTATTGCTCTCGGTGAGTTAGGATCTAATAAAACCAGTTCAAGATTTATGACCACTATAAAATGTGTTAAAGAGTGAATATGTTGAAATTTTTTACAGAATTACTTTAAAAAAAATGGAGAACAAAAGTTGATTCACAAAAGAAAAATTTCGTTATACAGAAAATGCATTTCACTATAGAGAGATTATTTTACGAAGAAAATCGAGAAATGTTCAAGGTTCCACATGAAAAGGTTCGCTACATATAAAAATTACACACAACTATATTGTCACTTATTTCAGTCTTTACTTACATTAACGTTATTACTGAAAAACTATTTCACTAAAAGCAAGGAAAAACCTGCAAGGCTATATCAATGAACTGAAGGGTTATACCCCTAATCTATATATATATAAGACGCATTTGTTGTCTGTTTGTCTGTTCCCTCATAACTCAAGATCCAGACAACCAAATAACGAGAAATTTGGTACACGTATACAAAATCACATGGGAAAGGTTCTTAAACAGGTTTCGCGTTCGTAATTCTTTCTAAATTTTTTAAAATTTAATTTTTAAGTGATTTTCCAGTGTTATGACGTCATATGATGTCACGTTTCTCACTAAGTGGAAAATTTATACTTTACACGCAGTTTTTCAAGATTATTACATATTTTTACTATAGCTATGTTTATCAGTTGGAATATTTATTCAATTTTTCTATTCTATGATATTTAATTAGGATTATTTTTCGAATAAATCATTTTTTTATGGATTATTCTTTCAACAATTAAAATTTTGTTTTGTTGTTTTGGCAACATTTAGGTATTATCGCGGGATGTTTATGTGTATGATTTTGCTTACAAATTACAACTTATTTATTTATTTCTTTAGAATGCGAAGATTATAATTGTGACAAACTAAAACTTCTCATTGATAAGGGTTATATTTCAGTTCGGTTCAAGTGTAGTATAGGGGGACCACTTTGGATTTGGCGATTTTTCTTCAGATTTTTCGATTTTTATCTAAATGTCATGGTGAGATGTCGAATTCATTCTAAAATAAATAATACCGAAAACAGTACCTTGGCGACCACTTTTAGTCACCAAAATAAAGGACTGCGCCAAGTAGCCCCCCTATACTACACTTGATCTAATAATATGGTTCTTTGCAATTTCATGTGTCTTTATTTTAACCTTTAAGGCTTCAGTGCATAAAATTGCCATGCAGAAAATCAAACTTGGGTAATCATACTGCCCAAGCAAAAGCAGTGTTGGTAGTCATTACATATCAAACTGGAATAGGCATGAGAGAATGATCAAACCAGACAAATAACTTAAATATCTGTTGAGGAAGCAGATAGTCGTAAGATAAATTATTTTTGGAACTTATGTACTATCCTAACAATCGCCAACGTTCAAAATAACTTGCCAGGTTGGGGTAACCCCGATTTCACATGTCATATATATGCTGAATTGTGAGTCGTGCTTCGTTTCATGTATCGCCAATAGGTTGCGGTTATATGTAAGTACCTTATTTTTTCAAATTATGCTTTTGCATTGATAAAGTTAGTTCAGTTCTTTTTATGTCAGTTAATGTTAGTATTGTACTTCATTTTTCCATTTATTTTTATGCTCGGGATATATATACTTTGGATAATTTTTTTAGTACTTGCGTATTATTGCACAATCGCCAACGTTCAAGACAACTCGCCGCTTTGGCAATCCCAACTTTGTATGCGTTGAATCGGCAATCATGTGCTTCATTTTGTATATGTCACCAATAGGTTGTGATAATACATAAGTACCTCTAATTCTGCACATTACTATGACATTAGACTGGCTGCAACATACCAATTTGGCGTGATTTCAGAATCATGCCAGAAATGAGTATGTTGAGGAAGCAGGTAGTCGTCGTAAGAGCAATTATTTTTGACACCTATGTACTATCCTAACATCGCCAACATTCAAAATAACTTCCAAGTTGGCAACCCCGTTTTCGTATGTCATATATATGCTGAATTGTGAGTCATGTGCTTCATTTCATATAAAGTCGCCAATAGGTTCCGATTATATGTAAGTACCTTATTTTTTTTCAAATTATGCTTTTGCATTGATAAAGTTAGTACAGTTCTTTTTATGTCAGTATGCATTGAATTGGCAATCATGTGCTTCATTTTGTATAATGTCACAAATAGGTTGCGATAATACATAAGTATCTCTAATTCTGTACATTACTATAACATTAGACTGGCCGCAACATACCAATTTAGCGTGATTTCAGAATCATGCCAAAAATGAGTATGTTGAGGAAGCAGGTAGTCGTAAGATAAATTATTTTTGGCACCTATGTACTATCCTAACAATTGCCAACATTCAAAATAACTTGCCAAGTTGGCAATCCCGATTTCGCATGTCATATATATGCTGAATTGTGAGTCATGTGCTTCCTTTTATATAATGTCGCCAATATAGGTTCCGGTTATATGTAAGTACCTTATTTTTTTCAAATTATGCTTTTGCATTGATAAAGTTAGTTCAGTTCTTTTTATGTCAGTTAATGTTAGTATTGTACTTCATTTTTCCATTTATTTTTATGCTCGGGATATATATACTTTGGATAATTTTTTTAGTACTTGCGTATTATTGCACAATCGCCAACGTTCAAGACAAATCGCTGCTTTGGCAATCCCAACTTTGTATGCGTTGAATCGGCAATCATGTGCTTCATTTTGTATATGTCACCAATAGGTTGCAATAATACGTAAGTACCTTTAATTCTGCACATTACTATGACATTATACTGGCCGCAACATACCAATTTGGCGTGATTTCAGAATCATGCCAGAAATGAGTATGTTGAGGGAAGCAGGTAGTCGTAAGATAAATTATTTTTGGCACCTATGTACTATCCTAACATCGCCAACATTCAAAATAACTTCCAAGTTGGCAACCCCGTTTTCGTATGTCATATATATGCTGAATTGTGAGTCATGTGCTTCATTTCATATAAAGTCGCCAATAGGTTCCGATTATATGTAAGTACCTTATTTTTTCAAATTATGCTTTTGCATTGATAAAGTTAGTACAGTTCTTTTTATGTCAGTATGCATTGAATTGGCAATCATGTGCTTCATTTTGTATAATGTCACAAATAGGTTGCGATAATACATAAGTATCTCTAATTCTGTACATTACTATAACATTAGACTGGCCGCAACATACCAATTTAGCGTGATTTCAGAATCATGCCAAAAATGAGTATGTTGAGGAAGCAGGTAGTCGTAAGATAAATTATTTTTGGCACCTATGTACTATCCTAACAATTGCCAACATTCAAAATAACTTGCCAAGTTGGCAATCCCGATTTCGCATGTCATATATATGCTGAATTGTGAGTCATGTGCTTCCTTTTATATAATGTCGCCAAAATAGGTTCCGGTTATATGTAAGTACCTTATTTTTTCAAATTATGCTTTTGCATTGATAAAGTTAGTTCACTACTTTTTATGTCAGTTAATGTTAGTGTATTGTACTTCATTTTTCCATTTATTTTTATGCTCGGGATATATATACTTTGGATCATTTTTAGTACTTCCGTATTATTGCACAATCGCCAACGTTCAAGACAACGCGCCACTTTGGCAATCCCAACTTTGTATGCGTTGAATTGGCAATCATGTGCTTCATTTTGTATAATGTCACCAATAGGTTGCAATAATACGTAAGTACCTTTAATTCTGCACATTACTATGACATTATACTGGCCGCAACATACCAATTTGGCGTGATTTCAGAATCATGCCAGAAATGAGTATGTTGAGGAAGCAGGTAGTCGTAAGATAAATTATTTTTGGCACCTATGTACTATCCTAACATCGCCAACATTCAAAATAACTTCCAAGTTGGCAACCCCGTTTTCGTATGTCATATATATGCTGAATTGTGAGTCATGTGCTTCATTTCATATAAAGTCGCCAATAGGTTCCGATTATATGTAAGTACCTTATTTTTTCAAATTATGCTTTTGCATTGATAAAGTTAGTACAGTTCTTTTTATGTCAGTATGCATTGAATTGGCAATCATGTGCTTCATTTTGTATAATGTCAAAAATAGATTGCGATAATACATAAGTATCTCTAATTCTGTACATTACTATTCATTAGACTGGCCGCAACATACCAATTTAGCGTGATTTCAGAATCATGCTAAAAATGAGTATGTTGAGGAAGCAGGTAGTCGTAAGATAAATTATTTTTGGCACCTATGTACTATCCTAACAATTTCCAACATTCAAAATAACTTGCCAAGTTGGCAACCCCGATTTCGCATGTCATATATATGCTGAATGTGAGTAATGTGTGCTTCATTTTATATAATGTCGCCAATATAGGTTCCGGTTATATGTAAGTACCTTATTTTTTCAAATTATGCTTTTGCATTGATAAAGTTAGTTCAGTACTTTTTATGTCAGTTAATGTTAGTATTGTACTTCATTTTTCAATTTATTTTTATACTCGGGATATATATACTTAGTACTTCCGTATTATTGCACAATCGCCAACGTTCAAGACAACGCGCCACTTTGGCAATCCCAACTTTGTATGCGTTGAATTGGCAATCATGTGCTTCATTTTGTATAATGTCACCAATAGGTTGCAATAATACCTAAGTACCTTTAATTCTGTACATTACTATAACATTAGACTGGCCGCTACATACCAATTTGGCGTGATTTCAAAATCATGCCAAAAATGAGTAGCCAACCAATATGAAATTAATATTATGAGTATTATCTTAGCCTGTTTCATCTTTCCCTCCAGTAATCCTTAATTAATTCAATATATAATTTTTTTTTTTTATATTTTAGTACTAACATTTTTTTTGGTTATTATGTACTGCAAATATTTTTTTTGCACATTGCGATGTCTTTGGCAAAATTAATCAGTGGTATTTTTCTTAAACATGTTTTTTTTATCTGTGTTTGACAGTTTTAAAAATTTTGTTTGATGTCTGTCTGAAATGCAAATAGCAAAATAAATATTTTACAATACATATATTGTGTTTGTACGAAATTTTTTATACTGTGTGTGTGTGTGATTTATTCAAAATATTGAGCCGTCTTTTATTTTTGATATCTACTTAAGATTTAATTTTATGTTATAACTGGTTATACCCAGTTAAATGTTACTGTGGATCAGTCAGTTTTAAAAGATTGGTACACCATAAAGTATGTCATGAGGCATACAAAAGTAATAATACACAAGAATTCAAACAAATCTATATACATATAAGACGTATTTGTTCTCTGTGTCTGAATAAACTTTCTCTTTCACACTACATCATTTGGACAAATTTTCAAAATTTGTGTGGTTAGTAGTTAATTATAACGCTATAATTTTAATTGAATACTCAGATATTGCATTTTTAAGTATAAAAATAATTATAACTAATGTACTGTATTTTTTGGAGTGAGTGAATATTAATGTTGTACTGTTCAACTACACAAGGGCTTTTGGCAACAGACCACGTAATTTTGAACCAAGTCAAGCGACGTGGACGACACCTGAGCTGGCACCCCCTTCTCCTAACTACCACACCACACCAACTTAGAAGGAATATTCTACCAATACTTAACAGGACTATTCTTTGAAATCCACTCTTCCAAGGTATATGACAGCATGGGTTCTATGATGAGTATTTTAGCGGGGAAGGCGAATAGTTTTGTAGCAGATATATTGCATTTTCAGTTGACGGCGTTTTCAGCGGATTGCAAAGATTATTATTTTTGTCCCAAAAAATAGTTAATGTCAAAATTTAAGTGTCTTATGTTTTTGTATGTTTATGGAGACCTTAGAAAACGATTTGACTATTTATTTTAAGTGAACGGTGTATATAATTAATTTTACAGTGGAATATCTTTAATTAATTTATTAGCTCTAACCGATTAAATTTCCCTAAGTGGAGTATTTTGTTTATGTATGTCCCTTAATTTTCAATGTAGTGATCTAAAAAATATTGCATGAAAAAAATTGCAGTAAATCATAATGCTATAGATAAAGAATTAACGTGCATCGCTCTCCTACACGGCGGGTCTTACAAAGCTCTAATAAAGTTTGAGCTATGAAAGTAGCTAGACAGTGGCCAACTTGACTCTATCGTCAACATTTCGCTATGTTTTTCATTGAATCGCCATTGTTATTTAGGAAACGGCGTTGCTTGCGAGTATTACAATTTTAACATAAAATAAATTCAACAGAAAGTAATATTAATGTATGACACTTTCAGATATAAATTATTTATAATATTTTAAGCGTCACAAAACTTTTAACAATGTGTTACTTTTGCTGAGCAGAGATCAGCTTAGGGAGGTATTTTCAAAAATCGACCCTCAAGAGTGTTACAGGGAATTATAAATATAAAAAAAAAATCATTTTTATCAGCTATTAGATCTACAGACTTAAAATTTAACAAATGTATTTTTTCTTTCTTTTTTCTCCAGCTGAGATATGCGAAAAGCTTTTTTTGTTTAATTTGCAATTCACTCAAAATTAACTCTTTAAAAACTTCTTTATCCTTCAATCTGTGTTGTTTAATTTTTCAGTTCACCCGTGCGAAGAACGGGTATACCAGCTAGTTAATCATATTTGCCGACTCTAATGTCACTAGATAAACCTTCAAAAGCTAAGAATTAGTTAAATTTAGAAGGAATTTCGATAAAAGTAGTAGATACATTATTTTAAGAAGGTCCAGTGGAATGAGTTCCAAGCTTGCTTCGGAACTTAAACACTAAGGATCTCGCTTCAGACTGACCACCTGATCGGGACCACTGCACATGCACCTCAGCGCCCAATGTTCATGTATACTGGGATGGGCACAGTAGTCCCTGAGCCCCATGGGCTGTTGTGCCACTGAGTTTGAGTGTTGACATTATTTTAAGAAAAAGTATAATACATATTACATAATATGTTTTGTAACTCGTCCTTTGCTGCCCAGCTAGTATGGGGGTTATTACACCAGCTTTTAATCGCGTGGGCTTGGGTCGAGTCCCGAATAAAGCATTGATGTATTAAATAATTCGGCCTTTTCTCTGAAATGGATTTCCGATTTCCTCCTCTAATGGAAATCAGCACACCCCTTCTGTTCTTTGCTGGAATCATCGTTTGTAATAAAGTCTATATATTCTTCTGTAATTGCATTGTATATTTCTGTTCATCTATCTCTTGTCTTTCGTATGTATCCCAGAAGGAAACGCACAACAGCAACTTGCACTTCTTGGAATTAAATCTTCATAAAAATATAAATAATGTCAGTATTTTTTTACTGACCATCAAAAGATTTCTCAGACTACTGGTTGATCACCACTGATTTAAAGAATAGCAATATTTAATACTGCTTGAAGATAACTGTATATATTTAATCTAAATATTTTGATATACAGAGGAAAGGAATTTGTATAATTACATGCTAGAATAAGTGCAAAAGGGGGATATCTGCATAAGAAATAAGGAAATCTTTAATTAAATTTCCTTTTGTTTTCCCTTTCAGAATCTATTTAATAGAAAATTTACTAAATTAATATTAATCGGAACTATAAATTTTTGAAGTTGAAATCTAATTTTGAATATTTAAATGTAGCCATAAATATAAGTTTTAGGCATTAACGATTTAAAGTGAATTTATTGTGATTTAATAAATGTACTTTTATGATCACTGTTATAAGCAAAACAGTTAAAAATCTCGAAATTTAGTAGGATAAACTAGTACTTTCAAGTGATTGTATAAGATTTTCTTCATCTGTGCAATCCGGTATAATAGCCACCCATCCGGTAAAGTGTTTAGTGATGCTGACAGTATTGCTGTGCCGTGGGCTCTGGGCTAGAATCCTGCAGAAGGCATGCATGTTAGTAAATGCATAGTGTCTTCGCGGCATGGGAGTACTCTAAATAGCCGTCAAGCCGCATGTCCTCTTGAGGTTGGTGGAACGAGAAGAGAGGTGGGAGGCCCTTGATCACCGCAAGGGTGTGCTCTCTCAAAATTGGGGTAGAAAAAAGCTAAATCATACTGCCACCTGAATGGTGCTTAAAGCTACGGATAACGACAGGCATACAATCAAACCTTTTGCCATAATGAATTTCGTGGCCCTCGATCTAGCAATGCTGATCAGGTGGCATTAGCAACAACAGCAAGTGCTTTTTTGTAGGGGCTGGATTGTTAAGAAATGTTATATAATTCATTCGATCAATTTTTCAATGCAGTACTTAATAAATTTGTATGCAGCTTTGATATATTCTATTTGAAAGTAGATGTTCCATCACTCCTTTTTCAAGAAATTTATATCAGTGCTTCTGTGGGGGCTGCTATTATATGTTCACTAACATTGTGTGCTGTTCAAAGATTCCAAATACATTCTGGAAATTAAAACAACTGCTAGATTGCTAACTTATAAATCTGTGACTAAGTATCTGATAAGTGAGAAAAAAAGAAATCCATCGTCTTCGTTGCATCGAGAAAGGCGACGTTTTGTATTTATCAGCTTGTGGTATGGTTAATCTTCAGAAAAGTTTACTCTTGTCATCTTTTGGAACTTTTTTTCACTTACGCACCGCTTATTGAGAACGGTTAACAGACAATATATAAATATAAATTAAATGAATTTGAATTTTATTCACCATTGTTTGGAATTGTCAAATACGAAATAAGTTTTATAGATGAACAATTGTATGTTAAAGCAAGTAATCTGTTCCACTTCAAGGTAACTTGCTATTTTATTTCAGTATGAACATTTTCCCACCCTTAAAAAGTAATAAGTTTGCTAAGAGTAAGTATTAGAATTTTACTTTATTTTATCTTGTTTATGCGTAAAATCAATAAAAACCATGAGAAAAATACCTAACAATGTGCAGTTTTTTAGATTGATTTGTCAATTTAATCTAGATAAATGCACAATTTTTATCCCACATGCGTTTTAATTCATTTGTTCAAATATACTATATTATTTCACAAAATTATACTTACCTAATAACATAAAGCATGTCAGAAAACAACCCAGTAATATAATACTGAGATACAAAAAATAACTAAAATAAGTAAAAAACTAAGATAACAGCCCACGAATGTTATGTCACTGACACCATTTGATTTTATAGGAAACAAGGACATGTGTGAATTTTGCAATTTCAAATTCGTGCCAAAATAGTGAGTAATAGGGATGAATTTGTGTTAAAACATTTCAACCCTATTAATGCAGCGTTCCTCAAACTTTGGAGCGCACTCCACCCAGGGAAGGATGGCATGATAACTAAACGAGGGGTGCCCGAGCATATCGAAAAATCGAAAAAAAAAGATTATTCTTAAAAAAATATTAATTTACTGAAAGTAAACACACAAAACACATTTTGACAGAAAAAATAAAAAATACACACTTCATTGTATTTTTTTCAGAAATGTTTCTCTGCAGCTTCTCTTCGATTGCCAATACTGAATGAATATTTTTTTGTGAAAAGTATTAAGTACAAAACATTACATTTCGAGGAATCATACTTCAAAAGTACTGTTTTTTCACAAGTTATGGACAGAACACATTTATTTCAGAGCTGAAATCTTTTAACTCCTGTCAAAACGCAAACATTTTTAAAAACTTTGAGCACGTTACATAATTTAAAGCAGATTTAATATCGCATTCAAAGATATCGTCCATCAGTCGCTTTTATCAATATTTAATCATATTGAAAACAATAAATTAGCATCAAAATTTATGAAGCAGACTCAAAGTATAATATACTACAGAAAAGGGCTTTTTATTTGATAAATAAATTTATACATGAAAGAACTACGCAAAAATTAATATTTGTTTCCCGATTATTTAGTATTTCAAACATATTTAACTGTACAAATACCACTAAGCTCGAAAAGGACCTGAATGGTCCTGAATGAATATAGCCCTTTACTTAATAAGTACCGGATTTAGCTCCCGGACACAGTGACATAGAAGATTAGTGTAGGACTTTTTGTTAAATATTCATTGTGCATTATTTGGAACTTCTAGAATATATTACAAGGAAACTCGTTTAACACACACATGATATTCAAGGGACTGAAATATTTTTTCGTGTTAAATGCTAATGAAAACAAGTCATATAAGCAACAGAATAAAGTTTATTAAAGTACATTTTATTTCAGATAGATATGCATGCATTTATAAAATCAATCAAGGAAAAAACTGACATTGTAATTTAGTTCAAAATTTTCAAGGTTTTGAAAAACATTCATTGAGTTTTGGGGAAATAATCTAATATTCTTCTTTGTTCTTTTGATATTCGTTTTACCATTGGAATGTGCGTCGCAAGATCTGCGCATACTTTTCATGATGTTCCTCATTTCGGAAGACGTGGGATCACGCGCTGCATTGCTCTTATCATCTTGTCATCGGAATCGGCATCAATACTTTTTGAGCTTTGAACAAACTAAATTGTCTTTGTCTGCCATAAAATTGGGTGACTGCGGCAGCCTAGTGGTCAAAGTAATGGAATCGTGGTTGGCACGTCTTGAGTTCGAGCCCAGTACCACTAAAGACCCGCTGTGAAGGGGCGCGATGCACGTTAAATTTGTCGATGGCTCAAACGTCCTCACGTTGGTGTGGTGTGATAGTTAGGAGAGAAGGTGTCAGCTCTGGTGTTGTTCTCGTCACTTGATCATGGTTCAAAATTACGAGGTCCGTCGCTAAAAATCCTCGTGAGCTGAATAGTGCGACGTTAATATTCACTCACTCACCCGCAATAAAATTGGGGCTGTACTCACATTTTTATCATCTATTGCAATGAGTTCCCCCTATGATGAACCTGCGTGACTGGTGTTTTACGCATTTTGTTCATTCCCAGAAGAGTAATCTTTTCGTGTTAAGCGGTTTTCGTTTCGTGTTAACAGAAAAAAATGCATGAAATTACATAGCGTTTTTCTCAGGTTCGTTGTATTATTTCGTGATAAGCGATATTTCGTCTTAAACGTTTTTACGTTAAGCGTTTTTCTCTTTTCTTTTAATATATGCTCAAAGCAACAAAATTCTTCTGATATTATTTCCCCCATTTATTTGAAAAACTTTCAATTTTTTTTTTTTGAATCTGTTACATACATTTGGGGAAGAAAATAGGAAACTGAGTGGAATATCTTTTCTTCAAAGATTTCGAATTACTTTATTCTAACCATAAAGAAATAAAATTACAAAGAATACGTCAGAGTTCTGTAACAATTATTGCTTGTTACTATTTAGAAAGTATTTCATTAAACATAATGTAAATTTGAATAATAACTCAATCCTTTTCTTGCACAGTTAACACATTACTATTTGCAATGGCTGTCTTAAAAGCTTTTAAACTTTCGTAAGTATCAAATGTTTCACCTTTTTCAGCTCATAAAGCTCAATACTTATTTCAAAGGGATTCGCTACGAGACAGGGTGTGTACAGGGTACAGAGACTTGAAATTACACTGGAATTCAGGGTTGCCAATGCAGCAGTGCGAGTAATGATGCAAAGAAGTAAAGAAAAGGAATAGAAACAGCAACACATTAATGGGACAGAAAACATTTTGTGGAAAGGTAGGCCTGACAGCGGAGCTGCATGAAATACCTTGCTTTCTCTATAAGATTCCTGAAACGTCACATATCATCCCGGCAGTTACAGATATTCGAGTGTTGAGATCTTCAAATGAAGGAACGGGCGTCTTTTGCACCAAACTCTTCACGTGACCAGAACCAGACTCACGTTACCTTTATATCACACTTGCAAAGTTTGTGTGATATGGAACACGCCTGTTCCAGTTACGTCCCTGGTATAACAGCCAAATGACATGCCATTGTAATACGCTACTCAAGCACGATCGACCAGTTCTTCGTGTAAATACCTCGTTCTGCGTCACCTATGTCCCCCTTAAACACCCTACCAGTTTGTCAGTCTGGTAGGGAATCACCCCTATATATATATATATATATATATATATATATAATAATTCCCTCTAGCATTCTCTTTAATTAACTTTTTTACAATATTGAAATAATCTTCTGATTATTTGGTTCAAAACTAACACCCTGATTTTAATCGTAATCGATGAATATTATTACATCAGAAAATCCTGTCCCGCACTTTCAATCCAATCAGAGCTATGATTACGTAATCATCACACACTTGCACTGTTGGTAAAGAATAAAAACAACTTGTGTAATGGCGTTCAGCGCTCTTCCTTTTTTGCCGTCATAATGTACTAGTAAATATAGCTGTTTCTCCGTGTTTATGTGTTGTGTCCGTCAAGATGTCACTTCTGCTTGTCTCTTGTCCACTGTGCTTTAATATCATCATGAATTGTTTGTCTCGTCGATGTGAAAGTGTATTATAATTTTGTTCTTAACTTCGATGTGTGCGCGACAATAAAGAAGATACTACCACTCGGCCAATACTTAACATATATATATATATATATATATATATATATATATATATATATATATATATATATATATATATATATATATATATATATATATATATATATATATATATATATATATATATAAGAATAATTACATTAGATTAAAAATTAAATTCCCTATCTAGCACTAACTCATATTTTTTCATTTCATCTTTAAGTATCCCACTAATCACCCATTTATTTCTTCCGAACATATGGCCTAGGCAATAAACATGTCTAATTCCAGATCATTACATTTAATAGCCTTATATGTTAGCATTAACGTTTAAGTACTATCATAAAAGCCACGATACTTACCTCATCGGTGTTTTAAGTACTAACCCACTTAGTTTTTACGGCGGCCTTTTTTTCCCTCTCTCCTCTCAGCGTCAGAACTTGTACAGATTTCGTCGCATAAAGATCCTTTTTTAAAATTAAGTCTGATTCTGACTCGGAACATGGTATATATATTATTATTATTAAAATAATATAGTTCCTGAACTATGTTAACATAACACAATTAAGAAGTATGCGAATTATTCAATGAATTATGTCAGTAACAACAGGTATTTCACATTGATGTGAATAATAGGATACCAGTTAAAGTGTCAATGTCGTCAAATTCACTGTTGTGAATTAAAATAAACTTAGAATCCAACCAAGCTTTATTTATTGTAAAGAACAAAGATGAGCTTCAACGTTACCGGGTGCTGTGGTTTTTCACAGATAATTTAAAAGCTTGATTTCGGCTTCGTTAACACTAGATGTGCCGTTCTAGGATTTGTTCCCAGCATATTTTCAGTCTAATAATTTACTTGGTAATTCAATTTGGTTAAGGTTATTAAGATTATTGCTTGTATGAAGTTAATAGCATGTTTCAATAAATCCTGGAAAATACCAAGTAAATTGAATTATTTGAATGAGACCCAAACACAACACCAGCATCTACTGCCATTTTATATTACGTATGTTTTGTCTTTTAATGTCACTTTAGATTCATGAGGAGTAATCCGTATGTAAAAAGAGCCTCAAATGCTGATAGCAGGAAACTCCTCTTGAAATGAACCATTTCACAAGCTGACATGAAAATTATATCTTTCTTCTCCATTCTTTTAAATATATTAATTGTTCTTTTGTCAGTCAACTTTCCAAATTTATTTTTATCAATTAAGGACCCAGTCGTTGCTTTTATTTTTAACATCGATTCTGGAATTCGAGAATTGCAAATTGTCAACGAAACTACGATAAAAATCGCAGTGTAAGCGCTGCGAACCATATGGAATGCAAAATATGAAGAGAGATTCTCTAGTAAGCTAATACACAAAGCGCTGTACAAATGAAAGAAACAGCCCAACAAAATAATTAATAATGGTGTCGAGAAAATTTCATTTAGTAGCCTTATTTTTTTCTCTATTCTGTAATATTCATTTGCAATTTTAGTTCTTTTTGTAAACAATATAAGTGAATCAATTTTTTTCAAGTCTTTGTAAAAGTGACAAAGAAAAAATCCACAGCGATGAGTTAAAATGAGCATTAAAAACAAAAAGGCACGGATATTTCACGTATACCGAGACATATACGTAAGTATCTATAAAGTTTATGATTATTTTATATTTAGCATTTTCATGGTGATATTCTAAGTGTAAAAAAATCTTTCGCATCATCTTGAGTAAGATAAGCAAAAAAAAAAAAAAGAAGAAACAGGAATTAATATAGTGAAATTATTTAAAAGAATTAATATCTTTAAGCACGTGTAATTTTTATTTAAGTATTTTGTTGATAGATTAGGATGAAAATTCAGGAAATATATAAGAGTTCTCAATTTCTTCCTTTGAGATTCCTTGTCCCTTGAAAGGCAATGGACATTACATTAATAAACATATAAACGAAGCTTTGTTTTAAATTGTGCACATAGTAGGCTGATGTGGCACCGGCTAGAAACAAATATATACAGAAAAGATGAAGCGCATCAGTGAGATATTACGAATAAAATTTGAAAATTTTTTCAGCAGTTCGATTGTATTCTTTGCTATGGAGGGAAAATATAATCTCATTGGAACACTTATAGAGGTGATTTTCATTGCTGTTCTTGGGTGCATGACGACTACTCAAGACTAAAGATATGTTTTTCAACTTTCGTTAATTTCAGCGATTCAAGTCTTACTTTTTTTGTATAAAAAATGATGTCTTAAGCCTTCCTATTTGATTGCAGAAGATTATTTCACAAAATACTATTAAAAATGCTTCATTAAATAACTAATTGTTTTTCGAAGAGCAAGCTCAAAATATTCATTGAATCATTTCTTGCAATGGGACATAAAATTGTTTTCCCTTAAATAAAGAAATAATCTATAATTTATGATGTTAAAACATGTAGTTGCAATTTTTCTGTCGTGGAGACAAAAATTTTAAAAAAGAGCGTCGTACACCGTGTCTTTTCTCTTATAGGATGTTTTAATATGTAGTAAAAATGAAAAATGCTTGATGAGGCAATAGTAATAAAAACTAATTACCAAGTTTAGAAGCAAGATGCACATCATTGGAAGTCATTGGCAAAATAAACAAAATTATTCATGAATTTATCTCGTGTGAGTTCATTTGTTAAAAGTCTTTACCGGGTTGGTTTGAAAGCATTGTTGAAAAAAATTACAATTACAATAGTTTCTATAGCTGTTTCCTTAATGCAGCAATTAAAAACAACGTTATAATACATTGAGTTCGAAATTTACACTTTATTTACATACGAATACATTCGAAACTTTAATAACTATTTAAAAAAAATTCTGTTTCTCTCACAGTCCAAAGGTCGCGGGTGTAAGAGGGTACGAGAAAAAAGTGGACATGATCTTAAAAATAGCTATTTTTATTCTAATTTTTGAACACTTTATGAAGTATACAATTTTAAAGTTTAACATTTGGAGCAATCCGAAAACCTAACTTCTCACCGAACATGCAAAATTATCGAAAATCATTTATAGGGAGTTAAAGCTCCTTATTATTATCCGTCTCGAAGCCTGATAGCTCAGTCAGCTCCAAGGTTGTTTACTTCCAGTAATCCTGGTGGATTCTACGCCGACTATTAATCGCAAGATGATGGACCACTTAGTCGCTGTTCACCTTTTCTAATACTTGGATTTCACGTTTAACGATCCACGATTAACCATTAACCTCACATAATCAACGACAGTCATTTAAATAGAAGTTACATTTGCATAAAATTGTCATCTCTATGGAAAGCGGTTTTTAAACTAAAATCACAGGTAAAGAATAGTTTCGCTAAGAGGATTAGTTGAAAACGAATAGTACCCCTGACAATTTTACTCATTCAATGCCTTTACACGTATAGTCTGATAAATGCATCCATTAGTATGAAACATTTTTTCCTTTAGCACAAATGACCCCTTGAACACATTTTCGCACTGGCACCACCATATATTTTTGACTTCATTATCTTGAAACAACATTTGTATTCCCTGTGTTTGCCAAATTTCTTAACAATTTGCGCATGTTTTGGTGTTTGCATTTTAATGTCGCCAATTATGACTGGAAAATTTTTGAAAAATCTTAAAGTCTTTGTCAGCCTAGCAAAATAAACATTAAAATATTCTTCCCAATATGAAACGAATATCAATTCCTATTAGTTTCAGGGGTTAACAGATTGCACATAATTATAAAACTGAAAAACTGTATTTAATCTAGTATTTTTGTATTTTATTACTTCAATTTGAAATTCAGTTAAACCAAATTAAATTTTAGTTTGATATTTTGTCAAAAATAATGTACTATATATAGCAATATTTTAAAATAAGTTATCTATATATTTATTTTTTTGTGTGCTAACTGGAATGTTTGAAACCTATAACTGCGCACGATATAACTTTTTTCAAGAAGAAAACATTACAAATAATGCAATTTCTTTTTTTTTAAAAAAAAGCAATTTCATATGTAAATATAGATAGATAAATATAGATGTATAGATACATATGAAAGTAAGGTAATTTTCTGAAAATCTACTAGAGAAGTGTCTTAAGTTAATGGCTCGCAATGAAGTCTATTTCGTATGCAGGTATTAAAAGGCATGCTGTACTTTATTCGGCATTGATAGAGACAATCAAAATTTGAAATATAAATCTCTTACCCTTCTTCTACAAACAAAGCATTTTAGATAAACATTTATTTTTCGAAAGAATAATGTTCTGTGATATTGAAATGAAATTCTCAATATGTAGCTGGAATACATAAATATTTGTCTTTTTTGACTATTACGTTTTCATAACATAATACTAATTCAGCATTATTGATACGTTGTAGATTGAGTGAAGTTTTTGTTAGGATTAATGATAAAAAAATTCCATCGATACTGTTTGAAATATTTACTTTGCAATACTTATGGATTTTTTTCCATAATACAAATTACCCAAGATTTAACTTTCAACTCAATTCGCGTGTAAAGAAAAAACAAATTTTCTTTAGTAGTTTGTTACAATTTTTATTTCGCCTTCGATTTTAAAAGTCGCACCGCTTATTAGAGTTAAAAAAAGAAATAGATGGTCAAATAACTGCTAAGTTTCAAGCAATTATAAAGCTACCAAAAATTTCTATAATTGCAGAAAAAGTTTGAAGAGAAATAGATCTTTTCTAAAGATATTTGGATCTTGTAAACTAAAATGTACAACTCAAATTCACTGGATTCATCATCCTTAAATGTTCCTCTTTGGATAATGCTTTCACTTAGGAACAAAGAATACAAAAAAAGGACTGGAACTTTAATGAAACTGTATTCATACTCTTACATAATATCAATTCACTTATTCTCAATGTACGTATTTTTAGCAATTGTTACGTCACCCTATGTAGTCAAAGGCATCAAAATATGTTTGGGAATCTTTCTAAACATTGTTTCATCTCTCATATTGTTTTATTCAATGCTTTACCAAAGGAAAAATTTTCGAATTCTTATACGTTTCGTGAAATCACATCTGAGTCTATCATGGGATACTTCAGAAAGAAATTGCAAGCATTTGGTGAACTTAATTCTCCTAATTATTTGTACTTTACCTGTCTTGTTGGCTACAATAATTATTTCACACGCTTCCACTCATGATATTTATTATCCTTTGTGGAGCTTTGGATATGCAATTCATGATAAGACATGCAGAATAATTGTGCAGTTTGTAGGCGAATGCATATATTATACTGTGCTCATGCAGAATCCTTTGTTGTCTACTGTATGTATTTGCATTTTAATTCAACATTACGGATGGCTTTTGCTTCAATTTAATGATAATTTAAATAAGGAGAATTTGAATTCAATTTCTGCAAAATCCATAAAAATAGCAAAGTGTTATAAAAAAATCGAAAATAAGATTTATCTTTTAAAAGATGCAATTTCAAAATCATTATTTGTTGTGTTGTTGAATAGTTTTTTCAATTTGTATGTCTCTTTATCTAGTGCTTTCCAGTCAAACACTTCATTAAGTTTCATCGCGCTTTTTGTTAGTACGGCTTCCACAGGAAGCATCATGATTTTTTCTCTCACATATTTTAGTTCGAAAATTCCGAATTATATGCAAAAAATCAAGAAAACGATTGGATCGCTGATTGACAATTTTCAGTTTAGTAGCTGTTACCAAAATAAGGAAACGATTGTTTTTCGCAGAATGGAGAAAAAAGAAATTATTTACTTGTCAGCAGGTGGTATATTCCACCTTAAGATGAGTTTTTTGTTTACCACCATTGGAACCATTTTCACTTACGGGATTGTTATAATAACTTTAGATTGAGTTTTTAATTTATAAAGAAAAAATAAATGTACTTCAAGGTTATTCTTTTGTAGAAACGATTTTATTATTGTGAAATTATTGTTTTCAAGTTAAAACTCCATGTTATAATTGATCTTGCTGACAAATAATAAACGAACTTTTATAATAATCATGATTATTCAACCTTATTAAAAGCTTTTTATTAGTACTTCTTCTTGTATATCCCTGATATAAATTTAGTTCTTCAATAAACTTTTCGTTCCTTTTTTACTTTTCATTTTGTGTACAGACTCATTCAGCCTTGTCCCTACAGAATTTGTTGTGCAATGGAAAGCGGTTTTATAATGTGCATTGTTATTTAGTTTTTTTCAACAAAAATTTTTCATAAAACAAAAACAAACAATAGTTTTTCATAGAATTGTGAAGAAAGTAGTTGCTTGTCATCTAATGATATTTTTCACTTTAAAATGACTCCAATAGACCTTGCTTTAAAAGTTTTTGTGCGAATTTAATAAAACACAAACTTATAAATAAGTTTCTTGTTTTTATTCTCAACAATCGGTGAAAGTTGCTTTCACCGATTGTTGATGGAGTTGATTACAGAAAATGTAATGTGATTTTCATGTGAGGGTTAATGTGTTTAATTTAAGATCTTTTTACAAAACAAAGTAATTATGTTTCTCAGCAATTCGTTTTTTTATAATTTGTTATTCTTGCTAGATTTTTCCTTACTTAGAAATTCTAGGCAATTATAATACAAATATTCTATTCTATAGTATGACATGAATTATTTTGCCGATCTTTATCACATTAAAAGTACTTATTTTTCTTCATGAAAATAGAGTAATATAGATTTAAATTGTTTTGTATTTCCTGTAAATAAGTTAATGTAAATATTCGAAATTCAATACTCTTGAATTAAATGAAGAATTTAAGTCTTTTTCAATTGCATTTATTTAAATTCATTTTGAAGTATAAGGTAAATTATGAATAAAAAACATGAAATATTCAATAAATGAAACATATGTATTTTGTTTGAAATAAGTATAATCATCTTAAATATAGTTAACATTTGTTTCTTTTTTGTGCATATTTCTCAAAGATAAGACAAACACCACTAAATACAATCATTTTGCCCTAATGAGTAGCTGGTGTATCTCATTAGTGCATGTGTTCTGGAATAAACAAAAAATAGTTACATATTTTCACTGATTTATTTAATTAATTAAAAATAATTTTCAAAATATAAAGCAGTGTTCACTTTTGAGATTCATTTCATTTGTGCTGGATAACTATTAAATTATTATCACTTAATATTTTTTTAATTTAAAGCCAACTTTATAACTTCAGAGAAAAGTTAATTAAATTAGCACACAAAAATGACTTAATTTATGTTAATGTTTCAATAGCGGAGTGCCGTAGGGCATACAAATGGTAAAAGCTCGGAACCCAGGGCCAGTAAGTGAATCGGTATAGCAAATGCTTGACTGCATTATTAAAACCTGAAATAAAAAAGTTAAAAAAATTTGGCCGATTTCGATTACAACAATTTTTAACAACAATTTACTGAAAAATGAGAGGCGGAAGAGGGAAAAATGTTTACAGTTAAAATTTAATTTTATATGTAATAAATTATGTTTGTAGAGTAACTTCATTGTTAATTTATTAAATTTCCACAAAAAATAATGATTTACAGAAAAAAAATTCATCATTAACTATATACATTTTTAAATTATTGTTCTTTATTGTCGTCGTCGTCGATCTCGTTGATGTAGATTGTTGGTGAAGAATTAGTACAGCTGTCGCCATTGCATTCTAAGCAAGCTGCAGTGCAGTTTAATCCACTTTTCCTGCACCACAAGATGCTCCACATCCTGTTTTGCATGCGCAAAAAATAGTTTTTAGTAAAGATTCTGGAGCTGGTCGCTGCGTCATTGTTTGCGGCATCAATATTCCGCGTTCATACTTTCCAATCCCATTCTTCTGGTGATATTTCTCTTCCGAGCCATGTTTGAATTTGTAAAAAAATACTCTTTTTAAGTGTTCAAAAGTGGCATCTGCAGTAGGTGGTAAAGACGGTAGTTTAACGAGGGTATTTTTTGAAGTTGCTTTAAAAAAAAGAGTTATATCTTAATACATTAAGATCTTTTATTTTGGGGAAGGGAGCACCGTATGAAGAAAGAGTGCATGTAACACCAGCCTTAAAAATTGCATCGATATTTTTACATTCATTTTTAAAAACTGTCGCAGCATTTTGCAAGTCTGTTCGTCTTTCAACATTTTTTGCAAACACGTTTTTGCCACGTTGGAAAAAAGCTGACGTCGTGTCACAGCCAGTGAATGCATGTAAGAACTAAATATGCTCTTGACACTTTGGTAATATTTTTTCTAAGCTCTTAGAAGAGTACGTCATTTGCGGTATTTGGATGGTTTTCGAAAGTAAATTTCTCGGTCTGGTGGTGAGAACGCAGTCAACAAAACTAAAACATCTGCATCTTCGAACACTACAGCAATGTTTTCAGATTGTAGATTTACAGCAGTTTCAACTATTAGTCTTTTAGAATCAACTTCTGCTTGGCAAGAAAATATTTTGTTTTCTCAGAGTATTTCTCGTAGTCCATATATGAGCCTACTCTTATTTTTAGCATTCGATAAAAATTTCTCCTACGCCATTTTTAGAAACATAGTTTTATCAAATTTTATGTCATTACATGCATTTATTTTGAGCGACGCGTTCGTTCCATCTATTTTGTGCAGCTCTTCTTATAACCATCAAATACGACATAAATGTTGTGTCCATAATTGTTATGTAAATATCTGACGTAATGTTGACAAATGGTACCGAAAATTTCATCTAATTGCCACTTGCAACAGTGTAGTAACATCCCTCCATCAATTACATAAGAACATTTTCTGACATCGTTCATATCCACTGATACTTCTGGAAATAGGTCATAAAATATGGATTTTGTGGTTTTTCGTATTTCACCATCTTCAAAGAGAGCAAGAGGATAAGAAACTAATTCATAAGTCATGCATTTTTTTATTTCTTCATTTGATTTTTTTAATACGCATATCCGCTGAAATAACAATAGTGGATCAATTAGAATAATATCCTCATCCACTTTGATTTTGCTCGTGGAAGCCAACAAAGGAATGATCTTGTCTTTTCTTGATAACTTTACCTCTTTAAAATTTTTCCCATTAATTTTCTTCATTATTTTTAGACCTTGCTCAAACGCTGCGTAGCAATTCACCTTTTCTTGTCCAGTTATTCCATAATGACACCAGGATCAGGAAATGGAGAATGTTGAATAAAATATTCTTCCAATTTTTTTACGTCAATGTCGTCCCTTTTGATTCGTGCATCGGTTGAATCAGCGTGTTAATAACTTTTTTTAAAAGATATATTACGAAATTCTTCTATACCTTCTATTATATCTTTTGAAAAATAACACCTTTTATCCATTTATAGACGATACTTTCCGTTACACCAACTTTAAAAGGTCCTCCTTCATCACTCATAGATTTCATTAAAGTTTGTTCAATGGTTTGATCGGTGGAAATTCAGAAAAAAAAACATCGGATCGTCTAGCAGTAAAATATATTTCTGTAAATTTATGAAACTCTTCTTCGTCTGTTTGGATAGATAATTCCTGCATGTCTTGCAAGTACAGTTGCGCGGACTACGGAAAGTGTTCTAATGCATAGAAGTATGGAATCATTCTCTCAATAGTCTGTAAATGCAGATTCCAATCACCCATACGCTCAGCTGCAACAAAATGAAATATATTATCTCGTGAGGTGTTGCTACATATATTTTTAACATCAAATTGTGTATCTTATCTTCCAAAAATTTTCTTTTGCTCTTGTTATAGAAATTATATTAAGAGTTTTTGCGCATGCAACATTTATCAGGCTTGTTGATGAAGAGTGTGATATACCTGCTATTGTTGTAAATGACACTTGATCGAGCAATGTCAGATAGAGGCCCACGAAATTCATCGTCGAAAGAAGCTACTTTTTACCACTGTCGTTAGCCATAGGTTTGAGCCAAAATCAAATTACAGTACGATTTAGCTCGGTTTCACCCCAAGTTTTATGGGAAAACACACTGGGGGATAGTAAACCATAAGTTTTGGTACAAATATAAAGGATTTAAAATAAAAAAATTTCTAAGGAAATTTAAAACTAAATCTTTTGAAAGTTCTAACTTGTGTTTAAATTTAACATGTTGTTCTTTTTATTCAATATTATCACTTTGACTTTACACAGGCTTTTAGTCTCTTTGACCAAAAATCTGTCGTAATAACATGCTCCCATCGAAACTTCAATCGTTGTTTCCTCAAAAATGCTTTAGAAGTTCAAACTGGGTTGACGTTTTCGGCACATCTTTGCCTCCATAGTGGCCACAGTTAATAGTCATGTGGATATAAATCTCATTTGTTCAAAAGTCAATCTTCGTGTTTTATTTATTCCGGAACATACTCTTTCAGCCACCGGTGGGTCGACTTCGACTTATAAGCATGAGCAGAGTCCTATTGAAAACCCTATCGTTTCCAGGGAACAGATTTACATTAAGCTGCTTCACTATCGGTCGCATAATATAGGTTTAGATAAATGTTTTTCGATGGGGTTCCACACTTATCTCACAAACATGAATCTCTGAGACGCCTTTATAGCTCACACTTCAGCAAATTATTACGCAAGCCAGTTTTTTTCTTATCTTAAACGTCTTGGGTAATCGTAGCATTTCTATTGCCATTCTGGTAAATGAGAGACTCTTCAATGCCAAAAGGTTTTCACGTCGGTAAACTGACTTCCTCTGCAGCAGTAAAAACGTAAAGCCGGAAACTTATTTTTTAAAAAACCTCTTGGTCTTAGGTCTTTGTTTGAAATGGGACACATTGTTCTTTTTCTTTTTTTTTCTGTCACGTACATCCGCTTAGCAAGAAGAGTGTTCTTTCGAAAACGATTTCGATGAGTTCTCACCTTGACTGTGGTGACAAGAGCTGGTGTTCTCATGGACCGCATATTCTACAGTCAGAAATCCTGTTGGTATAGAACAACAAATGTGAAACACTTGCTGAACTTAACTTGTATTGCAAGAATTCAACAAAGAGAAGCAGTAGAAAATTTGTTTTAGAATAGATCTTTTTAAAACACCTTTTGGATATATTTCCTTAAAAATATATTATTTAATTGTTTTTCTTACAGTAAGAAGCCTCTATAATAAATAAAACAAAGAGGGGAAAAATCTTCTGAATACACATAATACGTCTCAAAGTCAGATATTCTTAAAAATTAATCCGTAAGTGAAAAAAAAAGTTCCAAACGCCGACAAAAGAAAACTTTTTTGTAAATCAATAATCCCACCCACTGACAAGAGTAAGTAATTTTCTTTATTTCTATTCTGTGAAAGATATATAATCCTCTGGGGCTCCGCTTAAATTATTAAACTGACATTTATCAATGAATGACCCAATAGTTTTCCTGATTTCCAGCATGTATTCCGGAATCTTAGAACTGAATATTGTCAGAGAAGATAATATAAAAATTCCTGTGGAGGCAGTTCTTACGTGCAAGACCACAGTTAAAAGGAATATAATGCCTTCATAATCCAGAAAAAAAAAGATAAAGAAGAATACAAATTGAAGGCACTAACCAACATTATAAGTAACAGGGGTGTCGAGAGCGTATTTTTTAAAAGGTCTATTTCAGCTTCAACTTTATTGTTATAGTTTGCTATTTCATTGCCTTTTGTGGAAAAAACATTTAAAACCAAAGCCTTCAAGTCATTATTAAACTGTTGTATCACTAGTCCGTATCGCTGAATGAGAATTCACATGGATGTAGCGATCAGAGAAGGAAATTGCATAAACAAAGTATCATGTACGTCTCCATTTACGAAATCGAGTATCATCACAGATTTTTTTATCGTAAATTTCATATCCGAAACTGAAAACATAAGCCTCGCCACTCTGTTTAAGAAAACAGTATGTTGCGAGAGAGGAAAATAATGTCGGCAAGCTGCAGTTCAAGAAAAGGGTAAAAAACTTAGAAACGAGTGTAATTCTTTTTGTAGTGAGTCCTTAAGAACCTTTTTTGAGAATTCAAGAATCGCAAAAGAATTTGTAATTTTTTTTCTTTTTACTGGATTTAGAGTAATATAACACCAAAGATGGGATTATTTTAAACATGTATCTAATCCAAAGTTTTATACTCACTCTATTGCTTGACATAACAGTGTCTAAAATGGAATAAATAGTACAAAGATGATATACCAATGTGAAAAAATAAGAATAGTAGCAATAGATTTTTTGAATCAATCTGCTTTGTTCTTTACTGTCGAGTGAAAAGATAATCCAGAGAGGAATATTTGTTAACATATATTTGTTGGCATCTCCTCTATTTTCTTGTTATGCATCTTTTATTTCGGGACGAGTGATAACTTCAAATTATTTTCAAATTTATAAATGTAAAACTTGTATTAAAGTATTGCAATTGCAGTAATCCTGATTGTATTTATTGTAGAATCAAGATATTCCCATAGACTTTTCCTGTAGTGCTTATTATAATTCTTAATATTTGTTACATGCTTGGTTATTAAAAGCTATCATGTTATACTTTGCACACTTTGACCTACATTTATCAAAACCTGTTACACTTTTCATTCTAGACGAAGAAAGCAATATGACGATATTCAAAATACTTGTTATTAGACTACTTTTTCAAGATCATTTTTATCTTTGACTGTCTTCTTTTTTCGAAATTCCGTTTTCCGTGAATAGCTCAAGCTTTAAAAAATTTAATGTAATCAATTAAGCATTATTGTAAATGTAATAAATTAAGTATTATTTGAAGAAGAAAATGTTCAACTAATATATTAATCGCAAATCTTTTAACCTTTTACATTTCTTAAAAAAAACTATAATTTCTTCTAAATCAGCAAAATCGTTATTATTTTTATTTTTGAACTTTTTTTGCCAGACTTTAATCTACAGTGACAATTTTACTAATACAAATTGAAATAGAAATTGCCAGTTTATAACATCAACTTTCAAAGTGGTTTGTATCATGCCTTTACGTGATTCAACATATTATCCTCTTTGCATTGAAGTTAAAAGAAATGCAGCGATTTTTGAAATATCCTTTCAAATGTCAGGAACTCTGCAACTCTTTATTTTTCAATCTACTTTAAAATATAATACTATAAAAATGAATTAAAATTGGTTTCTCAAAGATCAGGAATAAATAATGACATGTTTTCCAATCTCTCTTTTTTTATTTGAAGTAAAAATACCATACACCATTCATACAATATTTGTAGGGTTTTAAAAGTAAAAACTTCGAAACAAATCACAATGCAAATTAAGATAGCTATTTATTGTACATTAATCTTTTAAAAGGTGAATAAAAAATATCATTTTCGTGTAAAAATGTCATAAAAATACAGATATGTTATGTCCAATGTTACAGAAATGTTATCCCTTCAAATGGTCTGTACTTTTACAACTGAAACTTTTATTTACCGTGGTTTATTATTTATGAGTATGTGTATTATTTTTTCTCCTTTTTATGTTTATAATATGATATAAAAACGAATTTAATTTATATTTATAAAGATTAAGAATAAAAAAGGACTTAATTTAAATTAACTTTTTAATTTGAAGAGAATATAATTCGCATAATTCGAGAAAATATTATTCATAGAATTTTAAATGTAAACACACTTTAAGAAAATCACAATAAAAATTATGATAAATATTTATTGTACTTTTTTTACAAGTTGAACAAAAAATTATCATTTTCTTCATATAAAGGAATAAAAAATATACAGATATTTTGTTTGTAAGAAATGTAATGTACAACCATCTGATGTGTATATATGCATTACTTACAATTTACCAATTTATAATTCATTAAGGTATCCGACTACGTTCGGAACGAAGATTTTAAAAAAGCGCATAAATGGATAATTTTCATGATATTTAGTGTCACTTAGATTAAAATACATACATAAAATTGTTTTAAGGATATTTTGATAAAAAATTTATTTAAATACAATATTTTGTTAAAAAATTAACTAAGAATAATGTTTTTTCAAAATATTCTATTGTAAAAAATGCTTTTAAAATAATACTATTTCGCTCATATAAAGTAGACTTAGCCATAGAGTCTGAACTAGGATTTTTGAAAAATTCACATTATTTTCAAAGTTATCACCAATTGAAATAATTATCGGCGTTTTTTTCTTAAAATTGCTGCCCCCTCTGTTGTAGTAAAATATGGATAAAACCACTCCTGAGCTATATATTTCGAAAATTCTTGTTGAGCCTCTGTAGAGAAGTCAGAGCTATATACAGGCAGCATATTATTTTAATAGAAGCATTTTTCACAAAAGGAGAATATTTTCAAAATTGGTCATTCTATGTTCATCTTTTGTCTATGTCATCTTTTGTACTTCAATAATTTTTTATTGTAATAATATGCTTAAAACAATTTTATATACATTTTCTTATCTAAGTGACACTAAATATAAATATTATCCATTTATTCGCTTTTGAAAAATCACGGTTTCGAACGTAGTCGGATACCTTAACGAACAATCAATCAACTATTGAAGAATCATGCCTTGTAGTAAGCATAGTTATATCAGTAAATGAAATGAAAAAAAAAACTACTTAACCGATAGGAAAAAAATTTATATTAATAGTTTAATAGTTTAATTGTTTTGTTGGGATAAATTTACCTGGCCATGAAAAGAAAGTTGAAAACATGGTTATATTCAGGTGATGTTTACTATGGTTTTAACAATGTGATTGTGAATATTAATAATTTAAACTATGTTTTTTGAAACCGTGAAAACATTTCACTTATATTGTTATTCAATGAGAACAACTGTGGCAACCCTGCAAAATTTTTTACGGAATGTAACATACAATGAAGGACACTAGATTAAAAATTATAAAATGGATGCTGCAGTATTATAAACATTGCTGACTTAGGAAAACTAATATATAAATTATATAAAACTGGGGTTGAACATGTTTTTTGGCCAGCCAACCTTCCCCCTTTATGTAAATAACACTGAGCATAAACCTATTGAAAGTAATGGATAGGAATATCTAAATCCATTACAAAATAGAGGTAACTTACCTAAAAATTACACTTGAAAATACAGAACCCGCGCTAAATCTGAGTGCAATAAATAAGTTATTGCCAGATTATGGACACTAATGCAGATTCAAGGCATTTGAATGGCTGAAATGTAGCACTTAACAAAAGTATAAAAAGAACAGAAATAAAAATTAAAAAGAGAGTTACAAATTATACCATAACTTTAGTGACACTAGAGTATATATGAATTAAATAATAATAATTAATTTTAACTAATAATAGAATATGGAGGTAACTATAACTATGAAATGTGTAAATTTAAAGTATTAAACTATAATTTAAGAATTCTTAATCCTTACAATATTGAATAGCTTTATTCATATAACTATTAATAGAATGAATTGGGTATTTCTGATTTAAGTAATATTTAGTAAAATTTTTATAGTTATTTAATATTTCTGATTTTTTTGACACTAGAAATTTATTGCGTTGTACATAATTGATAATAATATTTCTAAATTTAGAAATATGTACATTACTCTCCCAATGTGGAACTTCTATTCTATTGAAATTAAAATCTTCTCTTTTATCATATAAATATTAGAGAAACTATTACATTATCTATTAATTTGATATCTATGTCAAGAAAATTTGCTTCATTGTTGTTACTATTTGTCTGAAATAAATTAAGATATTGTGGATAAAAATTAGTATTGGTTTAAAATTGACTTGCTTGCTAAAAATGATAATCTTTATATGAAATGATCATCTATATAACGATAAATATAATATTTAAAATTATTAACATAACTACTTTCAAAATAATGTAAGCATAAATTGGCAAGACAGTTGCTCGCAGGGCCACCTTGTGGCTAACTTTTAATCTGCAGATAATAGTTACCCTTATGAAATATATAGTTCTCTTTGAGTATTAAATTAAGTAGTGAACTAAATTTATCATAATTAACATTATTAAATAAATAACCTTTATTCAAATTTACAAGTGTGTTAATCATATCATCTATATCAATAGAGCTAAAAAGATCTTCAAAATCTAAATTATAGATTGAATAAACCTTTTTATCTTTCATTTTTTCATAATATATATATATATATATATATATATATATATATATATATATATATATATATATATATATATATATATATATATATATAATCTCATCGATGGATTGATAAGGCTGGGGATCGTGAGAACATATTCAGGTTCTCATTTCGTATCACTGTGAAAAGTGGGTTCTTGTCTTTGGTATAAATATTTTGCTATTCTGGTTGCTAAAAAGGTATTGTGAAAATATTGACAGCTTGATGGTGCCTGAAGATATAAATATTTGCAAATAATGTGAATATAATTAGCACAAAATAACATAATCATCGCAAAAATGAAGATAGAAGACGATGATACTTTAAAAAAAATGTAGGTTATATCTAGGGTGAAGCAGGAACATTTTGATAGGAAAGTATCTTTATATTAAAACTCAGTTTTTCTCAAAATGTACATTTTTTTCTCAGTGAACTTTTTCTGAAAAAATTACCATTTACAGGTATGTAACATTTATTCTGAAGTAACATTTTTGTAAAAACTTAAAAATTTCACAAATTTTATGCGTGGAAACAGAGTAAAGTTTCTCTGTCCAATGCAATATTTTGCAAACTAATAAAAAAAAGTTTGTGTGTACTTATGTACACATGTAAGAAATTATACTTCATTGCAGTGCTTCTCAAACTTTTAATATTGGTGACTCAATTTTCAGTCATAATTTTCATCGCGCTCCTCTCATATAACAACCATGTATTGAATGAAATAATAATGTATTTCGGTGCTAGAGCTACAATGCGACTTCAATTATAAGCTGCACGAATTATGAAGATAAGAATTTTATTTTGTGCATAATTTTGTATATGACAAACAAATAGAAGTTGCTAGTAATTACTAAACTTGTTTTTAATTTGATATATTGATAAATTAATTATCAAATATTTAATCAATCTTAAATCAGTGTGCATATGTGTTTTATTTTTTTATAATGTATTACTTGCAAAATCAAATGGAAAAGTGGAAAAGCAACGGTTTCAATAAAGTTTCTCTTCAAAGTTAAATCTTCTTTTCGATGCAGTAGTTATTCTTTGCAATGCACATGTATTTAGGAGGTGATGGAACGTAACTGCAAGTTCTTATTTTTCGTCAATATAAAGACAATAAAATGCATAACGATGGATGAGAAGGTACATGGAAATAGCATAGAGATATTGATGACCCATATACAGTAAATAGTAAATTCACTGAGTTGGGAAATCTAAAATCGTTCTGTGTGTTTTATCCTGAATAACATATACAAAAAAACCAAAGTCATTTTTGAAGTCTTTCTCGTAAACTATGTAAGTAAAAACTGCTTCCCGAATAAGAGATAAAATGTGAACAGTGATAAGAGAGTATCAGATTTTCAAAATATAAATTAACTACACGATTGCTTTTTAAATATCTGGGATTGGTTTTAAGTGAAAATATGAGAACTTGAGAATTAATTTTCTGAGTAAACATAGAGACCCTTAACGCAAAATTGGATATTCATGCAAGCAGATGTAAGCAAAACTCCCTTTCTTAGCTTTTGTATGAACCATACTATTTGCAATACCCAAAAGAACCCAAATAAATGATAAATGGAATACTAGTATTAGAAAGTAAGAGATTATTCTAAGAAATTATGCAATACACCAATTGTTTGCTCGGTAATTTAGTGTTACAATAATCCAAAGAGGAACACATTGTTGTAGAATTCCTTAACATTTTATTTCTTCAGATGTATATTAATTTTACTATGCGTGAAAATTTTCAGGACTTCTTGGAAAATTTCACGCAATTCTTTATTATGAAGAAATTTTCCCTTCATTTCCTTGCAGAAAAATTGTCAAAAATGGTATCAATATCATTTTCTATCCAACTTATTTTATTTTAAAACAATATTTTTTTCCACGTTCGTATTTGCGAAATGCATGTGAGAGGAGATGTTTTATATTGAGGATTCCTTCTATGTCCATAAATGTGTAAACGATAATCACTTACGTCATACTTAGTTTCCAAGTCAAAAATTCCCATAACTCTGGTAACAAAAGTAAATATATTATCTTTTCTTAAGCCTTTTTTTAACCAAAAATTGATTTATATCAAAGAATAAAAAAACACTATATTTCTAATGTGATGTAGTTGATAATGACACTGATGGTTGTGCAATCTGGCTTCATTTTAAATCTCGGGGAAGGCATGGAAATGTATAGTGCCTATGCGGCATGAGAGCACTCAAAATAGCCGTCAAGCTGCAAGTTCTTGCATGTGGTTGGTTGAAGGGGATGAACTGAGTGTGGACCTGAACACTCCCCCAAGGTGTTCTCCCTCAAAATTGGGGTAGAGCCGAACCAAATCGTATTGCCATCTGCATGGTGCTCAAAGTTACGTTTAACGATAAGCGTACAATTCGCCCCTTGCCGCTTTGAATTTAGTGGTCCTCGAGCTGGCATTGCCGATCAGGGGTCATTAGCAAGAACAACAACGTTAATAATTATTTAAATTTCATAACTTATTTGGTAGGTGCATTAATAATAGCTTTAAAATTCTCCGTGGTAGGAAATAGCGCAAGCAATTTAAAATTTTCTTTCTGCAAAATGCATTAAATGCAGAAACCCCATCTCCTCTGCTTTCCTCGTAGAAATACATATGTGATGTATTGGGGGGGGGAAGAAAATGAATAAAAATAAGAAATCCTCTGATATAAATAACTCCTTTGTAAACACGGTCGAGGTCTTTTTGCTGCATTCTAAAGCTTTCGGAATAATCTTATAGATAACAGTGCACAGTAAATATCGTACTTCCTAAATACGTATATATACGTCAGTTAACGCGCTGTTAGGGTAAGACGTATTTATACGCCAGTGGTACTAAAGGTGTTAAAGTCGTATTGTAGCTTTAGCGTCGAAGTATAGTATTATTGAATTTTTGCATTGTTATTTGAATGGAAGGGGGCGAGTCGAAAATTATAATTGAATATTGGATAGCAAAATACTCAAAGTTTGAGAAGCACTGATTTGGTAGAAATTTCACCTTCTTACACAATATATACATATAAGTAGTTGTTTCATCAATATTCTGTATTCCTTAATTTCTGTAGCTAAATATTATCATACACAATTACCATCAATACTAACAATTGCATAGTAAAATCATTTCTTGAAATGTAAAAACAAATAAACTTTAAAAAGAGCTTTATTTTTTAATGCGAAATGAATGTTGAAATTTAAATTCACAATGAAATGAAATTATACTTAAAATAAAGTAAAAATTAAAATACATTTAAAACTCCATAATAATTCTTGCTAAGCTTTATATCTATTTACCAAAAAGATTTTGATTGTATATTCCAGTAAATAAGATAATTTAAATCAAAAACAATAAAACTGTCGCAATGCTTTAACAAGGTGATGATCATAACAAAGTTCATAATAACAAGAATCAGGTTTTCAAAGCATTGAAAATCACTTTAAATTTACAAGAAGTAATCCATAACTGAAAAGGGTCCCAAAAGAAGTTAATAGAAAACTCCTTCTAAAATTAACCATTCCGCAGGCTGACATGTAAATTATATCTTTTTTCTCCATTCTTTCGAATACGGCGATTTCTTTTCTGTCCATCAATTTGCCAAACTTATGCTTATCAATCAATGACCCGATAGTTGCTTTAATCTCCTGCATATATTGCGGAATTTTAGAGTTGCAAATTGTCAATGAAATTATAACAAAGACACCAGTAAAAGCACTGCTGCTACTATCCACCATAAAATACAGTGAAACTTCTTCCATCAAGCTAGTAGACAGAGCAGTGTACAAGTTAAAGAAACTGCTCAATAAAATAATAAACAAAGGTGTTGAGAAAACTTCCCTCAGGAGACGTGTTTTCTCTTGAATTAGATAGTAATCATTGGCAAATTCACCATATTTTGCAGAAAATACAATGAAATCAATGTTTTTCAAATAGTTGTTAAATTTAAGAAGAAAAACTCCACAACGATGGATGAGAGCCAACATAGATAATGCAAAGAGACATGGGTATGTTACATAAACAGAGTAATATATATAGCTCCCAACAAAATTTATAACTATTTGATGGCTTTTGCTTTTAATATGATATCCGAGAGACCAAAAATCAGGCACCCAATCTTCTTCTCGAGTGAGATAAACCACCACTGCAGCCAGGAACAATGGCAAAATGTAAGCACTTAAAACAATCAGTGTTAAAAAGCATGCATAGTTCTTGTTTAAATAGCTTCTTGGCAAATTTGGGGGGAATCTCAGGAAATGTATGAGAGACCTCAATTTTTTTCTTTGATGTAACATAGCGTAATGCAATGCAATGGTCAAAACATTGATGAAAACGAAAGCAAAACCCACTTTTATATCAAAGGTATAGAAAGCTGTTGTAAAACCGATCAGAAACAAATACATTGAGCAAAGATGAAGTGCAGCAACAAAATAGTATGAGTAATATTTGAAACACTCTTGAAAACGTCGACTGTATTTCTTTTTATGTAGTGAAAGTATAATCCACATTGGAACATTAACCGAGGTTATTTCTTTTGCTCTTCTGTAATTCATATCAAATCCTGAAGAACGTAAGTACTTCTCAATACAGTTTCCTAATTTTCTTTTTCCAGAACTCTTTAAACTTGTTCCGTGAAACGCACAAAAATTGTCAAAAATGTTACAGGTTCTTTGGATGAAAGTGCAAATGAGTCTTCCAATAAAATTATTTCGAAGAAATCAATTAAAATAATGGGATTTCATTCATGTATATAGTCATCAGGCAAACTCTCAAAAACGATGAGAATTATATTGATATAATACTAGGAATTAGTATGTTTATTAATTCAATAGTTGACTTCTTACAGCAAAGAATAATGGAGAATACGCCGCTACACACCGAAATGAAACAGTTTTTCCTTCCATTGATCTTATTTATTCAAAGAAAACTTCAAAATGTCCTTAAAGCCATATCACAATAAAAAATTGTTCCGAAGTAAAAAAAAATGAAATAATTAGTTGAAATAAAAATGTTAAGCAAACTGCATTAACGTGCCTATTCTTATTGAAGTCAGTTTTTTTTATAAAGGCTGTTCCATAAAAATGACCGAAACTTCCTTTTTTACTAAATGTAAATTATTTATCTAACAATTATCTATTCTATTAGAGAAACGTTCGTGTCTTCATGAAAGGAGTGAATAAACATTGAGTCAAATATTTGTATATTAAATGTTTCAAATTAGCTTTCGCAGGTATTTATGAAAGCTAAGAAACTCTCGATTTTTAAAAGATCGATACGTTTTACTCAAAACAGCAAAGTAAAATTGATTTCTCTGCCTAATGATGTGATCTATAAGCATTATTTGACAAAGCATAGCAATGAGCATTAAAATACGATCAATTATTTTATCTTGGTATCTTTTTTTCATTAACAGACAGAAAAATTAGTATTTTGACAAAAACGGAATAATCAGCCAACCCTTCTTACGCCTAAATGTATGATATATTTTATCCCGAAAGAGAACATTATAAAATAAAATTTGCTGAAAGTAACTTCAGAGTGAAAACATTGTGTAAAAAAGAACAAAAGTTAACTAAAGTATTATATCAGGGATGGAAATTAAATCAATCGCGATCTACCTGTGGGCTACTAAGATATTTTGCGTTGATCATCTTTAATAAGACCTAAGGCACGCATACTAAAAAAAAATTTGTTGTACGCCGACACCAGCGAGACTGGCTGTAAACGTGTATATAACCCATGTACCTTCACTGGAAGCGAATAGTGACGCTTAAGAGCAGTCAGTAGGGTAAAAGCTTTTAGAAAATCGATTTTAAGTTTTTGATATTTTTAAAATCTCCAAATCAAGACCTTACCAATGATATAACATGTATGCCATTATATGAATTAAAAGTATTTTAAAATGATTTTTGAAAAATAACTAACTGATTAACCACGCCCATTTTTACAGATAGAAATTGTCTTATTAAATTGGGGAAAGGTTGCAAAGCCTCTAATTATTTTATTTCTACACAATTAATTTAGATACTGTACAACTGCAATTTTAACTTTGTGTAGATATGCTAAAACTTTGGAGCCAAATTCGGACAGGTTTTAGTTATTTGAATGTTATATTTCATACTTAGTGGTTTTACTTAAATTTAAGTCTATTCTTTACTTTAAAATGAGTTTTAATTATTTATTATTACTGATTGCTTAAACTCGCTAAGGCTTAGTAACGAGTCAAAAAAGTTTTGAAAGATTTGAACTGTTTGCGAAATAGTTCTAGTTAATTTTCTGAATTACTTATTAATCCTCGTTTTGAATGCATATTTAAAAATATTTAGTTCGACAAGGTAAGATTTTTTTTATAAAAATTTTTGTTTTCAAAAATTTATATTTTTAAAACTGTGTAAATTTACTGTATGAATGTGCACTATGTTTCTTAAATGGAATTGTGTATACTAAAATACAATTTTCAATAAATTCATAACAATCACATTTGCTCGCTCAACTAAAAATTTGTTCTTGAAAAAACTTATTAATATACTTAAAAAATTTCACTTCAGTATAAATATAAATGTATAATTAATACATGTAGTCAAAATCTTGAGTCTTTATGTTTAATAGTTTCTGAGATAAAGGTGTGAGATGATACATCAAATGTGATGTTTGTTGTCTTTGCGAGAAGCTTCTTACATACTTAAAATACATAAATTTCATGTTTAAAAACATAAAAAAGTTTTATTTTGGCGGTTTTAGAAATAATTTGTCTAGTTTAGAGTAACCTTTGAAGTTTAAAACTTAGAAACTGTCTACAACAACAAAACCACAATAATAATTTTACAATAGCCTGAAAACTTACGAAATGTCGTATAATCAGGTATTTTTATATACCATCTCAAATTCATATCAAAACCATATTGATATATTTTCAGATAATATTTATGATGCTTTACGTTAAAATTTGATATGAGTAATACATGAAAGCTACAAATTCTTCAAAAATTGTTACAGAACTTGAGAAAATTGAAAAATTACTAGAAAATATCTCGTTAAAAAAACTGAAAAATGCTTTTCTGGCAATTTAAGACTTTTTTATTACAATTTTGTGCAAAATAAATTGCAAAGATATTAATGTTTAATAAAATGGGACAATTACATGTTGTAATTCATTATTTTTGTGATAAAAAATCCCTTTATATTTAAAATTCAATTTTCTCAAAAATGATGTTTTTAAAATTACATTTATCTTTTTTTTAAAAACATAATGTATGAATATACATGATTTTTTTCCTCATTTTAATGATGTGTAACTATATATAATCATGTGAATTTTGGGGGGATTTTCCCCAAATATTTGACCGGAGTCCATATATTGTGACTAAAATGGTCAATTTTTAAAAAAATTCGTATTGATAGTTTTATGTTACATGTTTTTTAGAAGACTAAGCAATATATTTTAAATATTTCACTTAATTGCAATTATTAATGTTTATTTATTGTTCAGACAAGTTTTTAAGCTTTAATATTCAAATATTTTTCAATAATACATAACTAATTATAACTCAGATGTGTAATGTTTTTTGTCGTCGCGAGAAGCTTGTTGCATGCATAAAAATACACAAATTTCATGTTTAAAAACATAAAAACAGTTTTATTTTTGACTTTTTTAGAAATCCTTTATACAGTTTAGAGAAAATTTTGAATTTTGAATTTTTAAGAAATTGTGTTTGCAGGGGAACATACAAATCTATAATTAAACTTTTCCCAATGCCGTAAAATCACGTATTCTCAAATCATGACTTTTACATATTGATACATGTTTACATTATATTTATGATGTTTCATCGTCAGATTTGATATTTAGAATGCATAAAAGCTTAATATTCTTCATAGATTGATACAGATTGGAGAAAATTGATGCAATTGATGAAAATGTTTAAAAAAATCTCGTTGATCAAAAACTGAAAAATACTATATATGTATTTTCTGAACATTTTAAGACTTTTTTTTCCCTATTTCATGCTAAAATATTAAGAAGATAATGATGTTTAATAAAGTAGGACAAATACATGTAGTAATTTATTACTTTTGTGATGAAGCACCTTTTTACATTAAAAATGCAATTTTCTCAAAATGATTGTTTTCAAACCGCGTGTACCATTTTCAAAGAATCTATTTAATGCATGTTCATGCAATTTTTTCTGCACATAAATAATATGTATCTATATATAAGGAAGCTACTTTTTTGGAGATTTTCACAAAATATTCTGCTGAAAAGCCGTTATCGTAAAAAAATGACAATTTTCAAAAATATCAATGTAATACTTCTACGATGAATGTTTTTGAAAAAAGTAAACAATATATTTGAAACATTTTAACCAGAGTATAAATAGAAATGTCTAATTAATATACAGACAAAAAGTTAAGTTTTTATATTTAACAGTTTCTGAGAAACAGGGATCTAAAAAAGCTTCATTTAACATTGTCGGTATGGGGGGGGTACTGAGAACTCTTAACACGTTCACTGCTGCTGTAGAAGAAAAACACTATCACTGCGATGCCGGCCGTGTTCATGATTCTCCCCCTACGTGCTGACTGAAGGAAAAACAAAATATTCATGAGATCAGCGGTTCCCGCGATAGCATGGGATTGGCTATTGAGACATCATCTCACATCCCGAGCTTTCACGAATTCACGATCTTGTGTTAAGTCATGTCCCACAATGGAGTGGGACTAAGCAGTGAACTTAACTTTAGATTCCTTAGATCACGTATGTGCTCTAGCAGTCACTTTCATCGTTGTTCAAGCTTTCAACTTAACAATTTTGTGTTAGTAAAAAATCATTCATATTTTCAAAAAAGGGCTCAATGTTAAAAATAAGTGTTATGAAAAGAAAACATACAGTTTTAAAACAGAATGGCTACACCTACACCACTGGATGGGCCGCAAAACCTTAAAAACATTTAAAGTAGCCGGTATCCTTTAAGAGACTTCCCTTCCCAGCGTTATTCAGTTAACCATCCTATTTATTGCATACAAATTGACTATTCGGGAAAGGGAGAAGCCACTATGGCAGTGTTTCTCAAACTGTGGGGCACGCCCCCGGGGGTGCGATAACCCTACGAGGGGGGCGCGAGCATATCGAAAATAAAAGATTTAAAAATAATTAATTTACTGGAATGAATTAAAACAAAATACTTTCAGACATAATAAAAAATGCACTTTTACTCTGATATAATTTATAGGCGTGCACGTGATATTAAGTCAACAAACAAATAAAAACTTCTTCAATGCCCAATTAGCTATCTTTGATCCTATAACCAAATAAAAAAACAAGTTTTATTTGATTTGCTGTAATCCATGATGAGTGATTTTTTTTACGCTTTCTGTTTAAACCTAACATACAACTCTTTCAGAGAAAAAGCAGATACCAGACGCAGAATCGAAAAAATTTAGGAACATAAAAAATTCATCACTGTCATTATTTTTGAAATACTGCACATTATAGCTGTAATCTGTTTAACCTTCTAAGTTATTGGTACAGTTAATTATGACCCCTCTCTTATGTGTTTGTTTCTCATTTAGGGAAGTTGTAAGTAATGTATTTCTCTGCTACGCTTTTTTCCATGCAAAAGAGTTTTATGATATTTGGAAAACCATGGAGAGCACACACACACACACTTTGAAGAAGTACTTGACCAAGACTTATTTTTACGAGTATTCTATACATATAAAGCATAACGCGAAAAACGTTTTACATAATTTCATATAATCATAATGATTACACTTTTTACCCGGAAGTGGTCGCGCGGGACGCACAGATTACGAAATCGTTAATTCTGGCAAAACTGTTTATTTGTTACCAAAGAAAAATTGAAAAGTCCTTGAAAGTAGGTAAGTAAACTTTCTCTTAATTAAATTATTCACTAGAATCACGATTTGTATCGTGTACAATAAAATAATTATACAAAAAATGGATTGGGGTGACTCAATAACCCCGCTCGATCGTATCGAGTGCGCGCCTGCTCCCGGGTTAAAACATGTTGATTGATTGAACATTAACGTCGCACTGTTCAGCTACACAAGGGCTTTTGGCGACGAACCACTAAAACATGTTGAAGTCTTTTCGCTTTAAATATTAAAAATAATACAGTTATTCTTCATCGGAATTTTATATTATTGTTCATTATTTAACACCAAATATAAATGCTAATTCTGTGAGGCTTAAAATTACCATTCGCTTAAAACTAATTATAATTTGAGCAACCATTTTAAAAAAATCGTTTTACATTTTTGTAAACATTGTCGAGCACTTGGCTTTGTCTCCTTACAATTCAGCTGTTATATCAATAATGTTTTATTTTCTTATAAATGAACTCGTGCAAAGAGCGGGCACTTCAGCCGGTATACTTTTAATGTATCAGTGTTGCACAGATTATTTTATAACTAATTAATTAATACTAAATTAAGAACAAGTTTAATAAGTATTTACGACTTCCATGGGATTTTCTTGCAAAGCGAAGTTTTTATAAGGAATGCTTATGATTAGAAATTCACCCTCTGAGCTCTTTTTTCTGTATTTAGCAGATATCTATATTTTGTCTTCTAAGCAGCCACCACATTTTGCAATATGTTCAATTTAAAAATTAGAGAAAGGAAAAATAACATAATAATTATCCTATTATTTTATTTATTTATTTATTGCTTAAAAGTAGTATACAAAATTAACTACTTATGTTACTAATTTGTATGGTTTATATTTAAGATTGCCTATTGTAGCTTTAGCGTCAAAGTGCATTATTATTGCATTCAGTACATTATTAATGTATAAGGGGGGCGCGATAAAAATTGTGATGGAAAAGGGGGGCGCCAGTAGTGAAAGTTTGAGAAGCATTGCACTATGAAGAGAAGGATAAACTGATGTTTCTATTAAATTAAAAGAAAAATAACTGAAATAAATAATTACAATGAATAATATGTAATGTAGACAAAAAAATGATAAATTCAAATGTATTATGCGAATTGTCAAAAGTAAAACAATGCAAATGAATTTGTAGACAAAATACTTGGAGCACTTACTGAAAAACATCAGTAAAGTTCCTAGACTATCCTGAGGGAGAATTTCAACATGATTATACAGTAATGGATACGTTATAATGCACAAAAATATGGCTTGATGAGTAAAATAATAACGTATAAGTAGAAATTATGTAGCTGGAATTCAATTCTTTTACAAATCTTTGAGGCAACTAATAAAAATATTCTCGAAAGTATTCATCTGCAAAAAATACAGAGCTTCCAAAGAGAGTTGGTGAGTTAATCTTGTGTGTGACACAAATAATGTAAAACTTAATTCCTTTAGTAGAGTCCCGAATTTAATAAGTTAATCGGAAATGAGATCGCCGATTGAATTAAATTTTTCCCAAGTAAAAAAAATTGAGAACAGTAATGACACACGAGATTAAGGAATTATTAATATATGTACTCTGAGGTCTTCTGAATAAATGTACATAAAATTAATTTAAGATAAAAGAGAACAAATAAAACTAGAAACATTTTTATTATTCCATATGCAATTCATAAATTTAAATTTAAATTAAAAAAATGATTTTAAAGAAGTTAATTATTGTTTCATAGTAGGGAAAATTAAAAGCTAAAGGGACTTTTGCAATTTCAATTTCCCTAGGTTTGGAAACAACACTAGTATCTTGCACTGAGTGAGGAGTAGTCGGCCACACTTGTATACAACGTTTCACTCATCTTCCGTCGTAGTCGTTGGGGTGCAATAAAACGTTCAACATGGCTGCTCCATTATCGGTCTGCACCAAAGAGGAAAGCAGGTCGAAAGCAAGACCTATGAATGGATAGAGCTTTTCAAACAAGGAAGAAATTCTCTATGTGACGACAAAAGATTGAATAATCCATCGACGTCACTCTCTGAGGGTCGTCGTTGCTGAAGGTATAATGATTGATGGGATGACTAGTATCAAGCGCATGTTTTCCACTTTCCGCGAATAAACACAGCGAATCACCCGCCTTTTTTCTTCCTTGGCTCAGATCAAAAAAGGAGCTTCCATGTTGAACGGTCTCCTACACTCCAATGACTACGAGGAAAGACAAGTGATACGTTGTACAAAAGTGTTCCTGACTGCACCTCATTCATCGTTGGATACTAGCGCCGCTGCCTTACTTTGGTATAAAAAATTGCATCAGACTTTTTACTTTTTGATTTACTTTCATATAGAGGTACCGGGTATTTCTTTAAATTCAAAATACGTAAACGGCAATTAAAAACTGATTCTAAAAATGAATGTCATTGAAATTACTATGTGATGAATATCTCTCAACATATATCTCTTTCATAACACATTTTGTATTAATATATTCCAGAAATAAGTATTCCGTAAGTGACAAGAGCTCCAAATGCAGAAAGAAGAAAATTTCTTTTCAAATCAACCATGCCACAGATTGAACAATTAATAACGCTTTTATTCACTATTCTTTTCAGAAAGAACTGCGCTTTCTTCTCATTTGTGTTGAGGAACTTATTCTTATCCAACATAACTTCTATAGTTGCCTTAATCTTTGACATATTTTCCGGAATTTTCGAGCTGGACATCGCAATGGCACAAAAAATCTCATTTCCTGTGAAGAGATTAGAAATTAATTCGACAGCGAAAACAAGATTAACTGAGCCCCAACTTGTGCTATGTAGAAAATATATAGCTGTGTATATTATGACAAAACCTATAAGCAGAATAACAAATAGCGGAACTGAAAAGATGTCTTTTAAAATCAAAATGAATTGCCTAATTTTGAAATATTTTTGAATGATTTCAATGCTGCCATCCGAACTCATGTGCATTTGAGTAGTTTTTAGAACTTTGTTATATTGATGTAGAAGATGTCCATACCGATGTATCATATAACACAGAGATAAAAAGTCACTGTTAAAGGATACTGAAAAAAAGTCGAATAATAAGTGTATGTACCAAGAGTACATAAAAAATATGTAATCTTACGTCCATATCTGTATATCCGTATGTGAAATAAATGGGCAATCGCACATTATATGTGGAGTATATATGTAATGCAGAAAGAAATAATGGAGAAGCAAAAATTATGATTAAGGCTAAATTTGACACATATTTCCATTAAGAGAAGGTTCTATATCATAGCCGCTCGTTTTTTACAATTCGGTCTTCTTTCTTGTGTTTAATTTTTTGTAACTTAAGAAAAAATTATTGGGGTTTTTTTTTTGATTTAAAGAATCATTTGATATTAAATATTTGTCAAGATATTTATTACTTTTTGGGTCTAGTCCTATCAGCCGCACGTGCACGCACTATTAGACAATCGCAGAATAAAATGTATACTCTGACTTCGATAGTAAAAATGTAGACGCCTCATCGAAAGGTGCAATGCATACTTTGGCTAACGGAATTAAAATCAGTGACGCATGTTCGAACAGAATGGAATGTCGACCCTCTCCGACATCAAAATTTATTCACCAATGGGAAAGAACTTTACAGGAGACGGGCACTTTGGTATCTGAAATTGGCAAGTATCCTGAAGTTTTCGTGACAGAAGATGCTGTTGATCGTGTGCGTGATTCCTTTTGTTGGAGTCCTGATAAGTCTATTTGGCAAACAAGTAACGACATTCCATTCTATTCGAACACGTTGTTGTATAAGCGTGACTGATTAAAACTCTGTTAAATAAAGTACACACTGCACCTTTTGCTGTGGCATCCACATCTTTACTACGATAATAAATTCAGTGTAACTAGTTTATCATCAGCGATTGCTGAACGTGCGGCCAAACGGACTAGATCCAAAATTTCTCGGAGGGTTTTCCAATCCTTAGATGAATAGTTTATTATATTCTAGCGGGTAGTACCGTAACAATAAGCCATAACTTTTAGGATACTTTAAGCAGGTATTTGTCGAAACAGCAAATTTGGAAAGAAAAAGGTAAAAGAAATTTAATGTTTCATACTCTTCATTAATCAGAATTCACTCAAACACCTTCTCAAATGTTTAATGATGAAAAAAAGAAGGAAGATAAGGAAAATAGAGGGAATTGGTACTTCCCTACCATTATTCTTCCTGCATTTTTACGTCAAATATTTTCTTTCATGCATCACTTCTTGCAATATGTGTTGTAATTTCGAAAAAATTATTTTTAAAATAAGGTCCATCATTTGTACTTACCCTGTGGTTTACTTTGAAAGGTTAAAACACAAACAGAAAAAAAATTATGTTGATCCACTGGCAGGCTTTTCATCTATACTTATTTTTTTAAATAAATTTTTATGATAATTTTAAAGAAATGAATTACATGGTACTTACGGATTTTTCAGGATATCTAAGTAACTTCTGTATAAATATTTGGTATAAATGTATGTTTTTCTAATAACACAACAATTACTTGTTTTTGCTAAAAAAATACAAAATAATGCTTTGTAAAATTAATTTGCATTGAGTCCATTATTTCTTTTGAAATTTGTTACCTTAAAAGAGGAAAGAAGAGAGTTTTGAATTTATTTTAATGAGTAGCTAAATAAAGGAATAAAAATACACTCATGTCCAAAAATTAAGAATATTTCAGAATCACACGGAAATCTAACTTTACAGTAAAAATTCCACTTGTAGAACTGGCATACACATCTTCAAGAATAATATGTAAATTACAGGAATCCACTGGATAACATAGAATATATATTTCACAATTACGAGAGTGTAAGAAGAGGGTATATAAGGAATGACGGGAAAAGTAAAATTGTTTGCTGGTGTTCTATAAGCCCCTCAGTGCTGTAACCATGCAACGATTTAGGAAATTTGATGAGTAGCATAACACTTAAGAAAGTAAAAATTATTGAATTATTACATCTAAAGGTATTATTAAATATATTTTCATTTAAATACAACTTATTCAAGCTATTGAATATTTCTCAATTCTGCAGAATATTTTATTGGGGTCGGGGAGGAGGCAAAGCACAACGTCTCTTTTTGGGTGTTTCCAGAGTCTGTTCTCTCCACTCTTATGGTGGTTCATTTTTACATCCCGAATTTCACGTGCAGTTTGGCTCACGAGTGGAATCCTGCTGTTGTTTTTCTTAGGGTCATCATTTGTCGCCGTGATGTCATACAAAATAATCCTGTGATAATTTATGGGTACACGTGTTGATATTAGGAGCGTAATGTTATCTGCATAAGAAAGCGGATCTTGAAGCTGCGAGGCAGGAAAACGTTATATCGAATAATTATGAAGCAGAGAACACATGTAGATTGTTTTTTACTTGGTAGAATTTACTTGGCCACTTAGAATGTTATCGTTCTAAGATGGAAGTCTCTGAAGAACTTGGAATAGTCTTAAGTGTCACCTCTAGGATTCGGTGAAGATTACAAGATGACGTAAATGTCAGTAGACGTTACAGTACAGTTCGCCTCCGAGTGGCAGCATCAAATAAAGACTTATTTGGTAGTAACTGCCAAAAGAAGCAAACGGAACATAGCATCCAACCTGTCTAGCAGCTTTCTGCAGCCACAGATACGAGTTTCAAGATTACCCGTTTCCAGACATTTGGGACATACTGGTCTATTAGCTTGCAGACGTGTCAAATGTGTCCTTCTCATGGCAACTCACTGTTGCCAGCGGCTAGCCTGGAGTAGAGGACATGTAATGTGTGGACATCATCACAGTGGACTTTTGTGATGTTTTACGACGAGAGGTTTAGTTTGCCCTTTCTTACAAATAATCCCCTCATATTTATTTCAAGTTTTGTTTAAACACGTATCAAATAATTCTGAGAAGTACTATCCGAGATTTAAAATAAGTAATCCATACGTAAATAAAGTCCCAAAGAATGATACCAGAAAACTCTTCTTGAATCTTAAGACGCCACTTGCTGATATATAAATGACATCTTTGTTTGCGATTCTTTCAAGAAGACTCATACATTTCCTGCGTTCAAGATCACTCATTACGCATTCGTCCATCAACCTCGCCGCTGTTTTCTTAATTCTCAGCATGCATTCAGGAATTACAAAACAACAAATGGTCAAGGAAAAAACGATAAGTAGACTTATGAATCCATTGGTGCATAATTCGCATAATACGAAATAAGGGATTACCTTTGTCAGGTAATGTGACATGATGGTGAATAAATTACAGAAGCAAAGTAATAAGATGATGAATAATGATGTTGATAAAGCATCAGATAAAAGTCGAATTTTATTTTCGACGCTGTTATAACGGATTAAAACTTTTAATAATTTTCCTGAGGAAGTGACGATATTCTTGGTTTTTAAATCATTGATTATCTCAAGGAGAAGAAGTTCATAAAGACGCACCACCGCATATATAGAGATTGAGATTAGACAAGGATATTCCATATACGTAGTATAAAGCATGTATTCTAGCATAAAAATTATGGCGACGCCCTCAGAATTGTTTTGAGGCCGATAATTTAAGGCCCGAAACAAATCGTCCATATTATTTCCGTCGCCCCTGTAAGTATAAAGTGTCGACAGCGATACTGGCACCATGCACGCAAAGAAAAAAGCTAACTTCATCGCCAGTTTGCTGTTTCTTCGTATTTTATTTGTTAACATATATTGAGGAAATTCTAAAGAACATACGAGTATGAGTAAATTGCTTCTTTGATGAAGCATTGTAAACCATAAGATGAAAGATAATATATTGATCAAAAAGTAAGCAAACCAAAGCTTTGTGACATCATTCTGAAGTAAATAAGTTACACCAGCTACAAATGTTAAAAAAATTGATAGAAGAAATACTGTTATCAGAAAACCAGAGAAGCATTTCAAGGCACATCTGACTATGTTTCTACTTCTTGAGAAGCACAAAATGGTTATAATCCAAATAGGCACATTTATCAAATTCATGTCTATTGATTGTATCTTCATTTTGGATTACAATGGCTTTGATGAATAATTGCTGTAAATTTTGGTGATATATTCAATGTCCTTGTAAAAGCTACAAATGATTTTCTCTCATTATTTTAGTTCTCACTTGTAAAGTTCGTTTAATTCAAATGAACGTGCGGTTTTAAACTTCTTTGATTTTCTTCAATATTACTATTCGACTCTCCGAAAATCCATCTAACAAAAATAAATATTGTAGCAGGTAAATATTGAAATTTATTTACTTTTGTAGAACAAGTTTCCAGGACAACAACAGAATAGGAACCAATGAAATTCAAATTTAATTTGAAGAAGACAAAGTATCTCACATATTGATAAAACTAGTTTAATAAATTTTAAAAAAAATATTTTAAAATAAGAAATATTTAAAATCCACATTACCTTTCTAAAAATTTTCCAGTTCCATTGTTACGATACTAAACATGAATAATACATAAAGAACTTCATAAAATATAAATATATAATGACATAATTTGTCATTTCAAATTTTTTGAATGTAAGAGATACATATTCAAAAATCAGTCTATTCATTATCGTTAATGTTCACCATAAAAAGTTACTTTTATTAATTCTTCTAATAAAGCTAGAGCTTTTCAGGCGGATATATATTTACGTATATTTGTTATTTAAACAACTATTTCAATAATTGTTGCTGTTGATTTTAATGACTGCGGAACAATAAATGAGTTGAAAGAAATTTAAATATTACTTTCAACTCTTTTATTGTTTCGCAGTCATTCAAATCAACAACAACAATTATAAGCACAATTTGACAAAAATAAAAGGAAAGTAAAAGTTTTTTTTTTTTTTTTTTCTTTTATTTTTGTTATAAGTTTTTTAAAGGAGAATTGTTTTATACAGTCTCTCAGTATAACATTTGTTCCACAAATTAATATACGAGGAATAATAGTTAATTTTTCCATATAAAAGGCCACTTGTGGAAAAAAACCATGTAAAAGGATTGCCACGAAATTGGGTATGGACTACATAAAAGGTACACTCTAGGAATTTAAAAAAGTTAGTTTGTAGATGAACATTAAGTGAACGTTTTGGTATTAGTTAAAGGAAGGATTTGTCTAATTATTGTGGTTAACTTAACTTAATTCAGTGGCTTATCAGCCCATGAAGGCCAAAGCCTACTGTGATCATCTCACTTTTCGAGACCTTGAGCCTTGAGGTGCATGAGAAGCAGTTCCGGTCAGGTGGTTAGTCTGCCTCAAAACCCCAGTGTTAAGCTCCCAAGCAACTTTGGTACTCATTTATTGACCCAACGAAAGGATTTAAGGGTGAGTCGACCTTGCACAGCCCGGGGTTTGAACCTCGAACCTGTGGTGTGGAAGCGCAATGCACTATCACCCACCCACTGGGCTTCAATTATTGTGGTTACTGTTAATAAAAAATTTAAAAAAAAGAGTAGGTGGTCATTATATAACCATCAATATCATATTTACTGCATTGTATAATGCTCTGTTGTTATTACATGCATAACTATGCATAATGCAACCACGTTTTCCCAAATCATATGTCACATGTCATATGTGTATGTTCATTATAGTTTAAGGGTGCACATTATATGTATATATATATATATATATATATATATATATATATATATATATATATATATATATATATATATATATATATATATATATATATATATCACGTATTGGAGAAATTCTTGGATTGACAGGAGAAATGCAACGGGCAGCCATTTATCCTATTATAAAGGGTGTTTTTTTTAGAGGTATAGAATTTTAAATTGCAATAAAAGAACGATGAATTATTCGATTGACATGAATTTTTTTTTATTCGAAAGATAATCTTGTGGCATTACATTTTAAATATGATTTCTGGCATAGGACTGCCACGGCTGGCTCGGATGTAGTCCAATCTGGACGTCCAATTTTCGATGACTTTTACGGCGAATGTTGACTTCCAAATGGTCAAGCGTTTGTGGCTTATCCGCATAGACCAATGACTTTACATAGCCCCACAGAAAATGGTCTAGCGGTGTTAAATCACAAGATCTTGGAGGCCAATTCACAGGTCCAAAACGTGAAATTAGGTGGTCACCAAACGTGTCTTTCAATAAATCGATTGTGGCACGTGCTATGTGACATGTTGCGCCGTCTTGTTGGAACCACAGCTCCTGGACATCATGATTGTTCAATTCAGGAATGAAAAGTTAGTAATCATGGCTCTATACCGATCACCATTGACTGTAACGTTGTGTCCTTCATCGTTTTTGAAGAAGGAATCCACCAGCCTATACAGCGCACCAAACAGTCAGTTTTTCTGGATGTAACGGTGTTTCAACATACACTTGTGGATTAGCTTCACTCCAAATGCGGCAGTTTTGTTTGTTGACGTAGCCATTCAACCAGAAGCGCGCTTCATCGCTAAACAAAATTCGTTTATGAAAATCGACCATTATTTTCGAAATAAAATTGCACAATTTGAAAGCGATGTTCAGACGTGAGTCTATTCATGATGAATTGCCAAACCAAACTGAGAATAAATCACTTGACAGCTGTTAAATAAGTTGCTATCTTGGAAAGTAATGCCAACTTAAACTTCTATACCTAGAAAAAAACACTCTGTATTTTATTTCAATATTCAGTAAAGCAGACTGCACTCCAAGCCATGACAAAACGAGCTCTTTCAGCGTTGATCAGCAGCAAGAGAGTCGTTAGTACACGTGTCCGTCGAAAGTAGAAATCAAAGTTCTTATGCGGGAGGTGGGTTGAGTTGTCCTGGTAGGGAGTTTACCCCAACTGATACTTAAAGGGCTGGGGTTTCATCACATATATATATATATACCCTAAAAGCGATCAAAATATCGATTTTTATTCTTATTTTAATTACATGACTTATTGACTTTGATATGTATACAGAATTTCATATAGCTTTAATTATACTATGTATCCAGTTATTATTTTTAACAGTATGTAGAACAGAAACTTGAGAACCTAAAGTTTTTTTTTTACAGATATTATAAAAGCAGCCTTAAAAATTAAAATTTATTTATTTTCCTGCATCTTTTATTTTTCGTCTTAATTATGTTCTCAAAGCACTAAGAATTATTTATTTATTTATTTGTAATAAAAAGAAAGTTCTGAAAGTGTTGCTGGGTGTTTTGTATTATTCATTTGATAATTATGGGCATGGAATAAATTTTAGATGAAGAGCTAATTTTTTTTAAAAAATCACAAAGCTAAATATACCGTAAAATCCGGCTTAACACGTGCACCAATGTATAACCTATACTTTCAAGCTGCATTTTTCATTTCGCAGGTATATTCGCTGTATAATGCACAACCCCTTTCTTCACGAAGAAACCTGAAATGTACGTGTGCAATAATCTTATTACGTCATTTTTCGAGCTCATCCGAAGCTTCAGAAAAAAAAGTGTACTTCTAGATCTACCATCCTTCAAGTCCATTAGAAGATCGTCATTTGTTTAAAGAAACAATCAACCGATATATGTGTAGAAGTCTCATTTTTTTCTATGCTCATCTTTTTCTTATTTTTAAAGCTCACGTTTTCATATCCGGCGTATAACGCCCAACCGTAAATTCCGAGTTTTGTCTTGTATGTGTGTGTTAAAAGTGCGTGTTAGACACCGGATATTTTACAGTAACTGTTTTTTTTTATATATAATATTTTGTAATACTTTATTTCCCTTTAATTTTAAATTATTAACTTTTTGATATATCGTAATTAAGGATGTGTATTCTGCTTTTGAAATAATTAATATAATTAGAATTATAGTATATCAGTGCTTATCAAACTTTCAATATACGCGACCCACTATTGAATCATCCTTTTCATCGCGCCCCCCTCCCTACAATAACAATGCATTGAATGCAATAATACTATACTTTGACACTAAAGCTACAATACACGACTTTACCATCCTATGGGCCACCGACGTATATAAACGTCTCGCTCAGCCAAAGCATTAATTTTTGGACGTATATATACGTCTTTCCAAAGTACGATCTTTTATGTGCAATGCTATCGATCAAACTATTCCGAAGGCTTTAGAATGCAATAATAGGACCTTGACAGTGTTTGCGAAGGATTTACTTATTTATTTCTTTTCTCCTCCCCCTCAAAAAAACATCAAAATACGCTCGTCTACGTGGAAAACGGTGGCATTGGGGAGCGAATCGTATAACTTTTAATCGGCAGTTAAGGAATTAATTATAAACCGTACAAATTATCCAAAACAGTGTTAATACAAGCCCATGGGGCCACTGATAATTATCAAACCTGTACCTAACTTAGTATTGTTAAATCTATCTATATATAAATGTTGTGTTGGTTTGTGTATGCGCGCATAACTCGAAAAGTTCTGCATGGATTAATCTGAAATATTGACACAACGTTGCATTTGTCTCTGGTCAGGATCTTATGTACTTTTTATTTCGAAAAATTCTCTCTAAATTTTTTTAAATTTAATTTTTAAGTGATTTTTTTGGTGTTATGACGTCATACGACGTCACGATTCGCTCTGAATGCGAAAATTTAAACTTTACGCTTAGAATTTTCGAAATTATTGTATAACTCTTCTATGGTTACATTTATGCGTTGTCATATTTATCTATTTATTGTCCTTTGATACGTAATTGGGATTATTTTTCGAATAAATCTTTTTTAAAAAATTATTTTTTCAAGAACTCAAATTTTGTTTTGTAGGTTTGGCAACAGTTGGATAGAATTATCGCGGGATGTTTACGACTTTGATTAAATTCTACATCGTGTTTTTTCTGTAATTTTAAGCTAAATTTATTTCTCTTTATTAAGCGAAAATGAAACTAACATAATTGATTTCTGTACGCTACTTACTTTTCTACCAAATAGTTTCCGTCAACCATTTACCTGAAATAAACAGACGTAGCCAAATGCCGCGATATAACACATTCAATGTTTGGAAACAATATTTTTTTCCCACTTGGAGATATTTTAATGTGACGAAATTAATCGACGGAGTTTTTAATAGGAATGCTTTTTTTCTTTTTTAGACAGCTTTTTAAACTTCATTTTATTCTTACGTATTATCGCAACAATCGCCAACTTTAATGATAACTCGCAAAGTTGGCCATTCCATCTTCGCAGATGTTGTACGCGCGGAATTGGCAATCGTGCTTCGTTTTATACAATATCGCTAATAGGTTGCGATAATACGTAAGTACCTTTCATTTGATGTTAGTATTGAAATACGAATGTTAAAACTAAGATTTTCTGATTTTGAGTCATCAAAATATTGCACCTTATTTTGTTTTTCATTGCTTTATAAGATTATTACCTTCTTAAACAGATTCCATTTGTAATTTGTTAAAAAAAATACTGGAAGTTATTATGGTTTGTTTTTGTCAGGGACGTAGAGCTACCGCTGTATCAATGATGCAGGATCCTCAACGAATGTTATTACAATTCCACTTACATGGTGCTCATATCTGAAAAAGGGCCACAAAGGAATTCGGATGCAAGGCCCACTCAGAGCTGTTAGGTAATTTCATATGTTTTTCTTTAAACCGTCACTTTAACTGCAGTCAATCGGCTTGAGTACATAAAATTGTATTGCAGAAACTCGAACTTAGGTCATCATACTGGCCAAGCAAACTTTACTTCCACGTTGATAAAGATAGTTCAGCTCTTTTTATGTCAATTACTGTTCGTATTGTATATCATTTTTCATTTTATTTTTAAGCACAGAATATTTACTTTGGATAATTTTTATATATAAAATACTAAATTTAATTCTGTACACTATGTATGTGTTTAGCGAGTAGCATACCGATTAAAATCTTCCACCTACTGTAAAATCCGGCGTATAATGCGCACTTTGAACACAAAAAATAAGATCGAAATTTACAGGTGTGAGTTATACGCTGGGTATAAAAATGAGGGCTTTAAAAATTAAAAAATAAATGAGCATAAAAAAGTTAAACTTCTAAATATTTCGAAATACTATTTATTTAAAAGACTTGACATTTTTATTGAACTTAAAAGGTAGTAGTTCTAAAAGTGTACTATTTTTGCAATTGCTTAGATAAACACCTTGAATAGATCGCTTCTAAACATAACAGCATTGCATTTGTACATTTCAGGTTCCTTCGTAAAAAAGGGATGCACATTATACAGCGAATATACCTAAAATTTAAAAATTGCAGCTTGAAAGTATGGGTGTGCGTTATATGCCGGACTTAACGGTATTTTATTTTTCTCCAATGAATCTAAATTAATATATAATTTTTTATGGTACTTATATTTTTTCTTTAGTCGACCATTTACCTAAAATCAAAAGACATCGCCAAATACTGCAATATGCATTCAATAAGGGAAGAACATTCTATGCCTATTTGTGCATAATAATAATACTTTGTTGCACTTGGTAGTGAATTTTTCCACGAAATAGTTATTGTAGTTTTTAATAGTTGGGGCAATAACATTAGACTCACGAAATATCTATTTTGTGTAACTTCAAAATTTTATTTGGTGTTACTGTGAAATATAAATGGAAAAATTAAAATTTTCTGATGTATATTTTGTGTTTCTTTTGATATTTATGTATTATCGCAACCATATTGGCAACATTAGCACTTAATTGCCAATTCACCGTCTATGATGCGAAAAAAATCAGGGTTGATATAGTTGCAACAGTACCAAAGAAACTTTGTTTGCAACTTTTTTTGGTGATTTTATCAAAATGATATTTTGTTGTTAATAATTGGTTTTTGTTAAATGTGTGAAGTGTGTCTAAAATATCAAGATCAATGCCAGGGAAATTTTTAAGAGGACTTGGTACCCTAAAAATCACAAACTTATCGTTTTTTTTATTTTCATTTAATCTTATTCTTTGCATTATTATCTTTCGTTTGATATATCACTTGGTCATATCGGAAAGTTAGAAGTTGAATAAAACTTCATTTGAAAACAAATTAGGCAATTCAGCCACACACCCTTTTTAGAAAAAAAAGTTAAAAAATGCGTTATGATAAAAAAAATCTATCTTATAAATAGAAATAATAACTATAAAAAAGAATGTGTAGTATTAAAAGCAGAATATTTCCGAGGCAATACAATAATGTAATTTTTCTTCCTTGTGAAATGTGTTCATGTAAAATTTTTAAATTAAGGCATTTTATATTAATAATTTTATAATTTCAGTTCTTATTCCTGATATATTTTTCATACAAATGTAATACTTTAATATTATAAGAAGAAAACAGCTAAAATTTCTGTCGTGACAGAAAAAAATTTTTTTTAACGTTTTTCTTGAATTTTCTTGTGCAATTAGTACTCTCTAAAAGTTGATCATTTATAAAAATGTGTGGGTTGAAAAAATATTAAAATGCAAGTATTTTACAGAAAAACGTATAACTAATATCTTAAAGTGGTATTTTAAGTTTAATTAAGCTTATACTAATTTGTTTTTTCAGAATTATAAACTTTAAACTGGTTTTTCTCAGTTTGTGTTTTTCGAAACCTTAGTGCATTCAAAATGCTACTCCTTCGACAATTATTTACCAATCACTGCAATTTTTTTCCTCCGTGTTAAAAATAAAGCATGTAATAAAATTAGGGATCCGTTTTGCTGTAAACTGAATACTTTTTAAAAAAAAATAATAAAATGTAAGACATGTTGGCTTTTTCGTTGATTTTTAGCCTGTATGTCAACATTTTATTTTTTTTCTCGAAAACGAATAAAGTTATTCTAAAATCGATCCCTCAAGTTGTTAAGAACATCCATAAGAATATTATAAAAAATTTCAGGTCAAAAAATTAATTTTTACAAAAGGAGTAAGATTTTAAAATTTTCCCAATTTTCATCAAGAAATTTAAATTTTTAAAATTGTGTGAATAATATATGAAAATTTTCATCTGGTAACATTTTCTTGAATAGAAACATGGTATAAAATGTTAAAATATAATTTTTAAATACGTAAATAAAGAAGTTTGCTCAAAGGGTGCCCAGTCCCCTTAACATAACAATCTAAAGATAAATATTAGGCCAATTCCACTGTTTAAAAAGAGACTCTATCATTTAAACATCAAATGACACTGTTCTTTCAAAAATGTCTCTCTTAAATGTATTGTTTGTAGAATAAAACATAAAGTTCTTGATTTCGATTTTTTTAATAATGAACTTTGGTAGTCACTATGAATGTTAAATATTATATTGTTACGAATTTTGTGTAGTTAATACTTAATTTTAGCTGAAGGTAATGTAAATAATATAAATATACATTATTTAATAAGTTAATATTACTTTCTGTTGCACTTATTTTATGATAAAAACTGTAATATTTGCAAGCATTGTTCTTTACATCATTATGACGTTCCAATGGAAATTTGGTAAATTATTGCAGATACAGCCAAGTTAGCATCATTTTTGGCGACCAAATTCGGTGGCTACCCTGTTGGTGATCATATGGATGCTTCTCGAATTAACTGGAAAAGGCTATAATGACATGACCTATAAATCAAATGGATTTTTCAAAAAATCACTGGAAGGTAGCTACGGAGAATATAAATAGTGCTTGCTAGATGAAACTGAGTTAGTATTACATAAATATTTTGCTTACTTAACAATCGAGTTGTTGCTTGCGTATATAAAAATCTTTAACATAACGTACCTGTATTTTTAGTCTAATACTGCCTGAATGTTGTAGAAGGTGTAAGATCTTTCTTATTATGTGAATTTTACTGCTGTAGCTTGAATATAATGGATTGCTTTCCACGATAAATTGCGTTACATTCTTTAAAAAAAGTCCAAGACTACAATCTGTGCAACAACATAAATAAATATATCATTTTGTGGTTATCAAATGTGTGTATCATTTACATAAAAATCCTAATATTAAAAAAATTTTTAATTATTCACATTAATTACTATAAAAATATTTCTTAAAATAAGAAAACGTAAAAAATAAAAAAAAAACTGAATTAAATATACCAAATATGATTTAAATCTCCAGATAAGAGAATGAGAGCTGTGCCTTTTTTTTCGGCTTCAGGAACTGTTTTAAAATATTTTTTTTTTTATAAAAAATATTCGTACACACACAACATCAAAATTTATGATGCGTTTAAACTAGCCAATACACTGTAAATTATTTTTGCATTCTCTTATTAATTTTCAAGTGTTCAAATAATTGCAAAAGTTTGTATTAACAAAACTACATTTTATTCAGGAAACCCGTTTGCAATATGCAGTTTGTAGCAAATAAGAAAAATAAACCTTTACTGTGGATCAATAGGGCATGTTAAGTATCAACAAGAAAAATAAGATTCAAGTTTCAACTCCAATTATCTAACCTGTATCTAAAGTTTCGATTTACGTTATTACACAGATAAATGATGATTAAAATATTGGCTGTATAGCGAAATTCGAATTTTCAAAGGATTATGTATACTATCATATATGCAATATAAGCATTTCACATATGTGAATATTAATAAAGACCTTTAATGTTTTTTGTTAAAGTATCCATTTCGTATCCTTTCCCTTCCCCGCAAAACTATTTCAAGTGTCAACAGATAGTTTTCATAAATTAATGCTGAAATAATAATAAAATAACACTGAAATATATTATCTCGTGAAGTGTTACTCATATTTTTAGCATTAAATCTTGTGATGTTCCTCCCCTTAGAAGTGCTTCCCTTGAAGTATCAGCGTGAGTTAGAGGTGTAGGATTAGCGAAAGAACTCGGATCAAACATTATCTATAAGTAACATCTTACAATCCTAATATAAATTATTTTCTTTCTAATCTACAACAGCAGAAATCACACTAATGTTGCGTTAATTTGAATAGCACGTATATATAACTAAAACATTTACTACTATAAGGTGCAAAACGTATTCTTTCAAAATAAATAAAGAGTTTTGAGTTGTGTTAGTATTTAATTTTTTCCCCAATAATTTCAATTCACAATTATTTAACGGCACGTCTATGCCTCCTTCAACATTTCTTAAAGAAAAAATGGCACGTTCATCCAAAAAAAGTTCGCCACCCCTTGGTATAGAACAACAAATGTGAAACACTTGCTGAACTTAACTTGTATTGCAAGAATTCAACAAAGAGAAGCAGTAGAAATTTTTTTTTAGAATAGATCTTTTTAATACACCTTTTGGATATATTTCATTAAAAATATTATTTAATTGTTTTTCTTACAGTAAGAAGCCTCTATAATAAATAAAACAAAAATTTAAATAAAAATCTTCTGAACACACATAACATGTCTCAAAGTCAGAAACACTTAATCTTCTGAACACACAGAACATGTCTCAAAGTCAAAAACACTTAAGAATTAATTCGTAAGTGAAAAAAGTTCCAAACGCCGACAAAAGAAAACTTTTTTGTAAATCAATAATCCCACCCACTGACAAGAGTAAGTAATTTTCTTTTTTTCTATTCTGAGAAAGATATATAATCCTCTGCCTCCGCTTAAATTATTAAACTGTCATTTATCAATGAATGAACCAATAGTTTTCCTGATTTCCAGCATGTATTCCGGAATCTTAGAACTGAATATTGTCAGAGAAGATAATATAAAAATTCCTGTGGAGGCAGTTCTTACACATAGTACCACAGTTAAAAGGAATATAATGCCTTCATAGTCCAGAAAAAAAATATAAAGAAGTATACAAATTAAAGGCACTAACCAACAGTATAAGTAACAAGGGTGTCGAGAGCGTAATTTTTAAAAGGCCAATTTCAGCTTCAACTTTATTGTTATAGTTTGCTATTTCATTGCCTTTTGTGGAAAAAAAATTTAAAACCAAAGCCTTCAAGTCATTATTAAACTGTTGTATCACTAGGCCGTATCGCTGAATGAGAATTCACATGGATGTAGCGATCAGAGAAGGAAATTGCATAAACAAAGTATCATGTACGCATCCATTTACGAAAACGAGTATCATGATAGATTTTTTTATCATAAATTCGATACCCGAAACTGAAAACATAAGCCTCGTCACTCTGTTTAAGAAAACAGTATGTTGCGAGAGAGGAAAATAATGTCGGCAAGCTGCAGTTCAAGAAAAGGGTAAAAAACTTAGAAACGAGTGTAATTCTTTTTGTAGTGAGTCCTTAAGAACCTTTTTGAGAATTCAAGAATCGCAAAAGAATTTGTAATTTTTTTTTTTCTTTTACTGGATTTAGAGTTAATATAACACCAAAGATGGGATTATTTTAAACATGTATCTAATCCAAAGTTTTATACTCACTCTATTGCTTGACATAACAGTGTCTAAAATGGAATAAATAGTACAAAGATGATATACCAATGTGAAAAAATAAGAATAGTAGCAATAGATTTTTTGAATCAATCTGCTTTGTTCTTTACTGTCGAGTGAAAAGATAATCCAGAGAGGAATATTTGTTAACATATATTTGTTGGCATCTCCTCTATTTTCTTGTTATGCATCTTTTATTTCGGGACGAGTGATAACTTCAAATTATTTTCAAATTTATAAATGTAAAACTTGTATTAAAGTATTGCAATTGCAGTAATCCTGATTGTATTTATTGTAGAATCAAGATATTCCCATAGACTTTTCCTGTAGTGCTTATTATAATTCTTAATATTTGTTACATGCTTGGTTATTAAAAGCTATCATGTTATACTTTGCACACTTTGACCTACATTTATCAAAACCTGTTACACTTTTCATTCTAGACGAAGAAAGGAATGTAGACGATGTTCAAAATATTTGTTATCAGACTTCTCTCTCTCTCTCTCTTTTTCAAGATCATATTTATCTTTGACTGTTTTCTTTTTTCGAAATTCCGTTTTTCGTAAATAGCACAAGCTTTAAAAAGTCAAATGTAACACAAGTAAATTAAGCATTATATGTAGAAAAAAATATTCAACTAACATTAATCGCGAATCTTTTGACCTTTTACATTTCTTAAAAAAACTATAATTTCTTCTAAATCAGCAAAATCGTTATTATTTTTATTTTTAAACTTCTTTTTTTCGCTAGACTTTATTCTACAGGGACACTTTTAGTAATAAAAATCGAAATAGTAATTGCCAGTTTTTAACATCAACTTTCAAAGTGGATTTTATCATGTTAGTATGTGATTCAACATATTATCCTCTTTACATTGAAGTTAAGAGAAATAGAGCGATTTTTTAAATATCCTTTCAAATGTCAGAAGCTCTGCAACTCAAATTTTTATTTACCATAGTTTATTATTTATGAGTCTTTTTTTCCAATCTAATTTAAAATGCAATAATATAAAAATGAATTAAAATTGGTTTCTCAAAGATCAGGAATAAATAATGGCATGTTTTCCAATCTTTCCTTGTTTATTTGAAGTAAATACCATACACCATTGATACAATATTTGTAGGGTTCTAAAAGTAAAAACTTCGAAACAAATCACAATGTAAATTATGATAGCTATTTACTGTACATTAATCTCTCAAAAGGTGAATAAAAAATATCATTTTCGTGTAATAATGTCATAAAAATATATATATGTTATGTCCTATGTTACAGAATTGTTATCCCTTCAAATTGTCAGTACTCTTACAACTGAAACTTTAATTTACCGTGGTTCATTATTTATGAGTATGTGTATTATTTTTTCTCCTTTATTTGTTTATCATATGATATAAAAACGAATTGAATTTATATTTATAAAGCTTAAGAATAAAAAACGACTTATTTTCCATTATATTTTTTACTTCAAGAGAACATAATTCACATAATTTGAGAAAATAATATTCATAAAATTTAAATGTAAGCACACTTTAAAAAAATCACTATAAAAATTATGATAAATGTTTATTGTACTTTTTACAAGTTGAATAAAAAATTATCATTTTATTCATATAAAGGGATAAAAAATATACAGATATATTTTGTTTGTAAGAATTGTAATGTAAAACCATTTGAGGTGTATATATGCATTACTTACAATTTACCAATTTATAATTCATTAAAGAACAATCAATCGCCTATTGAAAAATCATGTCTTGTAGTAAACATAGTTATATCAGTAAATTAAATGAAAAAGTAAACTTACTTAACCGATAGGAAAAAGTAAAATTATTTTTCGAATAGCTTAATTGTTTTGTTGGTATAAATTTACCTGGCCATGAAAAGAAAATTGCAAACATGTTTATATTCAGATGATGTTTATTATAGTTTTAGTAATGTGATTGTGAATATTAATAATTTAAACTGTGTTTTTTGAAACCGTGGAAACATTTCACTTATATTGTTATTCAATGAGAACAACTGTGGCAACCCTGCAAAATTTTTTACGGAATGTAACATACAATGAAGGACACTAGATTAAAAATTATAAAATGGATGTTGCAGTATTATAAACATTGCTGACTTAGGAAAACTAATATATAAATTATATAAAAGTGGGATTGAACATGTTTTTTGGCCAGCCAACCTTCCCCATTTATGTAAATAACACTGAGCATAAACCTATTGAAAGTAATGGATAGGAATATCTAAATCCATTACAAAATAGAGGTAACTACCTAAAAATTGCACTTGAAAATACAGAGCCCGCGCTAAATCTGAGTGCAATAAATAAGTTATTGCCAGATTATGGACACTAATGCAGATTCAAGGCTTTTGAATGGCTGAAATGTAGCACTTAACAAAAGTATAAAAAGAACAGAAATAAAAATTAAAAAGAGAGTTACAAATTATACCATAACTTTAGTGACACTAGAGTATATATGAATTAAATAATAATAATTAATTTTAACTAATAATAGAATATGGAGGTAACTATAACTATGAAATGTGTAAATTTAAAGTATTAAACTATAATTAATTTAAGAATTCTTAATCCTTACAATATTGAATAGCTTTATTCATATAACTATTAATAGAATGAATTGGGTATTTCTGATTTAAGTAATATTTAGTAAAATTTTTATAGTTATTTAATATTTCTGATTTTTTTGACACTAGAAATTTATTGCGTTGTACATAATTGATAATAATATTTCTAAATTTAGAAATATGTACATTACTCTCCCAATGTGGAACTTTTATTATATTGAAATTAAAATCTTCTCTTTTATCATATAAATATTAGAAACTATTACATTATCTATTAATTTGATATCTATGTCAAGAAAATTTGCTTCATTGTTGTTACTATTTGTCTGAAATAAATTAAGATATTGTGGATAAAAATTAGTATTGGTTTAAAATTGACTTGCTTGCTAAAAATGATGATCTTTATATGAAATGATCATCTATATAACGATAAATATAATATTTAAAATTATTAACATAACTACTTTCAAAATAATGTAAGCATAAATTGGCTAGACAGTTGCTCGCAGGGCCACCTTGTGGCTAAATTTAATCTGCAGATAATAGTTACCCTTATGAAATATATAGTTCTCTTTGAGTACTAAATTAAGTAGTGAACTAAATTTATCATAATTAACATTATTAAATAAATTACCTTTATTCAAATTTACAAGTGTGTTAATCATATCATCTATATCAATAGAGCTAAAAAGATCTTCAAAATCTAAATTATAGATTGAATAAACCTTTTTATCATTTCATTTTTCATATATATATATATATATGTACATATATATATATATATATATATATATATATATATATATATATATATATATATATATATATATAATCTCATCGATGGATTGATAAGGCTGGGGATCGTGAGAACATATTCAGGTTCTCATTTCGTATCACTGTGAAAAGTGGGTTCTTGTCTTTGATATAAATATTTTGCTATTCTGGTTGCTAAAAAGGTATTGTGAAAATATTGACAGCTTGATGGTGCCTGCAGATATAAATATTTGCAAATAATGTGAATATAATTAGCACAAAATAACATAATCATCGCAAAAATGAAGATAGAAGACGATGATACTTTAAAAAAAATGTAGGTTATATCTAGGGTGAAGCAGGAACATTTTGATAGGAAAGTATCTGTACATTTTAAAACTCTGTTTTCTCAATATGTACATTTTTTTCTCAGTGAACTTTTTCTGAAAAAATTACCATTTACAGGTATGTAACATTTATTCTGAAGTAACATTTTTGTTAAAACTTAAAAATTTCACAAATTTTATGCGTGGAAACAGAGTAAAGTTTCTCTGTCCAATGCAATATTTTGCAAACTAATAAAAAAAAGTTTGTGTGTACTTATGTACACATGTAAGAAATTATACTTCATTGCAGTGCTTCTCAAACTTTTAATATTGGCGACTCAATTTTCAGTCATAATTTTCATCGCGCTCCTCTCATATAACAACCATGTATTGAATGAAATAATAATGTATTTCGGTGCTAGAGCTACAATGCGACTTCAATTATAAGCTGCACGAATTATGAAGATAAGAATTTTATTTTGTGCATAATTTTGTATATGACAAACAAATAGAAGTTGCTAGTAATTACTAAACTTGTTTTTAATTTGATATATTGATAAATTAATTATCAAATATTTAATCAATCTTAAATCAGTGTGCATATGTGTTTTATTTTTTTATAATGTATTACTTGCAAAATCAAATGGAAAAGTGGAAAAGCAACGGTTTCAATAAAGTTTCTCTTCAAAGTTAAATCTTCTTTTCGATGCAGTAGTTATTCTTTGCAATGCACATGTATTTAGGAGGTGATGGAACGTAACTGCAAGTTCTTATTTTTCGTCAATATAAAGACAATAAAATGCATAACGATGGATGAGAAGGTACATGAAAATAGCATAGAGATATTGATGACCCATATACAGTAAATAGTAAATTCACTGAGTTGGGATATCGAAAATCGTTCTGTGTGTTTTATTCTGAATAACATATACAAAAAAACCAGTCATTTTTGAAGTCTTTCTCGTAATCTATGTAAGTAAAAACTGCTTCCAGAATAAGAGATAAAATGTAAACAGTGATAAGAGAGTATCAGATTTTCAAAATATAAATTAACTACACGATTGCTTTTTAAATATCTGGGATTGGTTTTAAGTGAAAATATGAGAACTTGAGAATATTAATTTTCTGAGTAAACATTGAGACCCTTAACGCAAAATTGGATATTCATGCAAGCAGATGTAAGCAAAACTCCCTTTCTTAGCTTTTGTATGAAACATACTATTTGCAATACCCAAAAGAACCCAAATAAATGATAAATGGAATACTAGTATTAGAAAGTAAGAGATTATTCTAAGAAATTTTATGCAATACACCAATTTGTTTGCTCGGTAATTTAGTGTTACAATAATCCAAAGAGGAACACATTGTTTTAGAATTCTTTGAAATTTTATTTCTTCAGATATGTATTAATTTTACTATGCGTGAAAATTTTCAGGACTTCTTTGACAATTTCATGCAATTCATTATTATGAAGAAATTTTCAGCTTCATTTCCTTGCAGAAAAATTGTCAAAAATGGTATCAATATCATTTTCCATCCAACTTATTTTATTTTAAAACAATATTTTTTTCCACGTTCGTATTTGCGAAATGCATGTGAGAGGAGATGTTTTATATTGAGGATTCCTTCTATGTCCATAAATGTGTAAACGATAAGCACTTACGTCATACTTAGTTTCCAAGTCAAAAATTCCCATAACTCTGGTAACAAAAGTAAATATATTATCTTTTCTTAAGCCTTTTTTAACCAAAAATTGATTTATATCAAAGAATAAAAAAACACTATATTTCTAATGTGATATAGTTGATAATGACACTGATGGTTGTGCAGTCAGGCTTCATTTTAAATCCCGGGGAAGGCATGGGCGTTAGTAAATATATAGTGCCTATGCGGCATGAGAGTACTCAAAATAGCCGTCAAGCTGCAAGTTCTTGTATGTGGTTGGTTGAAGGGGATGAACTGAGTGTGGACCTGAACACTCCCCCAAGGTGTTTTCCCTCAGAATTGGGGTAGAGCCGAGCCAAATCGTATTGCCATCTGCATGGTGCTCAAAGTTACGTCTAACGACAAGCGTACAATTCACCCCTTGCCATTTTGAATTCCGTGGTTCTCGAGCTGGCATTGCCTATCAGGGGGCATTAGCAAGATCAAAAACGTTAATAATTATTTAAATTTCATAACTTATTCGGTAAGTGCATTAGTAATATAGGGTGTTTTTTTAGCGGTATAGAACTTTAAATTGCAATAAAACAACGTTGTATTATTCGATTGACATGATTTTTTTTATTCGAAAGATAATCTTGTGGCATTAAATTTTAAAAAAGATTTCTGGCATAGGACTGCCACGGCTGTCTCGGATGTAGTCCAATTTTCGATGACTTTTTCCAACATTTGTGGCCGTATATCGGCAAAAACACGGCGAATGTTGTCTTCCAAATGATCAAGCATTTGTGGCTTTTACGCATACATCAATGACTTTACATAGCCCCACAGAAAATAGTCTAGCGGTGTTAAATCACAAGATCTTGGAGGCCAATTCACAGGTCCAAAACGTAAAATTAGGCGGTCGCCAAACATGTCTTTCAATAAATCGATTGTGGCACGAGCTGTGTGACATGTTGCGCCGTCTTGTTGGAACCACAGCTCCTGGACATCATGATTGTTCAATTCAGGAATTGAAAAGTGAGTAATCATGGCTCTATACCGATCACCATTGACTGTAACGTTGTGGCCTTCATCGTTTTTGAAGAAGGATTCCACCAGCCCATAAAGCGCACCAAACAGTCAGTTTTTCTGGATGTAACGGTGTTTCGACATACACTTGTGGATTAGCTTCACTCCAAATGCGGCAGTTTTGTTTGTTGACGTAGCCATTCAACCAGAAGTGCGCTTCATCGCTAAACAAAATTCGCTTATGAAAATCGGGAACAACGGCAACCTCGTTTTGAGCCCATTCCACGAATCTACGCCTTGCTTGATGATCGTTTTGATGAATTGTCAAACCAAACTGAGAATAAATCAGTTGACAGCTGTTAAATCGGTCGCCATCTTGGAAAATAATGCCAACTTAAACTTCTATACCTGGAAAAAAACACTTTTTAGCGTTAAAATTATCAGTGGTAGGAAATAGCACAAGCATTTTAAATTTTCTTTCTGCAAAATGCATTAAATGCAGAAACCCCAATTCCTCTGCTTTTCTCGTAGAAATACACATGTGATGTATTGGCGGGGGGAAGAAAATGAATAAAAATAAGAAATCCTCTGATATAAGTAACTCCTTTGTAAACACAGTCAAGTTCTTTTTGCTGCATTCTAAAGCTTTCGAAATAATCTTATAGATAACAAAGCACAGTAAATATAGTACTTCCGAAATACGTATATTCAGGGGAATTTAACGCGCTGTTGGGTGAGACGTATTTATACGCCAGTGGTATTTAAGATGTTAAAGTTGTATTGTAGCTTTAGCGTCGAAGTATAGTATTATTGAATTTTTGCATTGTTATTTTAATGGAAGGGAGTTGCGAGACGAAAATTATAATTGAATATATATATATATATATATATATATATAAATATATATATATATATATATATATATATATATATATATATATATATATATATTATATTGGGTAGCAAATACTCAAAGTTTCAGAAGCACTGGTTTAGTAGAAATTTCACCTTCTTACACAATACATACATATAAGTAGTTCTTTCAGTAATATTCTGAATTCCTTAATTTATATAGCTAAATATATATATTATCTTACACAATTACCATCAATAATAACAATTGCATAGTAAAATCATTTCCTGAAATTTAAAACAAATAAACTTTAAAAAGAGCTTTATTTTTTAATGCAAAATAAATGTTGAAATTTAAATTCAAAATGAAATGAAATTATATTTAAAATAAAGTAAAAATTAAAATACATTTAAAATTTCATAATAATTCTTTCTAAGCTTCACATCTATTTACCAAAAAGATTTTGAATGCCTATTCCAGTAAATAAAATAATTTAAATCAAAAACAATAAAACTGTCGCAATGCTTTAACAAGCTAACGATCATAACAAAGTTCATAATAACAAGAATCAGGTTTTCAAAGCTTTGAAAATCACTTTAAATTTACAAGAAGTAATCCATAACTGAAAAGGGTCCCAAAAGATGTTAATAGAAAACTCCTTCTAAAATTAACCATTCCACAGGCTGACATGTAAATTATGTCTTTTTTCTCCATTCTTTCGAATACGGCGATTTCTTTTCTGTCCATCAATTTGCCAAATTTATGCTTATCAATCAATGACCCGATAGTTGCTTTAATCTCCAGCATATATTCCGGAATTTTAGAGTTGCAAATTGTCAATGAAATTATAATAAAGACACCAGTAAAAGCACTGCTGCTAATATCCACAATAAAATACAGTGGAACTTCTTCCATCAAGCTAGTAGCAAGAGCACTGTACAAGTTAAAGAAAGTGCTCAATAAAATAATAAACAAAGGTGTTGAGAAAACTTCCCTCAAGAGACGTGTTTTCTCTTGAATTAGATTGTACTCATTGGCAAATTCAGGAAATTTTGCAGAAAATACAATGAAATCAATGTTTTTTAAATCATTGTTAAATTTAAGAAGAAAAACACCACAACGATGGATGAGAGTCAACATAGATAATGTATAGACACATGGGTATGTTAAATAAACAGAATAATATATATAGCACCCAACAAAATTTATAACTATTTGATGGCTTTTGCTTTTAATATGATATCCTAGAGTCCAAAATTTAGCCCCCCAATCTTCTTCTCGAGTGAGATAAGCAATCACCGCAGCCAGGAAAAATGGCAAAATGTAAATACTTAAAACAATCAGTGTTCTCAAATATGCGTAGTTCTTGTGTAAATAGCTTCTTGGCAAATTTGGGTGGAATCTCAGGAAATGTATGAGAATCCTCAACTTTCTTCTTTGATGTAACATAGCGTAATGTAATGCAATGGTCAAAACATTGATGAAAACGAAAGCAAAGCCCACTTTTATATCCAAGGTATAGAAAACCGATGTAAAACCGATTAAAAACAAATATATTGAGCAAAGATGAATTGCAGCCACAGAATAGTATGAGTAATATTTGAAACAATCTTGAAAACGTCGATTGTATTTCTTTTTATGTAGCGAAAGTAAAATCCACATTGGAACATTAACCGAGGTTATTTCTTTTGCTCTTCTGTAATTCATATCAAATGCAGAAGAACGTAAGTACCTCTCAATACAGTTTCCTAATTTTACTTTTTCCAGAACCCTTTAAACTTGTTCTGTGAAACGTACAAAAATTGTAAAAACTGTTAGAGGTTCTTTGGATGAATGTGCAAATGAGTCTTCCAATAAAATTATTTCGTAGAAATCAATTAAATAATGGGATTTCATTCATGTATATGGTCATCAGACAAACTCTCATAAACTATGAGAAGATTTGTTTCAACTTATATTGATATAATACTAGGAATTAGTATGTTTATTAATTCAATAGTTGACTTCTTACAGCAAAGAATAATGAACAATACTCCGCTACACACCGAAATGAAACATTTTTTCTTTCCATTGATCTTATTTATTCAAAGAAAACTTCAAAATGTCGTATGAAAAAAATGAAATAATTAGTTGAAATAAATGTTAAGCAAAAATGCATTAACGTGTCTCTTCTTATTGAAGTAAGGTTTTTAAAAACGCTGTTCCATAAAAATGACCGAAACTTCCTTTTTTACTAAATGTAAATTATTTATCTAACAATTGTCTATTCTATTAGAGAAACGTTCGTGTCTTCATTAAAGGAGTGTATAAACATTGAGTCAAATATTTGTATATTAAATGTTTCAAATTAGCTTCTCTGCCTAATGATGTTATCTATAAGCATTATTTGACAAAACATAGTAATGAGCATTAAAATACGATCAATTATTTTATCTTGATATCTTTTTTTTATTGATAGATAGAAAAATTAGTATTTTACAAAAAAAAAAACGGAATGCTCAGCCAATCTTCCTTACGCTTAAAGGTATGATATATTTTATCCCGAAAGAGAACATTATAAAATAATATTTGTGCTGACGATAGCTTCAGAGTGAAAGCATTGTGTAAAAAAGAACAAAAGTCAACTAAAGTATTATATCAGGGAGGGACATTAAGTCAATCGCGATTTGCCGGTGGACTACTAAGAAATTTTGCGTTGATCGTCTTTAAAAAGACCTAAGGCACTCATACTAAAAAATATTTATTGAACACCGACACCAGCGGGACTGGAGAATTGGTTTTTCACAATCGATGTGACTTTGCTTACTTAAGAAAATAATTCTGTAAATGTGTATAAGACCCAAGTACCTTCACTGGAAGCGAACAGTAACGCTTAAGATAAGTCAGTAGGGTAAAAACTTGTTAAAAATCGATTTTGAGTTTTTGTTATTTCTAAAATCTCCAAATCAAGACCTTTCCAATGATATAACATACATGCTATTATATAAATTAGAAGCATCTTAAATGATTTTGAAAAATAATCAACTGATTAATCACGCACATTTTGACAGATAGAAATGTAAGCATTGTCTTATTAAATCTGGGGAAAGGTTGCAAAGCCTCTAACTATTTTATTTCTACACAATTAATTTAGATACTGTACAACTGCAATTTTAACTTTGTGTAGATATGCTAAAACTTTGGAACCAAATTTGGACAAGTTTTAGTTATTTGTATGTTATGTTTAATAATTAGTGATTTTACCGAAATTTAAGTCTATTCTTTACTTTAAACTTAGTTTTAATTATTTATTATTATTGATTGTTTAAACTCACTAAGGCTTAGTAACGAGTTAAAAATGTTTTGAAATATATGGACTGTTTGATAATTAGTTTTAGTTAATTTTCTGCATATGATTTACTCATTAATCCTAGTTTTTAATGCATATTTCAAAATAATTACTTTTACAAGATAAGATTTTTTATAAAAATTTATGTTTTCTAAAATTTATATTTTTAAAACTGTGTAAATTTACTGTATGAATGTACACTATGTTTTTTAAATGCAATTGTGTATACTGAAATGTAATTTTCAATAAATTCATAATGATCACATTTGCTCGCTCAACCAAAAAATTTTTTTGAAGAAACTTATTAATATACTTTAAAAATTTCACTTCAGTATAAATACACTATCTGGCCAAAAGTATCCGGACTCCCCTTAAAAAAGTGGTTCTGGCGAGTAACGCAATTTGATACGTAATTGAAAGCTATAAAAGTTTTTGTAGTGGCTTGTCAGATTGTATTTATGCGTTTGTGAGACATTGAGTAAGTCAAAGGAGCTTAGTGAGTTTGATCATGGCAGTATAGTGGGATGCCACCTTTTTGAGAAATCAGTTCGTGAGATTGCGGACATTCTACAGAAGCCTAAATCCACTGTGAGTGATGTAATTGTGAAGTGGAAACGTCGAGGCAGTTAAACGGCAGAAAAACGAACCGGTAGGCCGAAAATACTTGGTGAATGCAGGCGCAGAACTCTGAAAAGGGTACTGAAACAAAATCGAAAGTCCTCGTTGGTGGAAATTTCTCAGGAGTTCCAAAGTTCATCAGGAATTAGTGTTAGCAGCAAGACTGTGTGTCGAGAGTTAAAAAGCTTGGGATTCCATGGTCGTTCAGCCGTTCACAAGCCAAACATCACTCCACAGAATGCGAAGCATAGATTGCAATGGTGTAGAGCTCATCGTCATTGGACTGTGGGCATGTGGAAAACTGTTCTTTGGAGTGATGAATCTCGCTTTACCGTCTGGCATTCGGATGGACGCGTCTGGGTTTGGCGGATGTCCGGCGAACGTTTCTTTAGTGACTGCATGTGCCGATTGTTAAGTTCGGTGGTGGAAGCATAATGGTGAGGGGGTGTTTCTCGTGGTTTGGCCTGGGTCCGTTAGTTCCTGTGATTGCAAACATGAACTCTGAGATGTATGTGGACATTCTGGTTAATGCTGCACTCTCAACTCTATGGCAATATTTCGGGGAAGGCCCATTACTCTTCCAGCAGGATAACTGCTCCATTCACACATCGAGGTTTGCACAGACGTGGTTTGACAAAATGGATGTTCAAAAACTGGAGTGGACTTCTCAGAGCCCCGATCTAAATCCTATATAATACCTTTCGGACAAATTAGAGCGCAGATTACGAAGCCAGCCAAATCGACCCTCCTCACTGCAAGCACTCACTTCAGCCGTGACGGATGCCTGGAAGGCAATTCCTATGGTCACCTATCAAAAATTGGTGGAAAGTGTTCCCAAATGTGTGCAGGCTGTCATCCATGCAAATAGCGGACCAACATCATATTAATATGTGCCTCAGGATGCTCTAAGTCAATACCACTAGGTGTCCGGATACTTTTGGCCAAATAGTGTATAAATGTATAATTAATACATGTAGTCAAAATCTTGAGTTTTTATGTTTGATAGTTTCTGAGATAAAAGTATGAGATGTGTGTGTGTGATACATCAAATGGGATGTTTGTTGTCTTTGCGAGAAGCTTCTTGCATACTTAAAAATACATGAATTTCATGTTTAAAAACATAAGGACAGTTTCATTTTGGCTGTTTTAGAAATCATTTGTCTAGTTTATTAGACACTGTCTGCAACAAAAAAAACAATAACAACTTTACAAAAGCATGAAAACTTACGAAATGTTGTATAATCATGTATTTTTATATACCATCTCAAATTCATACCAAAGCCATATTGATGCATTTCCACATTATATTTACGATGTTTTATGTTAAAATTTGATATGAGTAATACATGAAAGCTGCATATTCTTTAAAAATTGATACATAATTTAAGAAAATTGATGGAATACTAGAAAATATCTTGTTAGAAAAAATTGAAAAATGATATTTTGGGCAATTTAAGACTTTTTTGTTTACTATTTTAGGCAAAATAAATTACAAAGATGCTAATGTTTAATAAAATGGGACAAATACATGTTGTAATTCATTATTTTTGTGCTGAAATCACACTTTATACTAATAATTCTGTTTTCTCAAAAATGATGTTTTTAAAACTGAATGTATCTTTTACTCAGAATATAATGTATGAATGCACATCAAATTTTTTCCCTCATGTTACTGATATGTAACTATATATATTCATATAAGTTTTGGGAGGATTTTCACAAAATATTTAGCTGGAGCCTATATATCGTGACAAAAAATGTCAATTTCTTTTTTAAAAATTCAGTGATATTTTTATGTTACATGTTTTTGACAAAACTGAAAAAATATATTTTAAATACTTCACTTAATTGCAAATATTAATGTTTATCTATTGTTCAGACAAGTTTTTAAGCTTTAATATTCTAAGGTTTTTTTTATAAAAGATAACTAATTATAACTCAAAAATGAGTAATCCTTTTTCTCGTTGCGAGAAGCTTGTTACATGCATAAAAATACACAAATTTCAAGTTTTTGTGCATAAAAACAGTTTTATTTTTGACTTTTTTAGAAATCTGTTGTACAGTTTATAGAAAATTTTGAATTTTAAAACTTTTAGAAACTGTGTTTGCATGGGAACATACAAATCCATAATTAAACTTTTCGCAATGTCGTAAAATCAAGTATTCCCAAATCATGACTTTTACATTTTGATACAAGTTTATATTACATTTATGATGTTTCATTATCAGATTTGATATTTATAATGCATAAAAGCTAAATATTCTTCATAGATTGATACAGATTTGAAAAAATTGATGCAAAATGTTAAAAAAAATCTCTTTGAACAAAAATTGAAAAATACTATATATGTATTTTCTGAACATTTTAAGACTTTTTTTTCCCTATTTTATGCTAAAAAAATTAAGAAGATACTAATGTTTGATAAAATAGGGCAAATGCATGTTCTAATTTATTATTTTTGTAATGAAGTACCTTTTTACATTAAAAATGCAATTTTCTCAAAATGATTGTTTTAAACCGCGTGTACATTTTCAAAGAATTTACTTAATTCATATTTATGCAATTTTTATTGCACATTAATAATATGTAACTATATATAATGAAGCTAATTTTTGGAGATTTTCTCAAAATATTCTGCTGAAAATCCTTTATCGTAAAAAAATGGAAATTTTCAAAAATATCAAACTGATACTTCTACGATAAATCTTTTTGAAAAAAGTAAACAATATATTTGAAACATTTTAACCAGAGTATAAATAAAAATATCTAATCAATATTCAGACAAAATTTTAAGTTTATATATTTAGAAGTTTTTGAGAAACAGGGATCTAAAAAAGCTCGATTTAACTTTGTCGGTATAAGGGATACAACTACTCTTAAGACGTTCACTGCCACTGTAGAAGAAAAACGCTATCACTGCGAAGCCAGCCGTGTTCATGATTCTCCCCCTACATGCTGACTGAAGGGAAAACTAAATGTTGATGATCAGCTGTTCCCGCGATAGCCTGGGATTGGCTATTGAGACATCATCTCACACCCCGTGCTTTCACGGATTAACGTTCTTGTGTTGAGTCATGTCCCACAATGGTGTGGGACTCAGCAGTGAACTCAAATTTAGTTTCCTGGGATCACGTATGTGCTCCTCTCACTGCAATGATTAAGTCCTCAGTCTAGCAGTCACTCTCATCGTTGTTCAAGTGTTAAACTTGACAATTTTGTGTTAGTAAAAAATCATTCATATTTTCAAAAAACGGTTCAATGTTAAAAATAAGTGTTATGAGAAGAAAACATACAGTTTTAAAACAGAATGGCCACACCTACACCACTGGATGGACCGCAAAACCTTAAAAACATTTAAAGTAGCCAGTATCCTTTAAGAGACTTCTCTCCCCAGCATTATTCAGTTAAACATCCTATTTATTGCATACAAATTGACTATTCGGGAACGGGAGAAACCACTATGAAGAGAAGGATAAAATGATGTTTCTATTAAATTAAAAGAAAAATAACTGAAATAATTAATTAGAATGAATATGTGATGTAGATAAAAAAATGATAAATTCGAATATACTATGCTAACTGTCAAAAGCGAAACAAAGCAAATAAATTTGTAGACAAAATACTTAGAGCACTTACTGAAAAACATCAGTAAAAGTTCCTAGACTATCCTGAGGGAGAATTTCAATATGATTATACAGTAATGGACATTTTATAATGCACAAAATATGGCCTTATGAGTAAAATAATAACGTATAAATAGGAAATTATGTAGCTGGAATTCAACTCTTTTAAAAATCTTTGAGGAAACTAATAAAAATATTCTCGAAAGTATTCTGTAGAAAATACAAAGCTTCCACTGAGAGTTGTTGAGTTATTCTTGTGTGTGACACAAATAATGTAAAACATAATTCTTTTAGTAGAGTCGCTAATTAAATAAGTTAATTGGAAAAGAGATCACCAATCGAATTAAATTTTTCCCAAGTAAAAAAAAATCGGTATCAGTAATGCCACACGAGATTAAGGAAAATGTTAGAAAATTATTAATATATGTACTATAAGGTCTTCTGAACAAATGTACATAAAATTCATTTAAGATAAAAGAGAACAAATAAAACTAGAAACATTTTTATTATACCATATGCAATTCATAAATTTCAATTTCAATTTAAAAAAATGATTTTCAAGAAGTTAATTATTGTTTCAAAGTAGGGAAATTCAAACACGAAAGGGAGTTTGCCATTTCAATTTCCCTAGGTTTGGAAACAACACTAGTATCCTGCACTGAGTGAGGAGTAGTCAGCCACACTTGTATACAACGTTTCACTCATCTTTCCTCGTAGTCCTTGGGTGTAGCAAAACGTTCAACATGGCTGCTCCATTATTGGTCTGCACCAAAGAGGAAAGAAGGTCGAAAGCAAGACTTATGAATGGATAATGCTTTTCAAACAAGGAAAAATTTCTCTACGTGACGACAAAAGATTGGATAATCCATCGACGTCAACCTCTGATGTTCGTCGTTGCTGAGGGTATAGTGATCGAAGGGATGGCTAGTATCCAGCACAGGTTTTCCACATTCCGCAAATAAACAGCGAATCACTGTCCTTTTTTCCTCCTTGCCACAGATCGAAAAAGGAGCTTCGATGTTGAACGGTCTCCTACAATCCAATGAATACGATAAAAGAGACACGTTGTACAAAAGTGTTCCAGACTGCACCTCATTAGTCGTTAGATACTAGCGCCGCTGTCATACCTTGTTATGAAAACTTGCAACAGACCTTTTACTTTTTGATTTACTTTCATATAGAGGTACCAGTTATTTTTTAAATTCAAAATATGTAAACGGCAATTAAAAACTATATCTAGGAATGAATGCCATTGAAATTATTATGTGATGAATATCTCTCAACATATCTCTCTCTCATAACACATTTTGTATTAATATGTTCCAGAAATAAGTATTCCATAAGTGAAAAGAGCTCCAAATGCAGAAAGAAGAAAACTTCTTTTCAAATCAACCATTCCACAGATTGAAAAATAAATAATACTTTTCTTCTCTATTCTTTTCAGAAAGAACTGCGCTTTCTTCTCATTTGTGTTGAGGAACTTATTCTCATCCAACATAACTTCTATAGTCGCCTTAATCTTTGATATATTTTCCGGAATTTTCGAGCTGGACATCGCAATGGTACAAAAAATCACAGTTCCTGTGAAGAGATTAGAAATTAATTCGACAGCGAACAAGATTAATTGAGCACCACTTGTGTTATGTAGAAAATCTATAGCTGTGTATATTATGACGAAACCTATCAGCAGAATAACAAATAGCGGAACTAACAAGATGTCTTTTAAAATCAAAATAAATTGTCTAATTTTGAAATATTTTTTAATGATTTCAATGCTGCCATCCGAGCCCAGGTGCATTTGTCTAGTTTTTAGAACTTCGTTATATTGATGAAGAAGATGTCCACAATGATGCATGATGCTACAAAGAGATAAAGTCACCGTTAAAGGATATTTGGTAAAAGTAGAATAATAAGCGTATGTACCGAAACTACATAACACAATATGCAATCCTTCATCTATATCCGTGTATCCGTATATAAAATAGATGGGTAATCGTATATTATATGTGGTGTATATATGTAAAGCAGAAAGAAATAACGGTGAAGCAAAAATGACACCTAATAAAAATTTTGATACATGTTTCCATTTTTTATTTATAGATGCGTCTAAGTCCAAATGGCGAGCTTTTAACATAGAAACAACTTGATGCAATTTTTGACTCTGAAGTAAAATTGAGTACCACAAAATGAAAGATAGAAAATTAACGAGTGCAAAAGAAAAGGCTAATCTTGGGTCCTTATTTTGGATGCAAACTTTAATGAAAACCGAAATCAAATATATTCCAAATACATATACCTCTATCCAACTAAGGTAGAATAAATATGTTAAATATTTTGGAACGTTTTTGCCAACATTTAACTTGTTGAGCTCGTATATAATCCAAAGAGGAATATCAACAACATTGTAAGGTATGAAACGGTGTTTCATTTTGTCGGTAAAAGTTATTTTTTTAAATCCATACGCAATAGAAATGTTTTTGTTAATAATCTTGACTATCCAGTTATTTTCTGAAAAACAATGTTATGGTTTTTTGATTTGATATTTAACTGACTGCAGGGTGGAGGTGAATTTTATATCCTTTCTCGCTTAAATGATTTTAATCATAGTATTCTTTTGATATGATTACAATAAATATCATCTATTCCTTTTTAATCTATTTTCTTGTAAAGGGCAAGTATTATCTCCAGATAATCTCAATGGCAATCATTCATCCTTTAACACACTCGAGAATGTGGTTCAAACTGATTTGATAACTATAATAGAAGCAAAAACAGTATCCAGTTCTCATAATTTGTTTTAAAAATACCACTAGAGAACATTGCCAGTACAAACATAATAAAGAAAATTTCATTGAAATTCTTTTGATATTCATGGCGTAAAAAGCCTGAATAATACCCTCTCGTCATAATGTAGAATATGATGTAAAAAAATTATATGTTTTTAAGTTCAAAAGGATAAACAGGACTTGCCTTCATATACATTTAATACGAACTAATGAGAATTAACCAGCAATAAAGTAGAATGCTTATAACTCAATGATGCACACGCAATGTAATCAGGAAACAAAACTAATAATCAATTAATATTTCTTTGATGCTTTCGTACAATTAGGCTTTGTTATGAAAACGCGAAAAGTTAATATTTATGAAATACATTGTTTGAAATCGCAAAATAGAATTGATATAGAATAAAGATATAAACATTAGTGTATTGTTTTGTATAAAAACCTTTCTTCAGATCATTTCATAATTTTTGTTGATGTATAATATAATAATTTATAATTTTTCTAAATGGGTGCATAATATATAATAATATTTATTTTTAATGAAAAGCATTCTAAATTTGAAATTACTTTCAATAAGTAACTCTTTTTCTACAATAATGTTTCTAAGAGAGAACATTGTGCGTGTTATCTATATACTTAGTTCTTTGTGTTATATCTTCATAGTCATTTTATCTTAAACATTGTGGTATTCATTGCATAATAAAAGGAAAAACTTACAATTTCTGAATTTTTTTCTGAAATCTCGTAGAAATATATTATATCCTTCTGTGGATGAAAATTACCATCGTTGGATAAAAATTTGTCTTTTCGGTAATGTAATAGCAATGATTTTGCTTGCTTTTCATGGAGCTGATAGTATTCCGAAAAGTTCCGGAGTTCTAGACTCTAAATTTAATAAGAAAAAGTATGAAACGATTTTAAATTTCATTGGTGGATACGCGTATTTTCTAAAGTGTGCGGAATATCAGATTTTTTTTTGCTGCGTTGACTCGTATTCTCGTTTACCATTACGGACTTGTTCTCCAGCAATATAATGAAAGTATAAAAGCCTAAATTAGTCTTCAGTTATTGTTAAATGCTTCGAACTATTAAATAGATACACAACTATTGAGCAGAATATACATTTTATAAAAGAAACTTCACCATTTTCTTTGTTTTTTGTGTTGGTGAGTACCTTTTTTAATATTAGGTTGGGGAAAAAACTTTATTTAACATGTTTCTCTGATTGTCCGATTTGGGTCAAATATGTACCGTTTTGTGGCATAATTTGTTTCCATTTTAAATGTTTCTTCATATTGCCTCTCTCATAGCAGTCTTGGCCTTTATTAGCGAAAAAATCCAATAACCGATTTTCACAATCTTCTCTTGATCCCAATTTCTTTTCACTCAGGAAATTTTGCAATGCGAGAAAAAGGTGGTAATCGTTTGGTGCCAGGTCCGGAATATATGGTGAATGCATTAAAACTTCAGAACCAAGCTCCCAGAGTTTCTGGCGAGTCACTACAGACGTGAGTAGAGCGGCGCTCTCCTCAGAGAACACAGCACCTCTTCTGTTGGCCAATCCTGGCCATTTTTGGTCAGTCGCTAGCTTCAAAGAGTCCAGTTGTTGACATTAAATATATGAATTCAGTGTTTGGCTCTACAAGAGCAACTCATAATAAATGACTCCCTTCCATCCCCACCAACACAATAGAACCTTCCTGGCCGTTTGTCCTGGTTTGGCCACCGTTAGAGCTGCTTCACCGCACTTTGACCACGATCGTCTTCTCGCAATATTGTCGTATGTGACCCATTTATCATCCCCAGTCACCATCCTTTTAAGAAATGGGTCGATTTCATTCCGTTTGGCCACGGTTTTGCAGATAGAAATCCGATCCATCATGTTTTTTGGTGTTAATAGGTGTGGCATTCAAACATCGAGCTCCTTTTTGATTCCAACTTTGCTCGAATGGCTTAAAACTGTGTTATGGTCGATCCTTATCTCCTGGGCGATTTTACGACTACCAACATGCTAGTCAACTTCGATTATTTCCGTGATTTTATCGACATTTTCGACGACGGGCCTGCCTGTACGAGGGACAACTTTAACATAAAAAATGCTTGAACGGAATCGATGAAACCCAAATTGCACGTAATTAGATGTTACAGAATCGGCACCATAAATACCATTCACTATTTCAGCTGCCTGGCTTCCATTTTTGCCTTTATCAAAGAAAAACTGTAAAATGTACCGATTTTATATTTGTTGACTTCCATTTTTAACACCCTGTAACTCACAACAGAATGAACCAAACAAAAAACAGAAGAATAATTTTTAGTGTGAAATGTCACCTTGACAACAAACATAAATTTGAATTTGTTTGATCGATTTTTTCAAGATATCGACACTACAGCCATCTACCGAAAAAATAATGGATTTCTTTTTCCCCAACCTAATATATACACTGCATTGTCTTACATTTTAAAATATGATGTTCCTCTATATATTTGTGCAGAGTTAAGTTGCAATGCTTGTACAGGAGCTATGATCATAGTTTCACTGACTATCTATTGATCTAGAATTTCAGAGTGTATGACGTCAATAAGATGAGTTGAATCAGTAATAGTAATCAAATGCATAATTATAATAATCAAATGCAAAAGTATAATAATCAAATGCAAAGATGTTTTTTTGTCAGCTGGTAGTATGATTAATTTTACGAAGAGTTTTCTGGTACCTGCCTTCGATAATATACTCAAGTATTCAATACTCATTGTGAAATTGGAATGATTTTTTAAAAGTATATAAAGTGTGTGTGTGTGACTCATCAACCACATTTGATAGCCCGAGTCTTACTGGCCTACTTTGCTTCTGCTTCTACTGTATTTGGATCTACTAGCATATTTCCTTGCCTGTTTCTTCTGATCTGGATGTCGTTTCTCACTGATGCTGTTATTGGATGTCTCCTGGTCCTAAGATCGATTATGAGGAGAAAATAGCATGGGTTACGGCTACACAAACTCCACTTTGAGAAAATCATCCAGATGTATTTCCTGATCACTACTCCAAAAACATATCCAATTCCCACTTGGACCTCCAGGACTCGCTGATGAGTACCAACTCTCGAAAGTTTAAGCCTCGCTGATGAGTACCAACTCTCGGAAGTTTAAGCCTCGCTGATCAGTACCAACTCTCGGAAGCTTAAGCCTCGCTGATCACAATCAACTCTCGGAAGCTTAAGCCTCGCTGATCACAATCAACTCTCGGATTTTCAAGCTTTACCATTTTTATTCCCAGGGTAGTGATGTGTTGCCACCATTCATTTACCATTAATTTTGAATAGAGGATCAATTCGCATACTTTAAATAGCGATCACTATTTTAATGAATATAGTATTGCATATACATTTTGATGAAATCCAAATAAAAATTATTTTGCTTAGCTCAACCTGCTCGGTGTAGTCTCAATTTTCAATCCTCCAGAATGCAATGTGTTTCGAGATCAATATTAAAATAAATTATGTATATAAAGTTTGAATGAATAATACTTAAAACTTACTAATTTACCTCGCACCTGAAACATTAATGACTGTAGGAAGAACTTTTGAAAATCCTTAGTTTTTCACAAATATTCTGTCCTTTGATACATGGTACCGTATAAATTGGTCAACGAAATGCAACTTTCTTGATAATAGGTTTTTGGAATAACTAAATCTCTGACATTCTATGGAAAAAAAGGGAAAAATTAGCACAAGTGTCATTTTTGTTTCTTGACTATAACTCAGCATTAAGCAATACAGTTATCATAAACCGATTTGTGGATAGACCAAAGATTCAGTTCAACATTTAAGAGAAATCAAGTGCAATCAAATAGTTTTCTTGTATTATTTAATATTTTTGTCTTTGTTCTTGTGTATAAATTTAATGCTTTTATTATTACTGTGTAAAGCCCTCACTATCTTGCCTAAGAGTCAGCGACTAAATTTGTATGTTTATAATCATATCTTTTATAACTCTACTATTAAATCTTCATATGTTTTTTATCTGTAGTCTTGAGCATCTCTTACACGCCTTAAATTAAATGGATTTGTATTTCTCCTTGTTGTAATTTATATATACATCATATGTAACATTATAACAATAAATAAATATAAAACATTTGTAAAAGGTATTCCTCGCGTGGGCTTATGGGATTTTAATTTTTTGAGCTTTAGTAGTAAATAATTATTTGTGAAATAATACTTTTTTCGAGAACATAAATTTATTCCATTTTTTAAATTTATGAGTTACTAAAAACACATCCTTTAACAATTTGTATTTATTCACACATCTGTTTTGAAGGTGTTTTAAATCAAGGGGTGTGCAACATGCAGCCCGCGGGCCGTTTGTGGCCCGCCAGTACGTAAGCAGTGGCCCACCGACTCTTTTTTTTTAAAAAAATTAAATATTAGGTTTTTAAAGTTTTTTCATTTTGAAATTTATTTGAAAGAAAATTTATATATATATATATATATATATATATATATATATATATATATATATAAATCTACAATGTATTTGCTGTTACCTATTCTTTTTTTAAAATAAATTCTTTTTGATATTAGAAATGTCTTTTAGATTAAAATAGATTTATATTTTATGAAACAGTTACATTTGGTTTTACTATAATAAATTACATTTGTAATAAATCCCGAATTGCATTATGCATATTCTTTACTATGGATGATACATGACTCTCTCTGTGTGCGATTGTCATTTCTCCTCCACCTTTTCAGTCGGAGTGCCCAAAAAGCAAGAGGCAGTCAGAGATGTTTTTTGAAGCTTAAAAAATATTCAGAACGGTTAAAAAAAAGGGCAATGTATACTTAATTGTTTGCGAATGACAGCGCAATCAAATTTCAACAATGAGTAACGAAAGGTCAATTCAAAAGGAACATCGTAATTTTCAAGAAAATGACAACTGTAATATTTTAAACATTATTTGATCATTGCATAATTATGTTATACAAACTTCATTATATTATCTATGTCTGTATACATGAAAAATACTGAAAACAATAATAATAATTCATTCGGTTTTAAATTTTCACTTCAATAAATGGTTTTTTTGTTTTCAAATCTGATATAAAGGTACATATTTTTATGTGCACCTGCGAGATTATAATGTTTTTCCAAAGTGGCCCGCAAGATCATTTGGGTTGGTCACCCATGCTTTAAAGTATACTTTTCTAAATATTAAGCAACGCAAATGTTCGAATGTTTTTTTTCCATAAAGACTTCCGCGGTTCAATCTTGGAAACCATTTCCTTTACAAAAGGGCCTAAATAGAACTTGTTCTCAAAGAAAGAATAAAAGGTTACCTTTCGTATTAACATAATAGGCCCCATACGTATAAGGTCATTTTCTAAGTTTTAATTTTACAAGATCGAAGTATTAACCTTTTATTAGTCTCAAGGCAGCTTTTAGAAATTTAGTCGAAAGCGCTAGTCAACAGTTTCACTTTAGCTAAGCATTCTTTCATATTTTACAGAAATTTTCTTTTGATTTTATTACTTCGAAATTTTAGTTTTTTATACATGAATATTTAAACATTTTTAGTAGATAATTGGCTTTTTAGTTTTTTAATTTTCCTAAAACATGTCAACTATGAAATTTAATAAATTGCAAACATCACTAGAAAATAATTAATTCTTGAAAACCATGATTATTATATCTCAGTAACAGATTTTTATTTCATTATTTACAACACTTTATTTGATTTTATTATTTTGAGAAAGAGTATTGCATTTATATAACATTTTGAGTTCTACTGGGAAGTGCTGTCATATTGCGAACAACACTCTCACAAAAATGTAGCATCTTCAAAATTTTTTGGAGAGCTTAATGTGTGTCATTAGACCCTAATAACTAGATTAAGAGCTTTTATATATAAATATTTTATAAATTTCATAGTATGCCTTCAATGGATTAATGTAAACTTTGTTCTTGCTCCGTTCTACTTTCATATCGCCAAAATTGGGCTAATTTGACACGATTTTGAGCATTTAGTTATTAAACAATTTCTTTACGGACTCGAAATATTTTTCATACGAGGAAGGATTTTTACTTACATTAGATATGTAGAGCCAAAAGCGGAATGTAGAGTACATGGAATCTTCTTTCATCATACTCTTAAATCTCTCTAGCCATTGACATTCATTAATTTATAAAATAGCTGTAAATTTATATCTTTAGAGTTATTTTTCAGATTATTACGTAATTCCTTAAATGTCCATGATTCTGAAGACGTTTGTCAAATAAGACCCATTGCAAATTTATCAACTTCCAGCCACTCAGAAACAGTGGCGTAGCAATGTAACCAAGGGTCCTGGTGCAAAAAAAAAAGAATGAGGACCCTAGACGTTGGGGAATCCCTAGCTATTTATTTATTCGGGAAATAGAACTCATCCATCAGAGGTCTTAGAACTACAAAATGGTCCACCGAGATATACAGGAAATGATACAAAAAAAAAAAGAAAAATAAATAAATAAATGCATGAGCAAGAAAATACAATAAAATATTATTATAGTTATTAAAAAAAAACACCTTTTCAAAAGAACTGTGGAGGAGGGACAAAATTATATCAGTATATTGGAGATACAAGAAAAATGAGAAATATTGAAACAGGAAACTATCTTATTCTTATCTTATTCTATCTCTTCTCATATTCTTATTAAAAATAGAACTTGGAAGGAATTGATTCTTGTGTAAGGGTTTTTTTAAGATGTAATAACAAGTATGGTAAATTTTTCATGAAACCTGAAGTTAATTTCAAGTAACAGTTTATAGAAAAATAAAAAATAAAAATTTGAAAATAACATAAAATTCTTAATAAATAAGGTTCGCAACACTGAGCAAACAAGGAAAAGAATTTAGGGGAATTCCCTACAAATTGAAAATTACTTTCAACCGGATTCCGATGATTATATTTATGTTGCAACCTTTTACATTTATGTCTTAAGTTTGAGTGAAATTATCGCAAATTCAGCATACTTGGTAGTCAGGGTCTGAGTCCCCCATCCCTGAGCTTGAGGTCCTCGGTGTACGACATCGCCTAGCTCATTGGTAGCTACGCCACTGCTCAGAAATTAACAAATTTGTTGAGTAGTGCAGAGTGTCACTGATAATTGTACCTCGTGCCACAGGTTGCCGACCCCTGCTTTAAAGCACACTTCAATTTTTGTGGGATTTAAAATACTATTTAATCCTTTCTATGTTTAAAAAAGGAACAAAAGCTCTAACTTTAGAAAATGTATCCTAATTTCGTTTCGGATTTCTTTCACAAATGTTCTTACCTCTTTGAGTCCATTGTTACATACGTGAATTTAGAGCAGTTCAACCTATTGAGAAATATCAATTTGCAACTTCTTTTGGGTAAAAATGTATTAAATATTGTGTTAAGAGAATTTTTTTATGCACTGCTGTTTGTAAAAAATGCAACACCATGAAGGAATCATCAGAATTAAATGAACTTTTCAGCAAGTATCTATGATAGGATGTTACGTAAAATAGTAAAGTTTCAGAGCCACCGCACATGCGTGGCGTGCGCAGCGCTCTCTAAACTGACGCAGAAAACATTTAACTAGAGAGCTGTATTGGGACGTTGAAAATATTTAATGATTATCTGTTAGTGGCGAACGCTTAGTGAGACCTAAGTATATCTGTACCGCAATGAAATAAAGATAAATTACAACAACTTAGAGAGTTTGAACAGGGGAGGATTATATCGGCCTTCGAGAAGGAGGATTTTCCTATCCCGCAATAGGAGCTCGTGTGCAACGGAACAGTTCTACGTTGATGCGAGTGTGGAAGCTGTGGACCGACAAGCCCCGAACAACTCGAAAAACTGGCTGCGGAAGTTGGAAGGTGACGTCAGCGTGCGACGTTAGACTCCTGCTCCGCATGACGGTGAATGACCGTCCTTCAGACAGTTGGTAGCACTTTGGTCTATTGCTACAAGTGTACTAATATCGGCTTCGTCAATTCGTCGATGTCTGCTGCACCGTGGATTGTGTACAAGGGTGCCTTTATACAGGATCCCCCTCACGACAAACCATTGACGGCTGCGCCTGCAATGGGCTCATGAGCACAGAGCCTGGCAAACTGATTGGCACCAAGTTTTCTTTTTAGATGAATCACACTTCAATTTGTGGGACCATGATGGCCGCATTCGCGTTAGACGCTATGTCGGTGATCGCTGCCTTCCAGAGTGCGTTATCAAACGATATAGTAGCTTAACACCCGGAGTTATGGTTTGGGTTGTGATTTTGTATCATGGACGATCCAATTTGCTACACTTTGAGGGTAGTCTCAATAGCAACAGGTACTTCCGTGAAGTGCTCTCTCTCTCTCTCTCTCTCTCTACAGCCCAAAGTCGTTCCCTTCTTTTAAGGCATCCCTGAAGCTATCTATCAGCTGGTTAATGCACACCCACATGTTGCAAAAACTGTTTGACACTTCTGTTCAGCCCAACACATGCAACTTCTTCTTTGGTCTGCTTATTCGCCGGATATGTCGCCTATTGAGCACGTGTTGGATTTGGTTGGTCGGTTTCTTGCTCGTGTTCCACACCTCGCAGCTTCAAAAGACAAACTTTCGCTGCGAATACAAGCAATATTGAATTCTCTTTCAGAAGCAGATATTCACAATTGGTTTGACTGCATGCCACGCCGTATAACAGCACTTATTGCAGCATGTGTGGTGGCTACACCAAATACTATTTTAGGACACTTAACATTGCTGTTTTTTTTTTGCTTTGAAAATCCCGTCATTTATTTGTACTAATGCAAATCGTTTGTGCATTACATTTCATTTAATTCTGATGATTCCTTCATGATGTTACATTTTTTTTACAAACAGTAGTTTAAAATTCTGCTTCAACAATAGTTGAAATTTAAAATTTAAAACAAATTTTGGTCCACTATGGTAGAATATTTATTTAACTTTGGTATTAAAATGTATTTTTTTTTACTGTGGACAAAGGATTATATATACAACTAGATAAAAATACCTATTCGATTTTATGACGTATACTTGATTTTATCCTTAGCAAGAATTATTATAATTAAGATCTTAAGATTTTGTTTTATCAATGTGATTGTTTTATATTGTTTTATTTTTTCATAGACCATGTAACTTAATTCTGAAAGCATTGTGCATTTTTTATTTATTTATTCATTATTTCAAAAACTTCCTAATCTCTAGTGATTGAAAATTTCATTAAAAAACAAAATTGCGCAGAATAATTTTTCATCAGAAGAAATTTCGTGAAGATAATTCTCAAAATTACTCTCAATGAGAGTTGCTCAAAGTAACTCTCAATGCTTAGAATGAAAAAAAATCTACTGTGTTTATTTAGTTTCTTCAATTCTAATTTAAAATTTCAATTAGTAAAAAAAATCCAAAATTAAGACATAATTACTCATTATTTTAATATTTATTCTTCCAAAATACCCTTTGTTAAAAAAATGCAAATTAAAAAAAACATTTTTAAATTAATATTTTAAAAAATTCTACAAAGAAATGTCGATTTTCATTTTATGTAGTACTTATGAAGACAATAAATTTTATAATATTGTTAAGTCCAGATTTATCGATAGACCAAAGAATGAAAAGGAAAATAATATGTTTCTATTTATTTATTACCTTCGGTAGAATAAAAAATAAATTTATTATCTATTTGTATCATAATCAGAATTCCTCATCTATACTTAAAAAGAAGGTTTTAGAAAAATCTAAATTTTTAGCATGTAAATCTTGATTTGACATTGATGAGAGTGTCGCCGTTGGTTGAGTTCGAATAGCATAGAGATGGAGATAGTACTTTTGTTTATATTACAACAAAATAAATATTTACAGTTAAAGTTTACACTAAAAGAGGTAATAATGCGGTAAAATGAAAATTACACCTTTGAAGGTGCTGCGGATAGATGCGGACAAGACCTTGCGTCTTTCCGTTGCGTTTTTGTTTACAGAATGTCCCGGTACGGGGTTCCAAAAAGTTTCAGTGGGGGTAGGAAAGCGGGAAAGTCTGGCGCACTCAGTTACAGTTAAGTGAGGAGTGTAGGAAACAGAGAGTATAGATGTTGGGAAATTAATTTTCGAATAACTTTAAGAGTTGCATTAGGCTTAATTGTTGTTTTTGATTCATAAGCATGTAATCAATGTACTTATTTTCAAAACACTTGAAAAAATTACCTTTTTTTAAGAAAAAGAAAAAATGTGAGAATAATGCTCATTAAATCTTGTTATCTCAAATTACTAGATATTTATGTTTATATTTTATTGACCGCGAAAAAATTAATATTTTTAAACTCTAATTTTGCTAATGGATTTATTTTGCTGTAATTTTACTCTATAATAACTTTAATCCATATTCATTTTCTATTTGAAACAGTAGATGTATTTCGAGTCATTATGGATCCATTTGAGCTCTTAACAATATAAAAATTTTTTTACAGAAACTCTTTGATCTTTTCTTTTTGAACAAAGTATGTTTTTCATTTCAGTTCAATTCAGTCATCTAATTGTATTAAAAAAGTTCCACAATAAAATTCAATTACAAAATGGTTAAGTTCTTTTTGTGGAACGCATAATGTTAAGAATATTCTAATCCTTAACTCTAAAATAGATACTTGAAACATAATTTGGGTTTCTTGTTTGAATATTTTAAATTCGAGAGCTGTGAAATTAAAAGCACGAAAAGTTCCTTCACATCCACGAGAAAATTAAAATATTTACTTTTATCCGTAAAAAGTAAAATTTTTTTATTCTAAAAGAAAAACATTTTACTTGGTGATGGATTTTTATTGAATGGAGTATATGTATAAGAAAAGCACCGTTGAAATGCATTGGCACTATACCGACAGTATGTCGAATGCTTCTATTGAAAATTTAGCGAAACAGTGTGTTGTAGTTACTCAAAATAATAAGAAAGTGATTCTATGTTTCCATATTTGAGCGAAATCAACATGCTAAGCAAAACCTCAAAGGAAAGTTTTTCAAAAAATGGTTCTCTTTGGATCATACTGACTCTGAACCTAAAGAAAATCAATCATCAATTGGAAGCTTATCTAAATTTATTGCCCATTATTTAATAGTAACATTTTTTTCTTTGATTTACATATTTTAAGCAGGAATAGCATCCACGCGTTCTGTTTATGATATAAAAGTAGCTCCTGCCTACATTTTCATTGATATTTTCAGTTTTATGCTATGGTTCATACTGTTATACAAAAAGAAAAATATATGAATTCTCTTTGAATTCCTGAATTCGCATGATTTATTAATTCATATTTTATTAACTTTTACAACTTTGTAAATAAATAAATAAAACTAAAAATAATTAAAAAAATGTAAATAAATTTATGAAATATGTACGTGTGTGTGATGTAAATCCTCCCCCATACAACATATGATAAATGTGTGTGTTTGAGTTGGGTCAGTATTTAATAAGTTTTTGAAATTTGCTAGAAAAACAATAACAACCTTTATTTTAGAAATGTTTTCTTTAAGTTCTTAAAATACAATATGAATTAAATAAAATAATACGATAAATTTTATTTCATCACATGCATCCTAAATCGGTTTTTGACTAACAATCAAGAGATTTCTCTTATGAAGTATCAACAAGTAATATAAGAAAAAAAGAAATAAGTCAATTCCTACTTTGATCAACAAAGAAAAAAATTATTTTAGCTGCTTTTTATTAAATAGTTACCATTAATACAAATATGTATATACATATGACAGAATTACAACATTAAATGGTAATTCATTTTAATTAATTATCATTAAAGTACCGGATTGTCATCCAAAACAATCGTGTATATAAAATTTCAATTCAGCTAAATGCTTTAAAACGTGAGAAAATTTTTTTTTTCAAGTTTTTTTTTTGACCCAAGTCACTAAAAATGAAACCAAGGTGGGGCTGTATCTGTGATTCTTTAAATAATTAGTTTCAGTCAATTAATTTTTATAAAATATATTTAAATTACTGTATTGTCCTGCAAAATAATCATGTATATAAATTTCAGCTCAATTGAGCGCTTTAAAATGTATTTTATTAACGATTGAAAATTCCACGGAGATAAATAAATAAATATATAGAGTATAGTAGGAACTGAAAAAATAAACTCTTTATACGCTTCAAAATTATTGTATAGTTGAATATATAAGCAATTTAAATCTATAAATATAATCTGTTTTTCTTACTTTAATAAATTGATTTGTTCTTTAAATTTGGTTCATGCTTTCTTTCGTTAAGAATTATATCATTGCCCCTAGACACCCGCCCACAAATTGGGGGCTCGACCGGGATGTTAAACTCGTTTTTCTTCGTATTAGGCATTTGCCTATATATTGAATAGCATTTATTATTTTTTCCCTCGTGCTCACCTTTCAGCGACTTTTCTTTTTTTCAAAACGTCGAGACCTCACCCGTCCGTCGGTGTCAATTTCAACTTCCTTTCTAATGTATTTTTCTAAAGTTTTTTGGAAAGAGTTCGCCAGCGATCCTGAGTGCGTCGTCAACAATTCCAGTGAAATTCAATTTGCATCGTTCAAATTTCGTCATGATACATTCTATTTTTCCGGGCGTCGTCGCCGAAAATCAGCGAATCGCCAGTTTATTTTAAAGAAAGGCCTGTGCCAGCGATCCTAAGTGCGTCGTCATCCATTCCAGTGAGGATCAGTTTGCATCGTTCAAGATTTTCGTCGTGATCCATTCTGTCTTTTCGAGCGTCATCACCGAAAATCAACGAATCGCCAGGTCAGTGTGGTACTTTCTCATCAAATAACGATTGCAGAAATTTACGAAACTATCGTCTGTTCATGTCATTTTAAAATTCTTTTTCATGTGATTAATAACTAGGAATCGTGAATATTTTATTTTCTCCTCGCATAAATTCGTTTCGTAAAAGTGTTTTGTAATAAGAGTATGTTGTCTAATTAGCGGTAGTTGTGGCTAACTAAATGATTTGATTGCTAGGAATGATTTGTGAAAATTGTGCATTGTTTTAGATAATATTTTAGCAACTGGGAAATAGATATTTTGTCTATTTTTTTAAAATACTTTTTTGAATATTTTGTGGTTTACTTTTTAATTTATATGTTATTATGGATTTTAAGGAATACTGCTTTTGCTATAGATTCTTCCAGTGTGTTTTTATTGACTACATTTCGAGAAATTGAGATATTACTGTCATAATTTTTCGATTTCGTTGTATTAATATTTTTAGTGTCGATTTTACTTTTTAGTATCTGTTCATTTTATTCATATACCTGTTATAATTGTATTTTATCTACGTTTTGTCTCTCCTCTTGGTTGAGTAAGGGAGCTTTTCCTATTGTATAAACGTTTCGCATCCGAGTAAGTATTTATAAAATTGGGCTTGGTTTTAAAATTTTAAATTTGTTCTCTGAGCCGTCACTCTTGATCTTTCGTTGCAAAAATGGCATTTCTTCAAAGAAAAAGGAGCATCTAATAGAACTCGCCGAAGAGTTAGGGTTGATCGTCGAAGCGAGCTTGACTAAACCCAAGCTCGATCTCATCGTGAAAAGCCCAGATTACATCGAAGATGATGTCAAAATGATCGATAGCATTGTGAAGGATCGCATACGTACAGAAGAAAAAGAAGAGAAATTGCGAGAGAACGGCGAGAATATGAAGAGAAATTGCGACGAGAAGAGCGAGAATATGAATTAGAGAAGTTGCGAATACAGGCTGAAAAGAATGCTAATACTATGAATAACCCCGAAATGTACAAGCACCGATGATCACGAAACTTTTATAAGTTTAATATGAAGGACGATATTAGCTTGAACCTTGACATTATTTGAACGACATGCGGAACTGACATTCTTGCCGAAGAAGGATTGGGTACAGAAGCTTATAGGACTGATTCCTATCGACATTGCTCATTTGATTGCCAGAGAGCCAGCGGATAAATGCAACGATTACAACCACGTTAAGGGGTTACTTTAAAAAGATTTAAGTTATCCCCGGAGAAACTTCGTCAACTCTTTATTTCTCACCGAAAATCTAATGAACGAACTAAGATTTTTCTACGAAATACAAACATACATGGATGGATTTCCGGTTCAAATGTAGAAACTTTCGACCAGCTGCGAGAACTAATTATAGCCGACCAAATAAAGAAGAGTGCACCGTACGAGCTTCGGGAACACTTTTTAGATGAATGGTCTATATTTCACCGGCCGAGATAGCAGAAAAAAATTTGAAGAGTATGAAAGTGTCCGAAGAACATTAAGACCGAAATTTTACAATTCATTTTACGAAGCCAGCGGATCAAGCGATAATTACTTTCAAAGAACTGAATATCCCCAGGGTGGAAGTAATAGGCGTGAGAGAAAACATTTTCAATTGAACGGTACCTCCTACTCCGGGAAAAGTAAACGACTAACCTGTAGCTACTGTAAAGGACCAGGTCATTATGCCGTGGATTGTACGAAGCGCCCCAAATGTTCGAAAATTAACAACTCTACAGACTCCTCAATCCAAATCTGCTCACGAATCTCTCGAGAAAGAATTAAGACCAGAAAAATAACCATGGGGAACAAGATTATTGAAGCTCTCGTTGACAGCGGCAGTTCAGTTTCACTCATTCGAGAAGATGTAAGCAAAAATAATGAACCTAAACTCTCGAAAGACATTTCAGTATTGATCGGACTGGGGAAGTGCGAAGTCAAAACAAAAAGGTGTTCCAGAGAAAGATTGAACTAGATGGAGAAGAATATTCTCTGACGTGGCATGTCGTACCTACGCCGAGTTTGGAATTTCAGGCAGTAATAGGTTCAGATATACTGAGCAAGCTCTCTGTCTGCTTCTATAAAGAAAGTGTTCAGTTCCGAAAACATGAGGATAAAAACTGTTTCCTGAAATGCAAGTATACGAATGGAAGACGAAATTGTAGTTCAACATGTTACCAATCCACAAATACGAAGAGAACTGTTTGAATTTTCAACTATGAGCCAAAGAAGACCGAAATGAAAATGTGTCCATAAATAAATCCTGAAAGACGACATACCGGTTTACCAACCTGCACGCCGCTTATCATTTTCTGAGAATCAGGATGTCAACAAGCAAATCGATGAATGGTTAGAACAAGGGATTGTAAGACCAAGCTCATCCGAATATGCGAGTCCAATTGTATTAGTTAAGAAGAAAGATGGTACCACACGGTTGTGTGTAGATTATAGAAGACTGAACCGGAAATTAGTCAAGGATCGTTTTCCATTGCCATTGATAGAGGATGTATTAGATAGACTAGAAAAGTGTACACAACGTTAAAAAATGGATTTTCCATGTTTTAATGAAGATTGCAAGCACCTTTTGTTCCAGACGGACAATTCGAATTTAATAAAGTTCCTTTCGGTCTAAGCACCAGCCCCAGCGTATTTCAAAGATATGTGTATAGTATCTTCAAATCATGCGGAAATTGTAATAATTTACATCAGTGCTTCTCAAACTTTCAATACTGGCGCCCCCCTTTTCAATCACAATTTTTATCGCGCCCCTCCCCTTATACATAATAATTTACTGAATGCAATAATAATACACTTTTACGATAAAGCAACAATATTTATTATAAACCGTACAAATTCATGACATAAGTATTAAATTTTGTATATGTTACTTTTAAAAAAAATTAAGTAATAGGATAATTTATTTTTCCTTTCTCTGATTTTTAAATTGGAACATATTACAAAATGCAGTGGTTGCTTAGAAGACAAAATATAGATATCAGCTAAATATAGAAAATGAACTCAGAGGGTCAATTTCTTATCTTAAAACTCCTTTCAACTCCTGTAAGACAAGCCCATGGAAGTAGCTAATAATTATTAAACTTGTTGTTAATTTAGTATTAATTAATTAGTCATAAAATACTTGTGCACCACTCATTTTTTCTCAAACTTTTTCAATACTGGCGACCCAATTTTCAATCATAATTTTTGTCTCAAATACAACAATAATGTATTACTGCAATAAAAAATTTACAATACATCTTAATTATAAACCGTACAAATTAATACGATAAGTAAAAATTTTGTGTATATGTAACTTTTATAATATATATTTTAAGAAATTACTTAAAATATATATTACGGGAATTTTTAAATTGGAACAGATCCAAAATTTCGTGTTTAATTAAAGATTTATTTCCTTCAGCATTCATTTCTCAAAGTACAAATGTCATTAGAAAAATACTAGTCAATGTTGCTTTCATATCCATCACATCTGGCATTTTTGCGTGAGTCCCAGTCACCTATCGGACGTCTGCGCAAAACATGTAAAAATGAAACCAACAATTCTAGTCAGTTTTGGTCTCGTATCTGTACCGAATCTTTGAATGTAATTTTTTAAAATTTACGTTAATTGTAATTCACGGTCAATTAATTTTTTAAAACAATATTACATACATTTTTAAGTCGTAAGCAAACATTCGATAAAAGTACACAGACGAACGATATATTCGAAAATTAAAGCAAGGCGATAGTCTCAAAAATAAAAATTTTCGAATCTACTGTAAGTAAAATGATGGGGGAAAATCCCCAGTTCGATATGTGTTAAAAGAGGACAAATCTGTTGAACAACATATCGCTTTAAAACATGTAAAATTTTAGCTATGTTAAAACGATTTTCTGGATGCAAAATTACACGGGAGATAAAATAAATAAATATAAATCTTCATAGAGTATTAGTAAAACTAAAAAAAAATAATTTGGGGGTAGAGGTGGATTGAGGAATTATCTGTACTGAAACAAAAGCACTTCGTATATATTACCATTTCAAATCCTATTTTTTAAACCGGATTTTAGTGGATGCGCTTGAAGACAAAAATATAGATATATTGAAAATAACTCTTTAGAGTGTGAAAAAAACTTCCTCTTACAAGACAAGCCCGTGGAAGTAATAATTATTAAACTTGTTTTTAAATAATTTTAAAATATTAACGTCGCACTTCATAATCACCATGTAATGAACCATGGTAAACAATTGGGAAAACGTTTCAATTTTTAACGTGAACACGGCGGGTCTTTATGGTAATAACACCCCCTATTAAATTTTGGTATATTTGTAATAAGAAATTATTTATAAAATATTACTTCTACTGATACATCAAACGTATACTGGCTGAAATTGAACTCGCACGTTTTTTAAAAATAAAACATTCTTGATATAATTCTGTAATTAGAGTAAAACTAATGTGCACGACATTGTATACAAAAATATAAAATGATTTTTTTAATAAATTATAATTGAATAACTGTTTAAAAAACTGTAATCCTCACATTCATTTTTAATTTATTATGAAAAAGAATATAAAATTCCGAATAATTGTGTTTTTTTTTATTAAAGTTCAAAAAGTTTAACAGGTACTCATACTTTTTTAAGTCACCCCAATCATTTTCTTTATTTTTAAACTGAAATCGAGCATTCTAGTGAATATTTTAATTTATTTCTTTTATTTCAATATTAATTCTTTGATGATTTGAGAAAAAAAATCAATAAAACTGAACTAAAATGATTCAAAAGTACAAGACCATAATATGGACGTTAAATCAGACACTTTTCAATTATCCTACAGAAATGTTAAACCAATCAAGTCAATTATTTAAATTTCCTTAAACGAAAAGCAAACGCATGAAAGATGGGAGGGAACTAATTTGATTTACCATTTTTTCATTATGCAGCCTGGCTGAAAAGTGAATCATGACTTCCTTTTCTAATAATGTACAGTAAATAATAATTACAGTGGTGAATAATCTTCTTAGAATTTTTTCTCAGTTCTGGGTTTCGTTTTTTTTTTTAACGAGTAATTTTTATTTAAAAACGTAATAAAAAAAATCTGAGGAAAAACAGCAAATTGTTTTTTTTTTTTTTTTTCTTTAATTTGGTTTTGGGATCAAAGATAGCTATTTGATGACGGAAGCTAGATAATAAATATAAATTATGTCAGTGTGTTGTTGTGTGTATTTTTTTGGCGCAGCTATGCACGAGCATTTTGTTTTACTTCTCTTTCCGGTTATTTTTTAAAAAATTTTACGCTGGCGCCCCCCAATTGTGCCACTACACAACGGGCGCGCCCACACTTTTTTAACACTGATTGGATTTTTATTCTGAAAGATGACAAGAAGGTTTAGAAAAACTAGCACCTCGTATTGCAAAATGAAGTTTAAAAATGTCAAGAAAAAAATCGTCGAAAATCAATACGTCCTTCATTGCAAAAACATTCAAGAAGTAGTATCAAACAATGTCGATTTTTTAAAAAAATTTTTCCAGAAAATAAAATTTAAATTTATTAAACAAATTTATAAAAATTAAAAGTCCAGTATTAAGCATTTTTCAAAAAGACTACCGCATACAAGTCAACAAGGATATGGCGCCGTTTTTACTAAACAATTATGATTATCTAGAAAAAAATATAGTAGCAGAACTAAGTTTAACGTCCCTATAAATCATTTTAAAATCATAACGGACTTATAAAAGACTAACTTTAGTTACTTGTAGCAAGATGGACATTACTGTTAAAGAAAGCGAGATTGTACACGTTCCGGCCAGAGAATGCAATATGTAGACGCTCTGAGCAGGTACCCTGTCACCATAATTACAAGACGATAATTTCACCGCAAGACTACAAAGGCCAACAAGAAGACGAAAATATTCAAAATTTAAAGTGTTAATAAACAAATAATGTGCTTTATTTAAATTATGTAATGGCAATTAAAAACCAATTATTCAACTCATGAGAAAGGGCACTTATTAAAAAGGAAATAAAAACTTTTTTATATAATTTAAGCAAACAAGTACAAAACGTTCATTAACTGTGTTGATTCTTATGTGGGAAAAAGTTTCAATTTAAAAAGAGGACGTGCCATTTTATCATGTAATTAATTTGAATTATCATATCCTCACAATAATTGATGCCTTTACTAAGTTTGGCTTTATCCCGTAAAATACCACCCTAGAAGATGCACTAGATAAATTAAAGCTACAACAAAAGACTTTCGTCCCAAAAGAATAATAACAGACAGGGGTTTCCTTTATCCAAAGGATTATTATTGTACCGAAGAGAAAAATCCAAAATCTGCAGATTGAGGGAACGGTCAAATTCCACCGAACTCTAATCCCCGTTTTGACCAAGTTGTCAATCGACGATCCTACAAAATGGTACAAATTTAGACCGACTAAATTCTAATTTAGCACCTGTGGTCTCAATTTGAACATTGAACCATGAGAAATAGGAAGAACCTAAAACCTTTAATGGAAGAGATGGTAGAAGAAAGGAACAGAAAACCAACTATCAAAAAGAAATATTCAGAAGATTATTAGCTGAAAATAAAAGAAGAGGAAAACGCAAGAAGGCACATTTTTAGTATAAAAAACAATTAAAAAATACAATTACTTGAATGAGTTTTAAAAGTTTAAGATTGTTTTAAATTCATGAGAGATAACTCTTGTGCTCTAATAATTTTGTATGCCCTTTTTTTAATGTTTAGTAAAATGCATTAAAAAACTTGTATTCTTTATTTCGAATAATTTTTTTAAATTTTATCCAGAGAGATATGTGGGAGATTGGCCTAAACGAACTATGATTGAGAAATCGAGAACCACTACGTCAAACGCATGAAAAAATCAGGGATTCATAATTTAATCCCTAACGCGGGAGAAACACAGATGTATCAGAAACGGCTATTGAAATGTTTGACCAACAGGTGAATCCCTGAATTAACTTTTAATCTATTTTCTTGTAAAATTTAAATCAGACATAAATTGATTTGTTCTTTATTTTTATAGGGAGGAAATAAATTTTAAAATCCAATTCATATTAAAGTTTAATAATTTTATATTAAATCACGAATGTTGAATTCCTGATTTAAAAAATATAAAATCTTTTGGTCTATGAAGGGGAGAAGGAGGGAGGCTGATTGAGTCCCAAACACAAGCAAGTAATAGAGCTTATTTTCGGCAGACATCTCTTTTTTATGCACACATGCAAAACAAAATCCTTGTTACGATTTTTCAGAAATACTTTTTCCGTAAACACATCACAGTTCACGTTATCCATGGAAGCAGTGGTGTGATCCTTTTAATTTTTCTTGCGATTAGTTAACATTGATGCTATTGCAAAAAGGGAGAATGAATTGATTAAGAAAAAAGAAACGATCAAAAGGAGATACATTTTTTAGTATAAAAATTCACTGAATGAGTTTTAAAAGTTTAAGATTGTTTTAAATTCATGATACCCCTGGGTTGCGATTGTTTGATTGATTGAATGATTAACGTCGCACTGTTCAGAAGACACCTGGGCTTTTGGCGACGGACCACGTAATTTTAAACCATGGTCAAGTGACGTGGACACACCTGAGATGGCACCCCTTTTCCGTAAACACTACAGTTCACGCTTACCACAGTGTTGTGATCCAATTTTTCTTGCGATTAGTTAACGGGTATCACCCCCCTGCGATAACTCTGCGAAACTCTTAGCTTTTCTTTCAGCAAATGAAATAATTTAGAAATGAAAAATATATAAAATATTCGAAGAATTATCAGTTTTTTGAAAAAAAAATCATTAACTTTATTGGTTGTAATAGATCTGCGCTTCTCTCGCGATCACCTAGATGTGTAGGGGTAAGGGAAGAAGTACCAGAGAATTCCAAAATCAAAGTTATTTATTTAGTCAAATAAAGTAACAAAAAACAATCTATTCACGAAGTGAATGTCAAATGAGTAGCACGGAGAAAGCAATGATTACTAAGCAATTATTTGGAATCAACTTATTTATCTCAACGTAATCTATCGTTGATTCCTAACATCAAATCTACTAATTCAACACATTGGCAAAACACCACCCTTAATCTTTACAAGCGAAAGTAAACCTTATTCAATCTCACCTGCGTAGCGAATGTAGCTGCTTCCTACCTCCTTCCTAGAATTTCAAAAAACTCTGACTTTATATAGTTGAGCTAATCTGAATATCACGGTTTCTTCTTGACAGGGATGGCTGCGAATTAAACATGAATGCCAACCCAAAGATTCTTCAAGAAGATTAGGGACAGGACGCCTAAAGATCCGTCACAAATTATCATAGCTTATCGCTTTACTGTCTATTACTTTTAGATATCCTGATTGTTTGTTGATTCACTATTATTATATTTGTACAATAAAGGTTTTCCTAAAGCTTTGATCATTGCAAAATCGTTAATGACATCATTGTCCTCAATTTAAATTGTGATATCATTCTCAGTTCACAGTAGCATCAAACTGTTAAGCTTTTCATTTTCCCCAGTAGATGCTTTCCTAATTCCGTGCACATACTAATACAAACACAACGCATACATGATTCGATAGGCGGGGTTGAATCGCTGTAATTTTAATTTTTTCTCTTTTTCCGTCCTCCATTTTTCTGCACCCACAAATTTTTTGCTTCCTAGGTACATGCCTAGTGTGGCTAAACTGATAAGCGGTCATGTGAAGAGGAAGTATCGCGACAATGCTTTTTAACACGCTTTTATAAGTTTCACTTCTATGTAATGGAATATTTGAATTCGAGTTTTACCCACTTTAAAAGGTCAGATGAATTTAATATTATTGAATGTATTAAGAGTTAAATTACATAAGACTCCGAAATGTGATGAAAATAGATGATAAAATATCTTAAAATAACAATAAATGTCCTTTAATTTTGGTCCACACCATGTTTCCCCAGACAATTACAGTATAAACTACACTGCTGACTACCATAAATGCAATACCAAGAAATACAAGAGATAGCACAACAAAATTTATTTTGTAGATAACATGTTGACCAAGTATCAAATGATTAATAAATCATACTTCTGTGAAGTGTGGTTCACGCCAGAATCAGTAACCATAGTAGCCGCCATTATTGGGAGATCACCGCAGCCGCACGCCGCGGCATTCATTCAAAGAGACTTTGGATGTGTTCTTGAGGTACAGCAGACCAAGCAGCTTCCACACGTTGCCAAAGTTGATATGGTTTGGCAGCTGGAGTTGTAATCTGGGTCAATCGTTGAGCAACCATGAATCGCATGTTTTCTATCGATAAAAAGATCCGGAGAGCAAGCCCGCCAGGTAAGCAATTCAATCTGGTGATTGACGAAGAACCTTTGGACAATAATTGCCACGTGTGGTCGCGCATTATCCTGTTGAAATATGGATGTGGCCAAGTCCTGAAGGTAAGGAATGACATCTGGCTCCAACACCTCAGATATGTAGCGCTGGGTGTTTAAAGTACCGGCAATGCGTACTAGAGGAGTGGAAGAGTGGTAGCCAACACCGCTCCATACCATAATACCCGGTGCAGGACCAGTGTGGTGGTGCATAACGCAGCTGTTCAACATCCTCTCTCCACGGTGTCTCCAGACTCGAATACGACCATCGTGATGTTGCAGACAGATGCGTCACTCGTCAGTAAAGACAACTTCATTCCATTCTGCCGCCCACATCCTTCTTTCATCGCACCATTGTCGGCGGAGACGTCTGTGGTTCTGCGTAAAGTGGATGTCTTGCGGACAGACCCACTCTGCTGTAAACGGCGTCGAATGGTACGCGCAGACATTGAATGATGCGTTACAGACTCAATGTGCTGTGCCATGGTTCGTGATGTGACTGAGCGATCCGTCACTGCCATGTGCACAATTTGCCTGTCCTCACGTGAAGTGTTGAACTGAGGTGGATGCGATCGTCCGTCGTACCTTCCTGCATCAAACGGTCACATTTACGCATTACAGTTGTTTAGTTTCGACTAACATGACTACCGATTTCCTTGAAAGATAATCCATAATCTCGGTATTGCAGATAAAACTGAATATTTCCATCATGTACGAAACTCCATTATAGTGAACATATTGTATTATCATATTATAGTAAAGTATAGTATCATATTATAGTATTGTATTATCATATTATTTAAAGTCGTGCAACAAATATTCAAACATTCTAAAGTGCCCCAATTTAAAACTGAAAAAAAATTTAAGTTTTACGTACAAGTCTGGCAATTTTTAGCTTAATTTAGTAGCATTATTATTGTGTACATAAATTTTTTTGTCAAATTTTTATGAAAATATTAAGTTAAGATTAAGCTGAATAATATCTGTCGTCGTAACAAATGCTTTCAATTTTATGCAAAAATATATTTTTAATTAGAAAAAAATGTTTTCAGTCTTTTCAATTAAATTAGTGTTTTAAAGTAGAAACCACATAGGTACATTGGGAAATAACATAAGGAAAAGGTAAAGCTTTATGGCTTTATAAAATTTTGTTTTATAACTTTAAAAACTTTAAATGCGCTTTTTTCAGACTAAATTTTGAAGGTATATGTTTTCTAAGCGCCCCTGTAAAGGGCCTTTTTTTTTTTCAAGATAGAACATTAAAATTTCTTTTTTATGAAGTTCTTCCAAAAGTATGCTCATAACGGTCAGCATGAATTTAGTCTGAGTGAGATACCCTCAGTTAAAGAATTTTCAACATTATTTTGAAAAACGCAGTTTTTTCTCCAGGTCAGCTAGGAAAGTTTTATTTAATCAAACACAAGGGAACATATTTTTAAAAACCATACTAACTTTTGTTTACAATAAAATAAAAAAAAATAACTTAAAATTACGCAAGTAAATTTATAAAGTGAACATTTTATAAATTTTCAAAAACTTTAAAAAATTCTTAATTTTAAAATTGTAAAAACAATGGCTCATCAAACAGATCTTTTACTAATGAGAATTAGCTTATCATTATATACACACTCAAATATAAAACTAAAATTATTTTTACTGTATTGTCTTCCCCAAAAAACATTTATTGGAAAAGGGCAAAAAGCTTGTGTAGCCTTAATTTTTGGCAATAGAAAAGATAAGATGCATAAAAATGGTAGATAAGATGATAAAGGAACACCAAAATCCCGGCAGTTTTGCTACCGCGTACATTACCCCGAACAGCACTTAGAAACCTGGAATTTCCCGGCTAATCTCAGACTATGGTAAGCTCCCTTTATGCTCATTATATACAGGTCCTAAAAATAAGCACCGAGGTACACACAATTTGAGATTTGATGTAAAAGATCGCATCTTACGGCCCCTAAAATGCATAGTACTCATCAATAGTTCCGCGTAATATTTTTTAAAATATGATTTAATGCTTGGTATTAACCAAGTAAGACATTCGATACTCAAAATAGAAATAAATCTCAGTCATAATAAAGCTGATGAAAAAGAGATATACACCCTGAGGGTGCAATAAGAAAACTACCCATACTTGAAAGGGCAAAATATACTTTTCAAAACATTGTTTATTTTTGTTTTAATATAGCAGACTTATATGTTGATTGAGAATGAAAGAATTATTTTCGGATAAAAAAGAAATAGTTTTTTTCATTCTCGTGCCATAATTCAAATATTAAATGATTGGAATCAATCCATGCACCATAAATCAACTGTAGTCGGCAACACTTTTAAATTCAAATGATATCAGGGAACAAAAATCATGATACATGGCACGATATCGGACAAAATAATATGCTTGTGCAATCGCAACGTTTTGGTTTGATTACATTCTATCAATATTTTGTTATTATATGTAGATTTTTGAAATTTCTTGTTTACTTTAGTAAAGGGGAGTATGATTTGATTCTTAATAAATTATTTTTGAAAGAAGTGATGATTTTATAATTATGCTTCCCCTTTTATGGATATTTTCACTGCTAAAGATGTTTCACACTGTCAAACAAATCAAGACGGAAACAGATAACTTCACGCATTCCACACTTTTTTTCTTTCATTCTTTAATGCAAAAATATTTTAAAACAAATTTTTAACTTTATTTTAAGTTATAAATTAATAATCCATACGTGAAAAAGAGTTCCAAAGCGGACAAAAGAAAATTTATTTCAAGATCTACAACACCACCGATAGACAAGTAAATGATTTCCTTTTCCTTGATATTCGTGAAAAGCATGATTTCTTCGAGTATTTTCGAATCGGGATGTTGATGATTATCAATTAAAAATCTACAGTTCTTCTGATTTTCATCATATTCTCTTTAATCCTACAGCTAAACTGCGTCAAGGCAAATATTACAAGTGATGAGCATGTGACAGCGCTACCCCTAAAATAATTGTAACGCAAGAAAAGATGGACCGAGTTTTGAATAAAAAATGACAATACAGTGTACAAACTACAAAAGCAAATGGATAAGAGGAAAAGCAGCGATATCGATAAAGTCTATCTTAGAAGATAAATTTTCTTTTCGATGGAGTTATAATCTCTTACTACGCTCATATATTTAGAAGGAGATGGAACGTTACTGAAAATTTTTATTCTTTCGTGAATATACCATGCGTATGCATATGAAATGAGACGATTGTTTTTAAGAAAACACAATAAATTTGGGTAAACTGTTAATATTTCTTTTTTATTTGAAATAATATCCATTGTTGGGTACACATTTTGCCCAACTTTTGGGCAATTTACGAATACCACGCCAAAAAATGATCGGTCTTTTGAGGCCAACCAGTCATCAAGCCAAGATTCTGATACGTTTTCGTAAGAAGTGAAGCGCTGGTCAGCCAATGCGCGTCCCAATGATGCAAATAGGTGGTAATCGGAAGGAGCAAGTCTGGCAAATAAGCCGCATGCGCTAAGGGGTTCCCAGTCGAGTGCCTTAACAATGTCCTTGGTCGGTTTAGCACGGTGGTTAGGTGCGTTGTCATCAGGAAAATCACGTTGTGCTGCCGTTTCTTTTTTTATTGCTCGCGTTTTCGTGTATAGCATCGTTTAAATTAAAAGTACTTTCTGCCTAGGGATCAGTATCAGCAGTTTCGCTGGGTTTGAGAAGCTCATAATAGATTGGTCCCTCCCCTGATCCCAGAAAATACACAGCATTGTCTTGCGACCGAAGCGATTCGGCCTTGCGGTCGATATGGACGACTTTCCGGTGCCAACATATGATCGATTACAATGGGATTCTCAAAATAAATCCATTTTTCATCGCCAGTCACAATACGATGGAGATATGACTTGCGTTTGGTGCGTGGCCAAACAACATATTGCACACGAGTTTTTCGGTTTTCCTGTTGACGATCCGTTAGCTCGTGTGGTATCGATCTACTGACCTTTATTATCTTGCCATTGCTTGAGACGACGGAAAACAGTGCTCTGGTCAATATTCAATTGTTATGCAAGATATTCTTGCGTCTGGCCATCATCTTCATCTAGTAATGCTTGCAATTCAGCATCTTTTTAAATTTTTTGTTGGTCTGCCACGCTCCTCGTTTCTCACATCGAAATCACCATTTTGAAACTTTTTCAAACCACCTGTTCCACTGCGCACGGCTCAGAGAATTGCCACCGTATGCTTCTACAAGCATTTGATGTGATTCGACAGTATTTTTCTTCAGATGGTAACAAAAACTTAATGCTGTCCACAAAATCGTGGTAGGAAGGCATAAAATTCGACATTTTCAACACAGTAAAAAAAAAAAAAAAAAAAAAAAAAATACAATGCACGCTGAAACTCGTCTAAACGTAAACTAAACATGAGTATCAAAGATCAAACTATAAAAGAATCACATGTCACGGTTTCGTATTGTTTGCATATATGCGTGACGACAAACGTTAGCAATCGTCTCATTTGTATGCATACACCTGGTAAAGAAGATAAAGATGTATAACGGTGGATGAGAAAGCACATGGATATGGCAAAAAGGCATGGATAATCCAAATAAAGTAAGCAGTAAACACACTGAGTTATGAATTCTACTATCATTCTATATGTTTTATCCTGAATTAGATATCCAAAAGTCCACTAGCTAATCTTGATGTGTTTTTTATGCACCAGGTAAGCGTAAACTGCTCAAAGAAAAAGCGATAAAACACAAATAATAAACAGTAAAAGGTTTATGAAATATTTATTAAATTTGCGATCGCTTTTAAACAATCTATATTTATATTTAACCGAAAATGAGGTCTTATAAATTATTCCTTGAGAAAACAACGTTGAAATCCATAAGGCAAAATAGAAATATTTTCAAATAGAAAGCAAAGCTTTCTTTTTTATCTCGCGCATAAATGAAACCTCTTGCTATAGCTAAAATTACCCAAAGAGCAGATAAAAAGAACACTATTAGTAAAAAGTAAGGCAATAATTTTAGAAAGTACGTAATGAACCAATTATTTACAGCAATTTAGTGTGAGAATAATCCACAAAGGAGCATTTATAAAAGGAACGTCCATCGAGTTTCTTCTGCGTTCAATTATACTAAATATATTTATGAACATTTTGGGTGAATTTAGATTTCTATTCCTAGTATATTCAATGCATTTTTACTACAATTATCTAAGAATAATGTTTAAAAATTGAAATCAAATTACCGTAGAATTGAAAAACATTTTCTTCAGAGATATGATCATTTAAATACACACTTGAAATATTTTTTTGAAATTTTCAAAATATAATTCATTTCCGAAATGATACACACAGTTCAAGAACGCTATCTTAATTTATAGTGAAGGTGATTTTTTCTTCATTTTCTTGCAGAAACATCGTTATATTTAACAAAAATGCTCTCAATGTATTGTTCATCCAAATTATAGGTTTAATAAAATCCTTTTTTGTTCATTTCTTATTTTATATAATATTACGTGTATGAAGAGATGCTTTACTGATAATTTAAATTCTGATTCGATATACGTTTCTTCTGTCATGCACTCAAGCCAAAGAGTAAGCAATTGCTATTTCAAATATGTTTTTGGAACTTTTCTGTTCCTTTTTCCAGTAATAAAGTTTATTTCCGTTGTGTCAACGAAAAAAAAAATTGGCATGATTATTTTAAAGATATATTATAAGAAAATCGGTCTAAAATATTTGGACTTTCGTCATGTTAAATGGAAAATAAATAAAAAAGACTATTCCCAATAAATGAGATAAATTTTTTGAAGATTTTCGTATTTTTTTGAAGAACAAGCAATAAACACTGAAGATTCGATGTCGAATAGTTGTTCAATTAACTTGGAAAACAAAAATAAATATATACATTTTTTCCCATGCAGATCTGAATTTATCAAAAAAAAGATAGAAAATTGAATTTTCTATTCAACATTAATATTTATTTCCGTTTAATAACTTATTTGATATATGCAATCATTAAAAATCGTATTTAATTCCTTTATCGTGAGAAATAGTGTGGTTAATTTAAATTTCTTTCTTGCGAAATGCATTAGTTGAATTAAAGTAATACCCACGTCTTGTTCTATAAAAACCAAATCTTTTGGGGAAAGCCTGAAAAGTTTTATGCAAAACGAATGAAATGGTGTGAAAAAGAAATCAATGACCTTTGAATCAATTTCCGAATTCTTATATTTATCGGTTCCAATGTTCGTGTTGCTTCTGTAAATAATGCACAACTAAGGGAGTACAATGAGTCGAATAATATAATAACGTATTTTCATTTACTTAGAATGCCATTATCAGTAAAATTCAATGAAAGAAATATAAATTAAAATGCATGTTTCAGCATATATCGTTCACAAATTTCTAAGAGTGCATTGTTTCCATTTAAAAGATTAAATCAGGAAAAGAAAACAAATAAAGTATTTTCCAATACACACACATATGTTATTTAATTTTTTTTCATTTATAGAAAGAAAGTAAAAACAACGCATTAAAGTTTATTGCACTAAAGAATCCAAGAATGCCCGGCCTATTCCTTGACATATAGTGAGCCTACACAGAGACAGATACATATACACACACACGCACGCACATATATAAGTGTGAGTGAGCATTTGGAAATATATATATATATATATATATATATATATATATATATATATATATATATATATATATATATTTCTCTTGTTCTATTACGCAGAAATTTTCTACGAAGGGGAAGGTTGGGATTCTATAAAAGCAGGCTTAAACCTACTTCACCGTAATAAGTCGGTGAAAGGCTTAGAAAATATTATAGCTATCCATTTTGTCAATTTACTTTTTAATATACTGAATGATCTTTTGGTTTATTGTTCTTGTTATTAATTTCCCATTATTTTTCATTTTTTTGTTTTGTATGATATATTTCAATATATTTATATTTATTCAGTGTACTATATATACTAACTCTTACGCACATAGCTCCTGCTATATACGTAACATTCAATAAAAATACCGCGACATATTATTTTCATAGTTATGTTCTATATTCTTCTAATTTAAATTAAAAAATGGTGCGTTAAAGATAAAAAATTTCAAAATTGTGTAATGGCTCCTTATAAGTATATTCATTGTTTTCAGATATAAAACCCAATGATTTTGAAAAACATCTGTAGGCTTTTGTTCAGTCTTTTTATTAATTGACGTTGTACTATGAAGTCATGCGAGGAGTGTTGCTGTGACGGACATCGTAATTTTAAACCCTCGGTGGAGTGAAATAACTAACACCCGAGTTAGAACGTCACTTCTAACTTCCACGCCACGATAACGGAACATTTTAAGAGTCTCGATAAATTTAATTTTGTAACCCCACAAAAAGATGTAAACAGATCTCAAACACATGCTTTTAAAACACACTAACCTGGCGTTTCCATGGAGTGAATCACCTTTCACTCAAAATCATTGATTTAAATTATTCATTCTATGAGAGTGAAACTATCTATAAAAATTAAATATTAACCAGTTTTTGAAATTTTAGCTTAGATTTTTATTGGATAAGTGTTTTTCTTGGAGGACAAATTTTGAGGGGAAACTTAACATACTTAAACTTAGGTTAAAGATTGTCTGACTAGGTTGAAAGAATGATTTTTAGATATTTGATGTTTGAGCCATTAGAAATATATATATATATATATATATATATATATATATATATATATATATATAATAAAATAAGAAATCAAGTGAAAAAGTTGTAAAACCTATAAAGCCTTTGAAAAATGAAATTGGAGTTCAAGAGACACAACACATGATGAAACAAAAAGAGTCTTTGGACTAAACTGGAGACCTATTATGATTTCTAGAGCTGTTGCTGAATTCGGCTAGTGATTAACAAAAAAAACATTAAATTCCATGTAAATGATGGCATAAAAGAATTATATGAAAATACCAACAAAGAATTCACAGACAATTTTTTTTTTTTTTTTATTTATATACACTGGTGTGCAAAAATTAAGGACGAGACGGTTTTTCAATATAACTTTGTACAAAAGCTTTCCAAATCAACACATTTAATACCGTACGATCCCCAATACGTAAGGACATGTGTAATGTAAGCAACACTTACTAAAAGAGAAATCAGAGGGATAAAAAGAAGCTTGATTGAAAAAAAGTAGCATGAAGCGCAATGCGACTGAAGTCCGAAACATCCCTGTGATGGGTGTCGAGCAAGAAACATCTGGTCTTTAGTAGGGGATATGATCTCCCCTGACTGCTAGGCAGGTTTCATAGCGTCTGCCCATGCTGAGAATGAGGGTGTCAATGAGTTGTTGAGGCATTGCTGCCCATTCGTCTTGCAGCGCCAATCGAAGCCCCCGAATCGTTACTGGTGGTAAGGTACGAGCTACCAAGCGTCTGCCTAGAAAATCCCATACATGCTCGATGGGATTGAGATCCGGAGATCGTGCCGGCCAATCCATACGTTCAATATCCTCACTCTGTAAGAGCTGTTCGGCAGCTACTGTGCGATGACATGGTGCATTGTCGCTCATGAAAAGGAACTGCAGACCCATAGCGCCTCTAAAAAAAAGACGCACATATGGAAGAAGAATCTCGTTACAATAACGGGGCCCGTTGACTGAACCTGCGTCGAAGATGTGAAGATCTGTACGACTACCAAGCATGATGCCTCTCCAAACGAGAACACAGCGACCCCTCCATACCTGCCCCTTTCAATGATGTTCGAGGGATGATCGCGGCTTCCCCGCTCTCTCCAGATGAGTATGCGATGAGAATCGCTACTCAAACTGAATCTGCTCTCATCTGTAAAGAGTACTCGTCCCCATTCATTGTCTCTCCAATTCCGGTGTTTCCGGCACCACAGAGAACGCCTTATCCGATGGTCAGGCGTTAAAGGTACACACCGTACAGGGCGGCGTGCAAACAGACCACCACCGTGCAGTCTTCTGGCCACGGTAAAACGCGATATATCGGTCGTCCAGTCGCCTGTGTCGTGTGTCTAGCGATTTCTCCCGCTGTCTGCCGCCTGTTTCTTCTGGTCTGTAAGACAATGTACCAGTCATCTGCGGGTGTGGTTCCTCGTGGACGACCACTACTGAACCCCCGGATAGCTGTTCCTGTAGTTTGAAATTGTCTCCAAAGTCGTGAAACGAGGCCGTGAGCAATTCGAACTCTGCAGCCACACTTGTCACCCTGCGGCCTTCCTCCAATTTCCCAATGATTCGACCTCGGGTAAAAGCATCCAGATGTCGTCTAACAGATTGATTATTCGCCATTTCTCGCTGAGGCAGCAACTCGGTGTGATTTTAACTGCTATACGGCGTGCAATCTCTTTTACCAGAAATACACCGACAACATGCTTTATACTACTCAAACACTCCCCCATTACGTCTACCTGAATATCTGCGCATGTGCTACCGTACATCACCTTACTTCAGTGTTTCTCAAACTGCACATAAAAAAAATTATTTGATTTGCTGTAATCCCATGATGAGAGATTTTTTTATTACGCTTGTTTTTAACCTAACATACTACTCTTTCAGAGAAAAAACAGATACCAGACCATTCATCACTGTCATTATTTTTTGAAATACTGCACATTATAAGCTGTAATCTGTTTGACCTTCTAAGTTATTGGTACAGTTAGTTATGGCCCCTCTCTTATGTGTTCTCTGTTGTGCTTTTTTGCATGCAAAGAGCAGGTTTTATGATATTTGGAAAACCACGGAGAGCACACACACACAAGCACATGAAGGGATTACTCGGACAAGACATATTTTTATATATACTCTCAACATCTAAATCATAACAAAAAACTTTCACACAATTTTTTAGCTGTAACATACATATTATCATAATGAATACACTTTTTACCCGGAAGTGGTCGCGCAGGACACACAGATTACGAAATCGTTAATTCTGGCAAACTGTTCATTTATTACAAAGAAAAATTGAAAAGTACTTGAAAGTAGGTAAGTAAACTTTCTCTTAATTAAATTATTAACTGGAATCATGATTGTATCGTGTACAATAAAATAATTATAAAAAAAAAAGATTGAGGTGATTCAATAACCCCGACCGTATCGAGTGCGCGCCTGCTCCCGAGTTAAAACATGTTGATCTTTTTCGCTTTAAATATTAAAAATAATACAATTATTCTTCATCGATATTTTTATATTATTGATCATTATTTAACATCAGTGGCGCACACAAGGGAAGGGTCGGACCCCCAAAGCCCTTGATTTTTTCAGATTGATTATAATTCTAAGTTTATAGTACGCAAAATTTAATTAATTATTTGTTATTAATGATTAATTTTTATTAATTAATGCTAATTATTTATTCAAGATTTAGTTTTTTTTACTGTGTTTCGTTCCCGAAAATCGACAAAAATCAAAAGGAACCTGATACAAGATTGGTGAACTTTCGACCCCGGACTACTCCTTGAAAAATTCTTGTGTGCTACTGTTTAACATCAATTATAAATGCTAATTCTGTGAGGATTATAAATGCTAATTCTGTGAGGCTTAAAATTACAATTCGCTTAAAACTAATTATAATTAGAGCAACTATTTTAAAAAAATCATTTTACGTTTTTGTAAACATTGTCGAGCACTTGGCTTTGCTTCACCTTACAATTCAGCTATTATATCAATAATGTTTTATTTTCTTACAAATGAACTCGTGCAAAGAGCGGGCACTTCAGCCGGTATACTTTCAATTTATCAGTGCTGTACAGAATATTTTATAACTAATTAATTAATACTAAATTAAGAACAAGTTTAAAAAGTATTAATGACGTCCATGAGCTTGTCTTGGAAAGCAAAGTTTTTATAAGGAATGCTTATGATTAGAAATTGACCCTCTGAGTTCTCTTTCTATATTTAGCAGATATCTATATTTTTGTCTTCTAAGCAGCTACCGCATTTTGCAATATGTTCAATTTAAAAATTAGAGGAAGGAAAAATAACATAATAATTATCCTATTATTTTATTTATTTATTTATTTTGCTTAAAAGTAGTATACAAAATTTAATACTTATGTTACTAATTTGTATGGTTTATAATTAAGATCGCCTATTGTAGCTTTAGCGTCAAAGTGCATTATTATTGCATTCAGTACATTATTAATGTATAAGGGGGCGAAAAAATTGTGATCGAAAAGGGGGCGCCAGTATTGAAAGTTTGAGAAGCACTCCCTCACTTAATCTCCTGATTGGTCTTTCTGTCCGCTCTGCCTCTTCGTTCAGCTGATATGCTAATTTTTCGACTTTGTCCTTAATTTTTGCACACCAGTGTATAATTCAAAAGCTGAAGAGAAACTAACATAACTCATGAACTAACAGATAAATAATAATTTTTTTCATAAATTATGAAAACTGCGCTCTCTTCTCTACATATGAAATTACTTATATTATCGTGGAATTTGCACAATTTGCTTTATATTGGCCATATATACACACCTTGAATCTACAATACATAAACAGTACACATTCGAATTCAAGAGATGAATGCTCAGTCATCAACCAATAGGCAGCTTATAATTAAGACACGTTAAGTTTTCATAATTTTAGGATCAACTGTTCCAAGATTCACTAATACTCTGTGCAATTTAAAAAACACACTGTAATGCGTGCATGGAGACCAGTTTCAATTTGAAATAGCCATTGCATTTTCGTAATCCAGCTGATGACCCTCAATAAACAATAAGAAAAATACAATAAGGTCCCGAAAAAACTCAGCCTAATGTGGACAGAAGAGTGCCCGAGGAGTTTGTGAAAGTGCCAGGTTATCTAGAATGTGATTAAAGATGGAATAAGTACGAGTGTTTCCATAGAAAATACCGTACTGCACTTGTATGTATTGTTTGCTTGAGAATACAAAAGAAAATAAACTGCCCAAATAACCTTAAACAAAGGAAAAGTACGTACTTCATAAAGCACAGAGCATTTAATACATGAAAACAAGTAATATATAAAAACAGTTTTTTTAGCGGCAATTCCTACTTTGTTAGATAAAACGCACTGGTGCCATCTGTTGCAGCTAATTGTAACTACAGGGGAAATAACACAGAATAAATTTAAAATTAAAAAATAAAATTTAATTAATTAATTAATATTTGAAAAGACAGTATTAACATCAAGTGCCATCCATTACAAGTTTAAAAAATATTTGAATTTGATTTGATGAATAGAAATTATTTTATTAACTAATGAAAATTCTAACAAGATAAATAAATATATAAATATATAGAGAGTGTGAGCTAATAGTAGGAATTGAATGGAAATTAATGAATAATCAGCGTACAGTAATTCACCTGATCAGACGCACCTGAGAAATATAAATTATTAATACACAAAGTTGTTTATAATGAAGATATTAAGTTGCTAACTTTTTATGTTGAAAAAACTGAGATTTTTTAAAGAAATACATACTGTCCTGTTGTCTCCCGTACTGCACTTTGCGTTTTGCTGTTTCATCACGAAGACGACAAAGGAGCAGTATGACCATTACCAACGTACCTTGTTGATCAAAATACTGAAAGGGTGTTACGACAGCCTATAATCTTCTCTGTGTGATATTTTAGGAGTTTGCACGTAACGGTTCTCAAACTGTGGGTAGCGTCCCCTAGATGGGGGGGATAACTCTACAAGGGGGCGTGTGAGTATATTGAAAAGTAGAAAACAAAAGATTATTCTAAAAAAATTATTAATTTACTGAATGAGTAAGCAAACAAAAACTTTATGGCACAATAAAAAATAAAATACACATTTATACTGATATAATACACTAATAAATGAATGAGTACTCATAAATAATTTAACAATACTGAGCTAAGAACAAATTTAATAATTACCAGTGACCTCAAGAGCTTAACAAACAAAAAAATATATACAAAAATTATCACTAATCTTGATAATTTGTACTGTTTATACTGAACCCCTTAGCTGCTGTGATTAAAAGTTACGTAATTCTCACCCCAGGATATCCGTTTTACAATGTTTGGGTATTACAATTACAGTATTTGGGGGAAAGAAGGAGAAAAGGAATAAATAAGTAAATATTCAGAAATAAGCAAATCTTTTGCAAACACTGCCAATATCCTTTTATTACATTCCAAAGTCTTTGGAATAATTTAATGGATATCGGTCCACAGAAAAGATCATACTTCAGAAAGACGTATGAATACGTTCGTAGAAATTAACGTTTTGGCTTATGAGGCGTTTGTATATGTTAATAGCACTTAGGTTAAAGTCGTATTGTAGCTTTAGTGTCAAAAAGGATAGTATTGATGAATTCAATACATTGTTAATGTATGGAGTGGGGATGAATATTATGATTGAATATTGGGTCGCAAATAGTGAGAGTTTGAGGAACACTGCGTTAGTGCCTTCATAAATTCGGCGAATTTTTTCTATAACTGTGACTGCAGCTGCAATTTCTGCATCAGACTCCCTGCAAGGAAGCAGGCAAATTAAACGTACGGACTGGTTATCGAAGGTCGAGTTTTCAAGACTCCACTGTATCTACAAATACTAAAAGACTGTAAATTGTTAAACCTTTAAGGTATCTGACTACGTTCGGAACCGTGATTTTGCAAAAGCGCATAAATGGATAATTTTCATGATATTTAGTGTCACTTAGATTATAAAATGTATATAAAATTGTTTTAAGAATAGTATTACAATAAAAATGATTTCAGTACAATATTTTGACAAAAAAATGAACATAGAATAATCTTTTTTTCGAAATGTTCTCCTTTTCTGAAAAATGCTTCTATTATAATAATATTTTGCCTATACATAGCTCAGACCTCTTTTCAGAGGCTCAATTAGAATTTTGAAATAGATAACTTAGAAGTGGGTTTATTCATATTTTACGACAGCAGAGGGGAGAAATTTTAAGAAACAAACGCGAATAATTATTTCAAATGGTGGTAACTCTGAAAATAATGTGAACTTTTCAAAATTTCTAGTTGAGCCTCAGTAGAGAGGTCTGAGCTATATGCAGGCAAAATAATATTATAATAGAAGCATATTTCACAAAAGGAGAACATTTGGAAGAAAGATTATTCTAAGTTAATTCTTTACCAAAATACTATATTTAAATAATTTTTTTTTGTCAAAATGTCTTTAAAACAATTTTATGTATGTATTCTAATCCGAGCGATACTAAATAGCATGCAAATTATCCATTCATGCGCTTTTTTAAAATCACGGTTCCGAACGTAGTCGGATACCTTAAACAGCAGACAAGACTGAAATGAAGAAACATCATTCCACATTTGTTATACTTTCACCAATGCACACAAATCTTTAAAAAAAAGTTTTGTTCAATTGAAATTATAAATTAATAATCCGTAAGTGAATAGAGTTCCAAAAGCTGTCAAAAGAAAGCTTCTGTCGAGATTCAGAATCCCACAGACTGTCAAGTGAATGATTTTCTTTTTCCTGATTGTTTTGAGAAATGTGATTTCTTCTCGTGTTTTTGAATTGCGATGTTGATGCTGGTCTATTAAACAACCTACACTTCTTCTTATTGTAAACATATTTCCTGGAATCTTTCAACTAAATATCGTCAATGAGAATATTATACATGTGCCTGTGGTGGCATTACTGATGAAGGTTAAAACAAAGAAAGACGAAATATTGTCTTGAAAGAAAGACGACAGTACAGTGTACAAATTACAAAAAAAAATGGATAAAAGTAAAAGCAACGGAATCGATAAAGTGTCCCTTAAACGATAAATTTTCTTTTCAATGTAGTTGTAATCGTTTAATATATTCATGTACTTAAGAGGTGAAGGCGCGCACCAGCAAACTCTTATTCTTTCGTAAATATAAAGAAGATGACACGCATAGAGAGAGAGAGCGGTGGATAAGAACACACATGGATATTGCAAAAAGGCATGGATATTCCAAATACAGTAAGAAGTAAACACACCGAGTTATAAAAATTGCAATTATTCTATATTTTTTGTCTTCAATCATATATCCTAAAGTCCAAAGGGTACTTTTGTGGTCTTTTTCATGAGCCAGGTAAGTGTAAACTGCTGCCAGAAGAAGCTAGCAAATACAGCTGATGGTAAGCATCTGGTTGTATGAGTGAATGATACGTTTTCTTTTAAATAATCTGGAATCGGATACAGATGAAATTATGAGGCCTTGTAAATTATTTCCTTGATAAAACATTGAAGCCCATAGTGAAAAATGGAAAAATATCAACAAACAGATAAGCAAAACCTATTCGTTTACTTCGCTTGAAAACCACCGTTTAACAAAACTAAAGTACCCAAATAACAGATAAGTGGAACATTACAATTAAAATGTAACAGAATATTTTGAGAAAGTACTTAATAAAAAAATTATTTTTTCGGACATTTAGTGTAAGAATAATCCAAAGAGGTACATTTGTGAAAGGAACGTCCGCTAATATTCTTCTGGATACTGATGTACTTGAAGTACTTGTGAACATTTTCTCATGAGTCTGGATTGCCATTTCTAGACTATTCAATGCATTTTTGTTGATATGTATATCTAAGAATAATGTCTCATTTTGAATCATATAAAATTATTTTTTAAAAAATATTATCCGATTGTTCTGGAAAGAAATGTCACACAAAATTGGTATTATGAAGGCCTTTTTCATAATTTCAGAGTGGAAACACTTATATTATTATAAAGAATGGTATCAATGTCATTGTCATTCAATTTATTGAATTTTAATACAATCCTTTTTTTTATAAAACACATGCATAAAGAGATGATTTAATTTTTTTAATTTGACTTACATTTCATCTGTCAAATTAAAAGTGATATGCGAAATATAGAATACGGAACTAGTATCTGAAATATTTTAGAGAACTGTACATATATATATTTCCTACTCTTAATTTTTTGCCAAAATAAAGCTGGCTCATGAACCTCAATGGGATAGATTGTCAGAATATGTTTTAAAACACTATTATAGTAATACCCAATAAAACCTTTTTTTTTTTTTTCGTCTTATGCTTTAAAAAAGCAAATTTAATGACGATTCTGAATTGGCGAGAAAAAAATGTTAGAAGATTTCCATATTTTTAAATAAAAATAAACAATATAAACTTTTGTCATGCTACGATTCGATGGAGAACAAAAGTAAATGTATTCTCTTTTAAAAGGCAATTTTATCTGCAAATGTTGATCTATATTAACAGTGAAAAGAAAATAAACTTTAATTCAATTTAATAAATATTTCAATTTTATCTTAGATAATAAATTCAATCGTAAAAAATCGCATTAAATTTCTTGTAATAAGGAATGGCGTGAGTAATTTAACATTATCTCTCTGTGCGTGGGAAATGACTTCTTCATTCTTCGAAAGTGAAAAACAACTATTTGAGGAAACTGGAAAGTTTTTATGCAAACGTATTACGAAAATGAATCAATATATCTTGAATCCCCTTTCTAAATATTATATTTATTGACACCGCATTTATTATTTTTCTCAATAAGAAATGCACAAAGAAGGAAGTACAATAAGTCGAATCATACAAAGATATATTTAATTACTTAAAGATTTCTATTATCAGTAAAAAAGGCGAAAAAGAACTATAGTAAAATGCATGTTTCATTGTGTATTATTCACATAAGTCTAATTTTGAATGAGCATTGTTACTGTAATTAATTCCTTAAATCTGTAAAGAAAGCAAATTACAGAATCTGGTTATCATAAATTGAGTAAAAATCACAAAAAATAACGATAACTCGCCCAAAAATAATAATAATCTAATCTAAACTAAAAGTATAATCTTAAATTTTAAAGGAATTTGGATGTGTTGGAAATAGCAGAAGGATATTACATGATACAAATGAATACGTCGGAATGCTCATTTCCGACGAGCGAAAAAAGGTGTCTAAGACCAAGGCAGCAATTGTAGCTACGTGTCTGAAATTAGAAATATGGTATAACAAAATTTTAAACAATGTCCTCTAGGCATCATTTGACCGACCGAAGAACTGCGATGGCAAGCTATTGGGAGCAAGACAAAGTTGGATAAAAGTGAATAGATGACTGAATTGAATACGTCTATGATTCGTAGATTTTAGCAACAATTTATAACTACGGATTCGGCATCTCAGGGAATATCTCCCCTACCAAGTATTTGGCAGAGAACTACCATCAGTTTGCCGAGGAGGAACATATTTTTGTCACTAAGGAAACGAAGGTATAAAAACAACAACTCTTGGCAAGCTCAGATTCTCTCTCCCTACAAGCTCTGGAAGGTTGCTATCAAGGTCAAGTGCGGATGGAAAACCTTACTTCTGCACCTAATACGAGGACTTGTCCATTATGATGTTGTATGCAAAACCAGGATTCACTGGAAAAGACGATTCAACACCACTCCTTTATCCATGAATACCACTTTAAGTCCGCCTTTCCTTGCCGCAACGTCAAGTTAAATATGAGACCTTTCGCCGTGTTGAAAGTCCGTGCAATTACTTGACTTTTTCAGTCAAGTTTTCAAGATCCAGGTACTTTAATGGGGATCCAGTTCCACAAAGCTGCTCCGACAACATGCCTAACCACTTGGGTGGTAAAAGCTGAGAGTAATTGAGATCCTTCATTTCGTTCGACATTCTTGGATCCACACATCCTTTCATATTTGCATGGTAGTTATAAATTAATTACCAATGGAATCAGTAGAATTGCACAACGATAAACCGCTGTTCCTCGGCAATTGGTTTGGCTCGAGGGCCCCATTGTGGAAGCGGACGATATTGGACGACTGCACCTTTTCAAAATGATTGCATTCATTATTTAACTTTGCATCTGAGAAAAGCTATAATTTGCACCTAATGAAAATAAATAAATATAATTTATGTACAAATTGTGGCAGTTTTATTCTATTCATTTGAGCTAATTTTATATTAACTATAGTTGCAACTACATTTCTGTACAGAGGCTCAACTAGAATTTTTGACGCCGATAATTATTTCACTTGGTAGTAACTCTGAAAATAATGTGAATTTTTCATAAATCGTAGTTCAGACTCTCTGAAGAAGTCTTTACCTTATATAAGCGAATTGTTATTATTTTAAAAGCATTTTTTATAAAAGGAGAACATTTTGAAAAAAAAAATAGTCTATGTTATTTTTTTGCGAAAATATTGTATTTAAATAATTATTTTTGTCAAAAGATCCTTAAAACAATTTTATACATATATTCTAATCTAAGTGACACTAAATATCATGAACATTATCCATTTATCCACTTTTTTAAAATTACGGTTCCGAACGTAGTCGGATACATTGTGACGAGCTCATGCGTCTTTTCTTTAACATGTCCTTTAGGTTCTTTGTGCCAGAATTAATGGCAACTCTTTTCCAACCAAATCCAAGAAGTGAAGTGTGAATGAAAGGTGCAAATTAACAAACTTTTAAATATCAGAACTTAGAGTAAGCGGTTATGGCAATTTGTGGCTGTTGATGGCAAGTAGAAGAATATTAATATAGTTCGTGGTTCAAGTTTAGATAAGGTTACGTGGCGGTGATTAGAAATTATAATTGATAAAGATATAGAGAACCAAGGTGCATACCAGTGCACGGAAGTAAATATAAGATTGTCTTTAGGATATTAGTGATTGATTCTCCAGACTGCAGCAATGTAGGATTGAATATTTAATATTATAATCAGTGATTGTATTAGAATTAAGTTTAGGCGATTCAGTTATTGATAGTGGTCCGAGTTAGGTTAAGTCGTTATTATCTATATACTGTGTGCTGCATATTTTGCCATCGTAGATCCTCTCACATTAGTTATTATAATTTAATTTGATATAAGTTTAAGTTGAAAATCTTAATAAAGATATATTAAGATTATGTATGCCTTCAGTTCTTCCGTTAATCCTACACCTCTAGCTCACGCTGATAATCCGAGAGATACTCTCCCAAGGGGGGAATATCACAACCGTAACTCCATAATCAATTTAATATGACAAATGCACCCAATTGCGCGTTTCTAAATATTTTTGAAATTGGAAGTCAGATTTATTGTTCGAATTCTTATCACAGTTCGTAGCTAAAATGTCAGGAAAATTCCATTTATATATTCTCTTCATGATCTTCAAAATACCCAGAAAAACTTTTCTCAAGAAATTTATGTTGACTCAAGTTTGAAAAAAAAATACTGTTTATCTGAATTTTCTGACTATCCCGGCGCACCGAAAAAATCTTTGTAGAAATCCCTACTACTTGCCACAGACACAATGCGATATTTACTCAAACAACCAAAGTTCGAATGGGACCACCGAATAGAAACCCGCTGTATAATCTTCCCTTTCAAGCAAACACTAAATGACTTCACTCCTGTTATTTCATATTCAATGAACAAAATGCATATCTGAGCCTTTGGTCCCTGTCATGAAAATTTGACTTTCATTGAGTATAGGGTAGCTGTTTTTAATAGACAGCAGTGTATGTTACATGGATGATTGAATCAAACCAGTATTTCTCGAACTGTGAGACGCAGCCCCAAAGGGCGTGATAATACTACAAAGGAGGAGTGATATACCGAAAAATTGAAAACAAAAAGATTATTTTTTAAAAAAAATGTTTTAATATCATGAAAGGTAGCAAAACAAAACATATTTTGACATAATAAAAAATAAAATTCCCATTTACACTGATGAAATACTCTTATAAATGTATCAATACTGCACAATGTGTTTCATAATTAATTTAACTGTACTAAGTTAAGAAAACGTTCAATAATTACCAATGAACCTATGGGCATATCATAAAGTTATATACACAATTTAATACTTATCTTGATAATTTGTACGGTTTATAATTAAACTTATATTGTAACTTTACGTCAAAGTATTAAAATTTGAGTTACTTTTAAGTAATAGGGGTAAGTATTATGATTCTTTTAAGTAGGAAAATAAGTATTATGATTCTTTTAAGTAGGAAAATAAGTACCATGCTACTTTTCCTTCCAATGCAATAATAATGTACTTTAATGTAAGGTTACAATGAGATTTTAATTATAAAACGTACAAATTCTCAAGATAATCATTAAACATTATTTTGTAAATGACAAGCGAATGGGAGCCACTAGTAATTAATAAAATTGTTCTTAACATAGCATTGATTAATTAATTATCAAATACACTGTGCAGTACTAATACCTGTATAGGTATATTATATCAGTGCATTATATTTTTTATTATGTCAGAATTAATTTTGTTTTGCTTCTTTTCAGTAAATTTGTAATTTTTTAAATCCCTTGTTTTCAACTTTTCGATATGCTCGAGCCTCCCACGTTGGTATAAACCCTCCCTAAGGGTTGCGCCCCACATTTTGAGAGAACTGCTGTTTTAAGCTTTTCATGTAGGGAATTTTGAATTGTTATCACACATGTAAATCAATGTTTCATATTAAATGACATTAAGTATAAATCTAAAGATTTGATGTTTAAACTAGCGACCAACACTTAGAAGGCAATGAGTTATTTACTCAATTTTGTGAAACTAATACATTTTATAGCTCTGCTAATGCTCTAAAAGTTCACATGAAGCCCTTGCAAACCATTTTCATGTGAAATGTATTTAAATCTATGTAACTGGAGGATAAAAAGAATGGGTGCTATTACGTTATTAACATTGAAAAAAATTACAATTTTTTATATTTTTTAAATGCTTTGATTTAAATATTTTAATATCAATTACGTGTCCGAAACTTTTCGCGTTCAGTTTGAATTGCTTTTGACAGTAACAACAATAACGATGATTTAAATCATAATGGTTGATTACGAATTATTGTTGACCGTGTTTCAACAATAATTCGTCCGTTGCCAATAACACTCATGTTCGTTTATTGTAGGACGTAAATGATCACACTCCCGAAGTATGGTTACCATATATATATACAAATGTAGGAAATAAATCACTTAGAATAAGAAATATTAAAAAAATTTATGTGAAAGGTATAAAATGGGGAAAAAATCGTATCCTCTTGTTTAAATTTACCTGATGTCGATTCAATTTCAACCAAACTCACAAGACTTTTTTATCATCGAGTAATAAATTACATTTCATAGTCTTTTAATCCAGTTATTACATCTAATTCCGAACTTCTTTTATGAATTGACTCCAAGATCGAAAGGACATTAACCAGAGAGAAACAAAATTGTTTTCAACCACTTTGTCCGCCAGTCCCTGTGGAAATCTCAAAGGATTTGACTTCCTTTTGAGACGAACAAAGTAAATGAAAAGAAAACTCGGGAGATTCTTTTAAAGAAGGAAAATCCTTTGTATTGGGGTCACGAAGAACGAACGGAGCGCTAGGGTCATTTTTTACACACTTCCATTTTCAAAACAGCTTCTTTTCATAGCAGAGTCAATAAAATAAGCGCCATTTTATGGCGCCAACTGAGATCTTCGAAATAAAAACATATTGCTCTCATTCAAATATTTTATTTAATTTTAAAAAATGGAGAATTTTCGATTTGAAATGATACAGCTAAATATATTTTTCTATTTTATTTCAATTAAATATTTTTATATGCTTTGTAAATAATGTACGCAATACATACAGATCAAAATTTTAATTTAAACCACTTCTCAACAGCAATAGAATTGAGTATATCTTTTGTTGAAACACCTAGAAAGAAAAACAAATAACAAAACCTCACTTTTTGTTCATAAACATCATAGTAAGGAGAATACATGGTTTAGTATTCGAAATTAGTACACATACCTGTCGTTCCTGGCAGATAAAATTAGTTATAACCCGGATAGGCTATGAGTTGACCCAGCGTATGATCACAAATTGCTCTCAGCAAGTCACGGCCAGCCTCCCACTACGTGAACATAATAAGAAGTTACAGTGGGTGAAAGATCTATTGAACATGCTGGCTAGATCAACAAGTCGACATTCTATGTGTCGAAGTATGTCACACATGACAGCTGATCCTGCGCTATTCTTTTGAAAGATTACATGTCCAAAACAAAGAGAAGAACAGTCATCATCCTTAAGATATGTGGAATGTAGTGCTAGCTGTACAAGTTACCAACGATGGAACTGTAATCGTTTATGTCTTGTATTCAATGGCTGGCAGTGCCATTACATTATGTTTAATGCCCGTATAGTGGTATCGAATACAAACAGTTCTCGTGCGTTCTTCTTGGTGCCTCTGTCCACGAATATGTCCATCATGACGCTGCACGAGAGCCGAAATTCGTCTGAAAAGACAACATGGTTCTGCTCGTGTATTTCTTTCTGTCATTGGATGCACTTAGTCGCAAACGGTTCTATGCTACACTGTCAAGAGAAGCTGCAAAAATGCTCGCTGTTCATACAATCTTCAGGTGTCGTTGCTCTATCCGGGAGTAGACTTTTGTCGTGCTGTAAACAAACCTACTTTCTGGTTCAAGGTTCATGTAAAACAGAGATTCCCCCCAAATTTTTGTCTGTTTACCCTTACCATGTTTGTCGGTTTGGGGTAGACTCCTGCTTACATAATATTGAATGTTGGTAAATTTAACAACAAGTTTAACTTTACAGACCTGACATATATACAAAAGTGTCCCAAAAACGATCACATAAACTCTACACAGCTAGATTCCTCCTAGGGATTACATAAAAACTGCCCAAAGAAGCATTCCTGAACGTTCCATAGTTTACGAGAAAATACGAAGAACAAAGTATAACATCACTGCTGGTGCAAGAAAAAACACTTTTATTGGACATATCAACAGCAGCATTTTGCATATCTTTCCAGACGATAATGTTTAAAACGTTCGTCACGCATATCGCGTCATTGTGTTCTCAATAGGTCTTAACCGAGTTCCTCGATGACATACCATTAGCGGCAAAACAGAGACTTTGGTTCCAGCATAAAATGGGCTCCGGCGCATTTTTGTGCTCATACACGTGATTGGCTGGATATCGCATACCCCGACCGTTGGATCGGACGTCAGGGAATCTGTTCTATGACATCCACAGTTCGCCAGAACTTACACTGTAGGATTTTTTTTTCTATGAGGCTATCTCTCAAGGAACTGGCGTATAGAGACGAATTGACAATACAAATGGACTTAGTTGCTTGTCTGCATGTTGATTGTACATCGGTGGACCCCGCGGTGTTGCGACATGTGATGACAGCTGATCCACGGCGTGCTCAAGCCTACCTCGACATGCGTGGCGGATACTTTGAACATCTGCCATAAATGTACATATACTTCTGTTGATATGTTCAAAATATTTTTTTTCTTGCACCGGCAGAAGTGACATCATACTTTGTTTTCGTATTTTCTCGTAAACAGTGCATCGTACAGGAACGCTTCTTTGGGCAGTTCTTATGTACTCTCAACTATAATCTAGCTGTGCAGAGTTTATGCTGTCGTTTTTTGGGACACCTTGTATACATATGTATAATAAATAATTCTTTTTTTAGAATTGATAATATTCCATTGAAATAAGTTAAATTCTAATTATTTCTGTGCAAAACTAGTTATCAGGCTGTGCGTGATAATACTTGTTTACTCTCTAAGCGAATTATCTGTTAACTGTCTATTATTTTCTTCCTAATTAGGCCTTAACTTGTCATTTTTTGGCACTGTCTAAAACTATTTGAAACGGAGTAAACTCTGGAGGGATGTCGCTTTTCGAATTAATCGGATAGTTAAGAGTAGCGGGATTTTTAATTCTTTTTCTTTGTTCGTGTACTTCAGTTGATGAAATTACGGATGCGTTAATGAGACTGAAGAATTTCGTAAACTATTACCAATACTTTAAAATTGCATTTGGTAGAATGAAAAGTCTTCTTTTCGATTAAACTTAACATGAATGAAGTGGGACCTGGAAAAATGATTTATCGTTTCACGTTAAATTACGAATATTGTAGTCTTATCGAATCAGTTGTTTTTATGTATAATTTTATAATTTCCATTTTGTGTACGTTAAAGACAAAATTCTAAAATCAGTCTGGCACGACACGAAATGTAATGCAAAATCTTTCAATTTGTATCCGATAACGAAATAGTTCTTAAAATTACAATAATCTCTGTTTTAAAAATAATTATCATTTATTTATTACTCAGCTAAATATACTTAAAAGCAGTGATTAATAATAACTTGAAAACTCATATACTCTACTATGATAAGTTGGTGCTTATAATTAAATTAATTTCGAACTGAAAATAAAATTTTTGTTAGTTAAATATCGAAATTCACTACTATGCTAATTTTACTAATAGTTAATATCAAAAAGTTTTTGAGTTATTTTTCGTATTCAGAAATGCTGAATTATGTATTACTGTACTTAAGTGAATATAATAATTACAGTCAATATTTTTGTTTAAATCTAATTAACACAGTAAAAAAAAATGAAAAATTGAGAAAAAGCAAAAGGGTTTTCTTCACACACACTCATACGCAAGCACACAAACAAACTTTTACACACCATAAAAGTAAATTTATTATTCGAGGAATTTATGAAGTATTTAAGGAATTATATCTTTGCAAACATGGTTTACAATCATTCTTATTTATGGTATTATTTGAGTTTCTGAGTATTTGAATAAAATCCCATTCTTTGTGACTTAAAGTTTTATTTTAGTTAATTCACACAATTATTTATTGTAAGCAATATAATTATTTGAATATGATTTTTATCTCAATTATATTTTCACTTTCTTTTTTGAAAAATGTTAAAAATGTCTCGTTTCTCTTAATTGAAAGAAAACGTTTCTTCACTCCAGTTAGAAGGGATATCAAAAGAAAAAAAGGAATTTTATATTTAGCTGTGAAATTATTTAGAACCTGATTGCTTAGTGATAACTCGTGCCTTTATTATAACCTTATTTTGAAAGTCAAGATAAAATATTCTTCTTAAAAGTTTTAAGCTGTACTAACTTTAACTTAAGATTATAATAAAATAAATTTTATATTGAGGACTTCCCTTACAATTAGTGTTTTAAATATGAACTAAATAAAAAAAAGGGAAATTACTTTCCGAGGGTTAAATTATATGTATATTTTTTTATTAAAAAAAATTTCTGTTTTTTCTTAAATCAACGAACATACATATATTCGTACAATTTAAACTTATCTTATTTTGATCCTATTTTACTGTATGATTTTTATCTTTTCTTTTACTTGTCTTATATTCATATTTCTTGCTGAATTACAATTACTAACGGTTTTTAGTTTAGAAAATTGTCTCAAGTGTTTGCAAACATCTAGCTGACATTTTTTTTTATTTCATCCGTATACTAATCAAGAACAAGAACTCTGATGTTATATAGATTTATGTTTTTTATACCTACTAAAAATTATCTTACTAAAAATATAATTATTCATTTTAAAAATGAAAAGAAGACACTGAAATAGTGTTGTAAACTATTTTATTGAGAGCCAAATTTTTCTTAATAAATTTTTTAAATCTATTGAGGTGAAACTATTGACAAGAAGTATAACAGAGAGACTAGAGAGAGTCACTATCTTATTTCGTAGAGTCACAATCTCTTTTGTGTGTGTGTGGAGAGAGTCACTATCTCTTTGTAGAGTCACTATCTCTTTTTGTGTGTGTGTGTGTGTAGAGTCACTATCTCTTTTTTGTAGAGTCACTATCTCTTTTATAAGACTCATTATCTCTTTTGTAGAGTCACTATCTCTTTTGTTGAGACATTATCACTTTTGTAGAGTCACTATCTCCTTGTGTAGAGTCACTATATCTTTGATGAGCGTCACTATCTCTTTAATGTAGAGTCACTAATTCTGCAAAATAATCACTCTATTTCTATAATTAAGAGAGTCAATATCTCTATAATTCCATTGACTTTGAAATTCCAAAGTTCCCATTCTAGAAACCTATGTTGTTATGTGCGAACTGAATTCATTTGTCTTTAATTACTGAAGCAGTATTGATGAAAGGCTGGAAAATCCTTGCATTTTTTGCTATATTACAATGCTATTTGTTCTGTCTTTAAAATGAGTGCCAGGTGTTTTGAGTTTTCATCTGTTTTTGGGGAAACTTATTTTCTTCGAACACAACATCTGAACACTTGATATCTGCTTGAAGATTTAAGAGTTGATCAGAGTGTCGGCAAAAGGATTCAGCTCCAGTAAGTCATTTTGAAATGTATGATAAAGTCTTCCATGCCATTGATGGTAACACAGATTCAACTCTAAAAGGCTGAACAATGTAATCAGTTGTTATTCCTGTGCAAGCATTTTTTTTTTTTTATGTTTGGGCGTTTATTTCTTGCAGTGTTCTAGAAAAAAGCACATATGCTACGAAATAACGCATGTAAAGAGATGTCTCCGTAATATATCACTTGCAGTAGATTGTACGTCCAAAGAAGCATGGTAGAAAATGCTCGAACAACGATTTCGAAATTGTCGATTGCTTTGAGTTGCATTTTTGAAATGCTCCAGAAAAAAAAAAGATGTATTCAATGAAATAAAACATGCAAGTGATGTCGTAGTAATACATCACTTGTAACATTGTGATGATCCAGAGTAGCATGACAGAACATGCACGAAACAACGATTCCGCCATTTTCGATGACTTATCAAAACTTATGTTTGCTAGAAAAAGAACGCAGTAATTAAATTACACAACTGTCCTTTGTTTGCTCAAACAGTAAACTGAAAACTTTTCCAATATAACAGTAAAGTGAAAATAATTGTTGCATTTGTTGTGATTTTATTTTGGGTATAATAGTAGATATATTGTTGCTTGTTCTGTTAGAATAATTAAATAACGTATACAAAAATAGTGTTGTAACAATGAAAACTCGTAATAAAATGAATCTATAGTAAATGGGTTTTTAAATAAAAGTATATATGCTTCTTTTTTACTCTTGTTAATTATATTTACTATACTTGTTAATTATATTTACAGCTAAATTTTAGAAATCCATTAAAATTTATTTTTTTGTTAAAATAACTTTTGCATATCAGTATTTTGTTAAACATCATAATTTATGTAACACTAGTTGGAGTTAAGTTAAACCTATTTAAAAAAAATTATTCGAGAAAATTTAGTGTAAAAATAAACTCAAACGAAATTACAGCATTATAATTTATTGGAATTAAAAATAATCCGAAACAGAGATAGAGATAAAATAGTCTTAGCTTTGAACAAACTATCAATAATATCGTGAAAAATCAAAATAGGAAAATGAATGTAAGTTAGAATCTCTTTCAAAAATAATTAATTCAAACCAAAATTCTGAAAAGGTGATATAGTTTAGTTTTTCATCAAATTACATCAAAATTTCAAAAGCAGGATCTGTAAACACACAAACCGCGTGTTGCCAAATCAAAAATGGAATTATTCAAAAAATACATTTTATTCTTTGAACAGTTGCATTTTACATTTTAATGATTCCTTATTTAAAAACAATTGTAATTTGCCACAAAGATAAAAAAGAAATAAATAGAATGACAAATATAATATTCAAAATATGCAAAAATCTCTTAAAAGTTATTTCAAGGATAATGCATAGCATCTGGAAATTTGTGAAGTAGAATGGACGCATATAATCAGCACTTAGAATTAGTTCAAAAAGGAATTAAAAATTCAAAGAGAATTTCGAAAAATTGAGAATGTGTCAGTTTTGTAGTAGATAATGTTGTGGTTGAAAGAAGATTTCCTTTTACCTCGGAAACTAAAAATTAACTATCATTTGAAGTCTTGGAGGATTTAAGAACAACACAAATTAAGTCCAGAGAAAATTTTAATGGGGAATTATTTCATATATATTTATGTTTGACCAACTGGTAAATGTCGCAAAACTTTCCATGTTCATTCCAATTATAAATAATAATTGCTTTTGTGCTTTGTGTGCTGTTAACTGATTTCCTAATTATTAGGAAACATCTAACATCAATTCATAAAGAAGTTAGACATCTTCGAAATACTGAAAATAATGAAAAGTTTAATTTTTATTTTTTACTTATAATCTTATTTGATATCTCTAATAAATAAATATATTTATTTAAATATATTTATTTAAACATTTTTCTTTAAATGTATGCTTTTTAATATTTTTTTCTAAAAAAAGTAATTGAAAAATTTATCCTTAAAGTGTTTTGCCGCAAACGTATGTAAGCATTAAAATAATTGAATCATAACTACAAAATTATTATAAGTATTGAAAAGTTTAGAATTAATGATTTAAATTTTAAAAATCTTCAAACTATTACTTTTTATGATAAAAATATTAGTTTATTTAAAATTTTTAATAGTGTATATGTATGATATAACTATAGACTCTCTTAAATAAAAATAAATATTCAAAATATACTGAATTTCCTTAAAACGATAGCATATTTATTAAGAAATTAAAAAATTTGTTAATGATCAACATAAAAAAATCAATACAAATGTACACTCATGTCCATAAATTAAGGATAATTCAGAATCACACAGATAATTCAGTAGAATCACACACATCTTGAAAGAAGAATATGCAAATTACAGGAAACCACCAGATGAACGTCACAAATGACGAGAGAGTAAGAAAGGGGTCATATATGAATTGACGCAAAGAAGTCAAATTGTTCACAAGCGCTTTAAAAGCCTTTCAGTGCAATAATCGCATAGTTATGGCACAAAGGAAACATTTGATGATTTTTACGTAGAACTATTGGACGAATGGAAGTCCGTGGAATCGCCGTGAATGAGTGTCATCTCCAGGATTTGGCAACGATTCCAAGATGATGGTAATGTGAGTAGATGTTGCAGAATAGGTCGCCCACGAGTTACAATGCCAAATGAGGACCGGTATATATTTGGCAGTTACTGCCAAACGAAACAGACGGAGCACAGCATCAGACGTGTCTCGTCAGCTCTCTTCAGCTACCGGTTCAACGGTTTCAAAGCAGACCGTGTACAGACACTTAGGACAGACCGTTTAGACGTCTATATGCTCGTAGGCTTGTCAGATATGTTCCACTTACCGCAACTCACTGTCGCCTGCGATTAACCTGGAGTAGAGAGCATGCATTCTGGACACCACAACAGTGGTCTTGTTTGATGTTTTCCGACGAATCCAGGTTTAGTTTGCAGTCTGATTCTCTCCGGACTTTAGTATAGAGAGCGCCAGGTACCCGTTACCAACAAGAGAACACCATTGAACGACACCGTTACGGAGGTGCAGGAAGGCTCGTTTGGGGAAGAATTATTCTGGTTCCAGAACTGACCCCATGTTCAGAGTGTAACGATGACAAGTCACATCTGTCGGGATGTCATTCTGGAACAACATGTACGTTTGTTTTGGGGTGCCATGGGTGCTGAATTTTTGTTTATGGATGACAATGCCCGTCCTCACCGTTTAAACGTTGTAGACGAATGTCTTCAATCGGAGGATATCACCCATATGGAATCGCTAGCATACTCGCCGGACTTGAATCCATAGAGCTTGTGTGGGATATGGTTGGGCCGACGAATTGTAGCCCATCAATCCCCTCCCACCTGTCTACCAGAACTTTGGAGGGCATTGCTTGATGAGTGGTGTAATATTCTGCAAGATCAGATTGATAATTTGATCCTCAGCATGCCTAGACAATGTAAGGCCTGTATTGCATCGCCCGGGAGACATTAATCATCATACTAACCATATTATACTGCTTTTTGGAAATGGGTTCTTTTCCGAAATATGCTCCTGGGAGTAAAAATCGCAATTTTATTATTTATGTCAAACATATAGTTATCTTTTTGCTCTTTACCTTTTGCTTAATAAATAGACTTTACAAATAAGTCGAATTTGTTTTGCTTCTGTGTCTTTCTTTACCTGAACTTCATTATCCTTAATTTATGGACATGAGTGTATTTACGAGAAATTATTGGGTGGTTATTGAGCAAAATTGATTTTATTATAACAGAGTTTTAAATTTTTGGAACACTTTACTTATCCCGCTATTTAAGGTGTTTAACATGTATTATATCTTAACATTTCAAATTTAAGTGAAAACTTTAAGAAAAAACATTATGCAGTTTAATTTTTTCTTTGTGCGTATGTTATTACATAATTATAAGAAAACAGTACTAATGGGTTTTTTAAAAATTATTTTCAATTGCAGAGTAATTTTTGTTTTCACTACTTTTTTAATTTGATATATAATAGTGTTTTTGTTTTAGTATAATAGTAAAACTTTATAAAATTATTTTTTAAAAATAAAAATAGGGAATCCACTTTAAATCCGTCAAAAATACTTTGAAAATTTTCTGACTTAATTAACGCATTACCTAAGCAGTGTGTATAGTTCGTACTGATTTGATATCGGTACGCTATAAGGTTTTCTTTGAAAAATCACCGATAAGGGGATAACATTAAAAATACGGCATTCAAAATCAGGCCAAAAAAATGAGTATCTTACCGATATTAAATTAGTTTCAAATAATAAAGGGGTAAAAATTGTCGAATCGGCCACTGGTCCTCCAAATTTGAAAAATCGCCAGTTTGGCACGTATTTGATTTTTGTGTTTAGGAGCAGCAACAGCAACCATAGGATTTGGCGATATAAGTGACGATACGACAATCCAGCCGCATTATTGAACAGCTTTAAATTATTTTATTTTACCTACATTAGTAGGTAAAATAAAATAATTTAAAATGTCACAACAGCTTGTGACTCAAAAAGTATTCACAATTTCCCATTTCTACTGCTTCTAGCACCATGCCCACGTGCCTTATTTAATAAAAAGTTAGCCCAAGTTTGATTATCTCCTTAATATTTGATTAACCGTTATTGACCTAGTATGTTTGAGATACAAAGTCACAGCAACCTTAGCAGAGAACAGCTGCTGCATGGCATCGGCTGCATAATATACGAGGTCCCTCTCTAATAAAATTTTTACATTTTACAGATGCAGAAGACGAGAACACGTCGCGAGAAATGTGTAATTTGAGTAAATTACGAATGTAATGTAAACTAGAGATACAAACGTTTCAATGACGCAGTTGATATTACTGTATGAAAGTGTCGGTGAGTGTGTGTGACAATATTGGAATACAGAAGTGAATGGCAGGATATACATTCGAATGATATCATGTTTGGTTATAAACTTGTTTGATACTTAAAGATGGAAATTGAGAAAATGAGTCAGAGGTGCTAGATACGGAATTTAATTTTTTAATCTAATTTTATATCTTACATTTGCCCCAATTTTAAAAGGGAGTCATGGCGTGGTTTTTTTTTTCTCTCTTTACAAAATCAATTTTCAACAAACACAAAACAATGCATAGTTATTTTGAAAGACATATTACACACAGTAGAAATATTTAAGCAATAGAATAACTAAAATCAAAATGCAATATAATAAACGAAACTATAACAACAAACACAGTAATGACAATTAATTGATAAAATGAATTTCCATACATATAATTGAAGATTAGTTTGTTTAAATCTATTCGACATAAGTAGCCTCAGCGTTTCCTCCTATTCCTTCATAATAATAGATTCGTATTATAGCTGGTAGGTATTTTCAAAAAAATTATGTTGGAAAATAATATATCAAACAATAAAGATAGTAAATAAAAAATACGTGAAATCATGCTACAAATGTTAAAATAATAATTTTGTATAAAAAAACTATGTCTGGCGCCATCGTAGTAATACCTTATATTGTTACACACATTTTGCATATAGCGAAATACATTTTTTAAAAAAAAGATAAAAAAAATATGACACTGATAAAATGGAATTATTAATAATATGAAAACGGTTGTATAACACACAACTTCTGCACTATCCAACACACAAACAATATTTTATTTCACATGCGCTAAGTAAAAATATAAAAAATTAGTAAGAATATAGGAATAAAAGAATACAAGAATATAAGAGCATTATTTTTATTTTTGAGTCGGAAAAGTGGACTCACTTCAATAATAACTTTTAGTATGTATGAAAATTTTCTCAATATTCACTGCAACTTATTAACAATATCACACGCAGCCCTTCCAATATTTGAATCTTTCCGTAACCTTCTAAAATTCGTTTCATGACAAAAATTCTTGATTTTCTCTTACATCACACATTCACTAATATAAACTGTATCACCTTACTTAATTTTAATACATCTCTCTCTGAAATCTGCGTCATCAACTCACAGAGATGTTCAGGATGCTGATAAGAAACAACAGAGAGGTGGCTGGTATCAAACTAAACAAGTTTGTCCCTTAATGTTCTTTTGAGACATATACAAAAATTATAATGATTGTATTCTCCCTTATCCACTGTATAATCCAAAAATAAACTTCAAGTTATTAAATTAATTTTAATTTTAGATAAGGAAATTTTCAAAATAGTGAATCCTGATATATGGAAGCGGTATATCAAAACACACAATTTCAAAATAAAAAAAATTTAATGACATGCAATAAGATTACTACTGAATAAAATAATTAACAAAACAATTGAATTCAATGGAGAAAAAAGAATACAACTTGACTTACTTTTGTTTTCTGGATAAAAATCAATATCTCTATTATTAGTTCTCTCATTAGTCATTTTTCTAAAAACTTAAAATTATATCTTTCACTTTAAAACACCAATTTCTATCATAACTCTTAACTCATTCGACATCTTAAGATAATTATGAGAAGTATATTAAAATATCTCAAAAAATTTTGTATGACTAAACCTATATACTTTGTTTTCTCAATTAAAAAATATAAAGAAAATATCTCATTTATAACACAGCTATATTATAAAATTAAATACCATATCATATCATATATTATTCTTTTTCACAAAGTTCTGTCAATAGCAAAACCTTGTGTTTGCTTCAATGTTTACTAAAAAATTGAAACATACAATTTAATGACCTCCATTTTACATCGGCTGAAACACCTGGTGTGAACGGCAATCCAGATGTTGCTGTCAATTTATTTCACTAGTAAAATTTTATTTATTTATTTATTTTTCCATGTTGATACTTCACTATTTCACAGCATACCGTTTGGACTTTCCGGCGAAAAAGATTTTTTCAAATACTGTTGGTCCTTCCCCATCATTGTATCACTGGAACTAAAATCACAATACCATTCGAGAAAAACATATTTTATCTATTCTGGCGGAAAGGATTGACGTCTTTCATCACTGAGCAATGTACGCCTCTTATTGTTTTTTTCCCCACCATTCGAAAGATTGGTTCTTTCATGGCAAACTTGTTGGTCTCTTCAGCAACGGAAGCAAATAACGTTCGGCGGTAAACACCGCATTCTTCTCTGTTAAGGCGATGTTCTTCCGGGATTACTAGCGCTTTTTTTTCGTATTATTTTTTATTTCCGGCAATCTGACATCCTCCAGCAAGAGAGAGGAAATATCGTTTGACGGATGCGTAATCGTTATTCGCAGCATTTATTTCGATAGCTGGCATAATTTGCGCTCGTTTTTTTAAAAATTCTTTAACTTTAAGAACTGATTTAAGTTAAACATTTCGAACTATATTAGCAAGTAAATCCTGCTGACTTAATTCTGTCATGATTTTTAAGACAGAATCAGATTAAAGTTTAAAAGGGAGATCTTTATTCAATCGTTTCGACATCTCTTCTGACGCTAAGGGCAGGAGTAAAAGCACGCCATGGTGGTGGTTTCAAGTGGATAACACTTGAAAACCTATGGTAAGTATCGCTGCTTTGAAGAGGTTGCTTGCAAGTTAATGCTAACATATGTTGACTATTAAATCTAACGATCTGGAATTAGACATGTTTATTGGCTAGGCCATATGTTCGGAAGAAATAATTGGGTGATTAGTTTGATACTTGAAGATGGGAATTGAGAAAAATGAGTCAAGTGCTAGATAAGGAATTTAATTTTTTATCTAATTTAATTATCCTTACATGTATGTATATTATTATTTAATTCAATGAATTGTTATTGTATGTATGTGGGGCGATTCAACAAAAGATTGAAAATTGTTTCGCAAGTATAGAAAGCTTGAGAAACACTGAATCAAGCTACTTAGAAGTTTTGGTCTAATAATATAATGATTGTAGTAATTGTTTGATTTTAACTCAATATGAAGTCGAATTTAATTATGCTGTATTTCATATCAGCTAGTTTTATATACATGTAATTATTTAAATTGTGATAAGGATTCAATTAAACTGCTAATTTCTTAAATTGTCATTCTTTGAGGAATGTATTTCCTGATTTTTACACACAATTAAACTTAAGCTTTTTGTTTTCACTAAAGCTAATTGTTCTCTCATGTGTCGCCCATAGTACAGGTGTGTTGTTGATTATTAGAAAAACAATTAGTGTACAGTACCAGCTGCTTCATCTGATTAATCCTTTGGGGAATCTGTGGAACCAAAAAGACTTCAAAGCGCCTCTCACACATGTTGAAGAATGCAGCAATGGTTGCTACCAACGGTGAGAGCAAAATCTCGCTTTGAAGAAGGTTGTATTTCCAGTGTTTAGCTCTGTACTGCGTGGTATATTTGAAATTAATTTGGCTTCCTTTGATGTCTCTAGTCTTTTTAATTGTTACAGTATGATATCCAGCAGAATATATTTAGATATTATAATTACGTTACATTCAGGGGTTTTGTATTTTTGCATAATAAATATAAAGATTACGATAAATTCTAAGAAATTTCAACTTCTTTTGCTATATAAAAACACAAAGCTCATAATAATATATTTCAGAGACATATATACCTAAGAAAAATATTAATATATATAATATATATATATATATATATATATATATATATATATATATATATATATATATATATATATATATATATACATATAAAATTTATATCTGTTATTTCTAAATATATATAAAACAATAAATTGAATATATTTGTCCGAATTCTCGAAAAGATAATAAATTAGAGAATGTACTAAAAACTATAAAAAAATACAAATTATTATGAAAGCATCCATAAAACGTCTGGAAAAATTTTACTTACTTATATGTAATTAAATTTTCACTTTTTAAAAACACTGTAAAAAGGAACCAGTAGTCAGAACAATTTTAAATATGAAATGGATATAAGAAGTTGAAAATGGAAGAAAATGGTATATTATTAGAATAATAGAGATTTGCACAGTTTATTAATAGCGGAAAACATAAGAAGGATTTTCGGCAACGAAGGAGATTTGACTACAAGTGGCCCTTTTGAATCTAATAACGACTGCTTTGGAATTAGTTGCATATTAAACCAGCTGTACTGCTCAGTACGCATTATTGTTTTGCTTTATTGACGGGAAAATTTCTTCCTAGTAATTTAAAAATTTGTTGCATTGTTAGTGAAGAGCGCATCCACTACAACAATATTGCCGCATAGAGATGGAAAAATCGGTTTACAAATTGTCTGAACCCAAACCACCGAAGTAAGGAATGAGAAATGCCAGCGTAGCATTGGCCCACGGTAGTTATTCTTTTTACTTGTTTATGGTAGGGGATGATTATAACCGCCCTGTGCTTTGTGGGTTTTGACGGTTTACATAAAAAGTTCTTCAAAGAAAATATTTAAATATACTTTCTGTTTATTTGCTAATACACAATTTTATTATATTTTCAGAAACATATCTATTTTTGGATTATAAAAAATGAATAATAATTAGGATTGAAATACAAATAAGAATAGGTTTTCAGATATAATTTAGAGAAGTTTATTGCATTTTTAAACGTATTAATTCCTCTTTACGCTTCAATTTTCACTTACCATCTTGTTTGCATTTAAATGTTCTTAGTATCACTTTTCAAAATGTTTGATTCATCAAACAAAGGGATACTACTTTAATTAAGGCAACACACGTAACAAAATAATAAGATTGATTATAATTAAGATCATAATTATGTAAGATTGATTTCATTAAGTATGAAACTCATTTTAAATTTACAAGGAGTAATCCATACGTGAAAAGTGCCCCAAAAAGCTGATAACAGAAAATTCTTTTTTAAATTGACCATTCCACAGGCTGGACATGTAAATTATTTCTTTTTCTCCATTCTTTCAAAGACGAGGATTTTTTCTGTCCATCAATTTGTCAAATTTATGCTTATCAATCAACGACCCGGATAGTTGTTTTTATTTCCAACATGTATTCCGGAACTTTTAGAACAGCAAATTGTCAACGAAACTATGACAGCGATAGCAGAAAAAGCACTGCTACTGATATCCACCTTTAAATATAGAGTGAATATCTTGCTTCAAACTATAGGCCAAAGTACTATACAAGTTAAAGAAACTGCTCAACAAAATAATAAACAAAGGAGTTGAGAGCTCTTCTTTCAAAAGACGAACTTTCTCTTGAATTGTGCGGTAATCATTGGCTAATTTAAAAACTTTTTACAGAACATGCAATAAAATTAATCTTTTTAAACCATTGTTAAAGCGAGAAGAAAAGTCCGCAACGATGTATGAGAACAAACATAGATGATGAAAGAGACATATGAGTGTGTTATATGTGTTGAATAATATATATAGCCTCCAACAAAATTTGTAACTACTTGATGGCGTTTGCTTTTAAAAATGATATCCTAGAATCCAAAAATCAGCCAAGTTATTTTCTTCTCGAGAGAGATAAGAAAATGTAGTAGCCAGGAACACTGGTAAAAGGTAAATACTTAAAACAATCAGTGTTATTAAGTATATGTAGTTCTTACTTAAACAGCTGCTTGGCAAATTTGGATGGAACCTCAAAAAATGTATAAAATCTCTCAACTTTCTCCTCTGGTATAGCATAGTGTAATACAACGTAACTTGCAAAACATTCATGGAAATGGAGGAAAAACTTAAAATTATATCCAAGGAAAAGAAAGCTGACGAAAAAGCAACTAGAATCAAATAGATTGAATACAGATGAAGAGTGACTGCAAAATAGTATGAGTAATATTTGAAAATTTTTTGAAATTCTTCACTGTATTCCTTTTTATGTAAAGAAAGTATAATCCACATCGGAACATTTATTGAGAGAAGTTCTTTTGCTCTTTTGTTATGCATGGTAAATACCGAAAAATATAATTTCCTCGGATTATATTTTACAAATTTCACTTTTTCTAGAACACTTTAAACTGGCATTCTTCTTTGAAACGCAAACTTATCAAAAATATTATGGGTCTTTCAGATATATATACGAATTAGTCTTTCTTCGGATGAAATTCTCCCCAAAAAAATTAACAATTAATTAAAGTTAAGGTATTTCATGCCTCCAAGATAGAGCATCATACGAATAATCTTGGATAATAAGAAAATTAAAATTTTAGTTCATAATTATATAATGATATATATGAGAGCGTAGTATTTGCCTTTATATTTGATTGATTGATTGATTGAATATTAACGTCGCACTGTTCAGCTACACGAGGGCTTTTGGCGACGGACCACGTAATTTTGAACCATGGTCAAGTGACGTAGACGACACCTAAGCTGGCACCCCCCGCCTTTATATTTGACTATTTAGACTGAAAGGCCGGCACTGTAACGAAACATATTTTCGTATCATTCTCATCGTTTCTTAGAAAGTGGCAAAATGTTGTCATGGAACAATATCATAACAGAATTTTTTTACTAGAAAAATAATGAATGAATTTTCAAAATGCGTAAATTTAACGTAAACAAAATCGTTTTCATGTTGTTTTTTTTTATATTGCATTAAATATTTACCGATAAAGCTTATAAAAACGGATGGGGAAAAAGTAACCTTTTTTAATAAATTTATGCTTATTTTTTTTAATAATAAACTATCCATTATTGGGAAAATGTCCGTATCTCCACTTAATGAAAGTAGGAATATTGTCAAAAATTTTTTATATTTTCGATTCGATCTATATTTATGAAGGCAAAATACACTTATTTTAAAGCTTCAACTTATTTTTCGTTTTTGTATTTTATTGCTAAAAACTATGTGAAAATGACTTTTAAAATGTATTATTGATTTGCAATCTTTCAATGTCGAAATTTTAAGTCACCAAACTTCAAAATACAATCAGATAAATACTTTAATCAATTCAAAATTTTATTAGCGTTATAGGAAACTCAAAGTATTGGAACATTTTAAAATTGTAGTGATAAGATCTTACTGAAATGAAAATGAACAACTGTGCTTGTAGTAAGAATTGAGTAACAGCTATAATGATTGATCGGCGAGACTTCAATATCGTTAGAAAATTTCCTCATCAATGAAATTTTCTTAATAATATATATCTTTTTCCTTTAGCATTATTTTTTAAAAAAAATGCTCTATGAAGTAATCAATATATTTTGAGTAGTTTTCGTTTGACTTTGATGGCTTTTATCTTCCATGTTTTACAAAAATTAATAATCTTTGTTTGTAAAGTTAATCGATTTATTGCATTCCTTCGTTTTCCCGCGGTGATTGATTTCTATTGGAAAAGGCTTACATTATAATTTTCTTTTAGTGTTATCAAGGTTCTAATTACTAATAAAATCGCATACGTTTCTCAATATTTGAAATTATCAATAACACTTATTTTGGTTTTAAGAATAACTTAGTTTCATCTTAACGTTTGTTGTACTATAATCAATAAAGCTTT
>BMAU01001106.1:517500-647894 GCA_019973935.1 Trichonephila clavipes | reverse complement strand
ACTATAATTAAAACACTTCGAATTGAAACCGAATAATACTTTCACTTGTTTTAGCACATAAATTCGTAAGAAAAATTGTACAATTACCTAAATATTGTGTTCCTGAATCTGGTCATTTTCTTTTACACTACCTCTTGCCAAGGGCCTCGTAATTAAAAATCATGATCATTTGAGGAGGACATTACTTATATATAAACTTATAAAATATCCTTATTTCTACAACACTCGCTCCTTTTAATACGACATTTCTCCTTATTCTAAACATCATGTCTTTGATAAAACTGGAACACCAACCCATAAATATAGCCTCAAGTTTTCCTGTCATTAATCTCCCGACCCTAACTCTTAATTTATCTTATTAAAATGTAAATAAATATAAGACATCAATCGATAGATTAAAAGCCATTCAGTTTTATATGTAAGTTTGCCGTAAATCCATCAAACTTCTAAAGCAAATTTAATTCTAAAATGCAAAAAAAAATTTTTTTGCTAGTTTATCATTGTAAAAAATAGTTACAGTGATTGATTACTTGTTTTACAGAGTTGAGAGAAGTTGAAAAAAAAATCTCCATAGATACAGTTAAATTAACAATTGCAGATTTTTCATTTGTAAGGCTAAACCTTCAAATATTCCTCCAGAAGCGTTAATGTTTCAAAGCGAAATATCTGTCGCATACACTCGTGAAATAAATCCTTATAAACATTGAACAGAATTGAATTTCAGAGCGCTAAATAATTTAAACATTCAGAAAGGAAAGTGAGATAGAGTATAGACGATTCTTTGATAGACATTGTTAAAATTCTGACAATGCCCATATCCAAAATTTAGGAAAGTAGTTATTTCCCTTTAAAAATTCCATAAATTATAGCATAGCTAACTAGAGTAATCAAATGCTTGACTCCACGCGCTTTAGCTCTTAAAACGAGATATCTTGAATAACTTTTTAATTTAGAACATACATAAATGCTGTGTAAAAAAGAAATATGTTCTTTTTTGTACTAATTCAAACTTGTAAAATCGAATTTAAACATGGAAGTAGTGTTTACAGAAACTGTCTTACGATCAATCAAATTTGTTTGCTAATGTTTCAGTATTTCGATTAACAAAAAAAGTATCAGTCATTTTTCAAATTCCATTTTATTTAAAGTATTAATTAATACAAAATTTTTAAGTAATTGATTCAATATATATACCATGATAAGAAATTAAATAAATATGAATGATGCCTATATATATATATATATATATATGAGTGAATGTATATGTAAGGCGTTCGTGAATCATATCTTTCCGTCATTTTGATTTTTATACTCCATTAATATTTGATTTTAAATTTCTGCAAAAATGTCTTCAAGTGTCAAAAAACAAAACTTTAGAAATAATGATAATATCTAGAACAAAAATGAATATTCACTATAAACGCCACATGTATTTTTATTAACAATCTATTGAAACACAAACGTTTAGATTTTTGAGAAGGAATTCTTCAATTTAAATTGCGTGTTATTGCTTTGTCACAATATAAGTAATGCTGATATTTGATCGCAAGATTTATACATTTTAAGGTCTAATTTGTAACAATACCACTAAATTCATTTCTTCACCACAATAATAAAGATGAAAGTTCATTTTGACAAACAGATTTACTTCTTAATTTGCCGGAATTTTCAAATGAATCTGTACAAAAAAGTACTTCTCTACACTGCTGTTTTGCGGCCCATCTTAACGTACGTTTGCCGTGTGTGGGGTTATGCAGCTAAATCAAAAATTATACTTTAATGAAATGCCCAAAATGCTTTAATCACGAATATGACTAAGGCATGTAGATACACTAAAAATAGAGATATTTATATGCAAAGCTATTTTAAAAAATGTATTCAAAAAATGTGAATTATATGTTTTCATAATCTGCTAAATTGTAATAACCTTTATGTCTTTACTCGTGAAAATTACATTCCCAATGTCAATACTAAGAGGCCAGAAGAATCCTTCTGGACTCGTATAATCCCTCCCAGTAATTAATTGCATCCTTCCTTTCATGGCAAAAGGCCATTATTTTACTTTCACGTTTCCTTTCTTAATTTCAAATTATTTTCAATCTGCAACCCACACAGACAAAGCACTTTTTCCATTCAATTACTCTTCCAGGCATGGAAGAGAAACTGAGGCTTCTTGAAATTGGCTCGCTTCTTCAAGGAAGCGAATAAAGTGTTAACTCACTAATTCTTTTAGTCCACTAATCAGGAAGCTCCCTCTCAATCCAGTTCTCACCACTTCAAAGCCAAAATAAATTTAGATGTGGGATTGAGAAACGTTTCGCGTTCCATTTCCCAAAGATGTCATGGGTAGTCTGTTGGTTACAGCATCGGACTCCAGACCGGAAGGCCTGGTCCAACACCCGATGCCACCAAATACCCTCCGAGTACACACGGAGTACGTACTCGTTAAATCAGTGGGCTGAATCACGAGTGTAGGGGACAGGAGAATATTTCCAACTTCTTGAGTTCCATGCCTAAATTAGGGAGGTGGAGGTTGGTGGTGGCGACATCTATCGTCTCTTTGGAAATTTCTCTGAGCTAAATTGTATTGTCACCTGCATGGTGATCAAGACTAAGGCCAACGACAGGCGTACATCTGCCCTTTTGTCGATGAATTTCGTGGGTCTTGATCTGACTCCGTCAGACAGTAGGCAGAAGAGACAACAACATTATGCTACTTATGCAGTGCAGCTGGCAAAAACACTTTCACCATTTAAAAAAAAATATTACGAAATCTTTTATCCAAAACTCACAACATGCTGCATTTATACTCTAATAGCTCTTTCGGTACCCGTTAAAGTAACTAATTTAGCTTTAGAACCCCCAATAGTATAATATGTTTTAACTAACTTTCGAAGTTATTTACGAGTACTGAGTATCCCACGAAACACTCAGCAGTTTTAAAGCTTTAAAGTTATGCATGTAAAATGTATTCATATTACAAAAATGATATGAATATGAAAGGTGTATTTGTACTTGTACATGGGTCATCAGTTGCTACAGAACGTGAATCTATGACTCGCTAGAAACTATTTTATCCATGACTCGCTATGGTCATTCCGCCACGACAACAGCTGAAAATAAGAAAATGTTTTGCAAATGATTAAAGTCGAGTTGATTATAATTTCTAATGGGCTTCGGATTGGTGTTTTACTATTTCAGACCTAGTACATTCCCCGGAAGCTGTTGTCTCTTTTTAGTGCGGCACCCTATAGGCGAATACCAATCGCCGCATGTAATTTTGACGCACAGTTTATTCCCTAGAGGAAGGCACTTGAGCTCTGACAATGCAAACCTGTACTACCAGGATTTGGTTTTGCCAAGAGCACCCTAGCCAAACAGACACTTTAGGGATCTTTTACATGTTGTACTTATTCATTCAAGTTCAGTTGATTATTTTCTTTACAATTTCATTAAATTATTCAATTAATTATCAACTTAGGATTGTATGGAATATGTTGGTTATGAAATTCATAATTCTGAATCCTCGTCAAGTGACACAAACTACATTCGACCTCTGGCGAAACTCATATCCTTTTAACTTCTTTACAAAGCTTACGCAAGCTTTAACTTTTTTACCATGCTTCTTTACTTCGTCAATTCTATAAACCATCTTTGACATGTTAGAGCCTTTACTGCCTCCTCTCCAAACAAGTCTCACACGTATTCTTTTTCCTCCATCGTGTTATTCCCTTTTTGGAACTCATACAACGTACAATGTCTTAAGTTCATTTTTTCTTCACTCATGTTGACAGTTTTACAAGTTAAAAATAAACTAAAATACGATAAAAATGTTTAAAAATCATCAATTACATATACTAATATATTTGCTTAAACTTGTTTCAGTAGGATCCAAATTCTTATTAAGGATTGACAACGCATAAAAGTGCACTACAAAACAACAACACTTTCTCTTATAACCAGCATAATAATGATTAAGCCAATAAAATCAATCATACTATTAAAACCAATTGAGATAAATTATTAAAATTAAATATTTTAGCCTTTTTTAAACAGATCAATATACTACATTATCTCGCATCTGGAATGCAATTCAACAGTTGGGTATAAAAAAATTAAATGTATAACATCTTTCTTTAGAACAGCTTACAATAGATTTAGTCCAGCATTTTAACATTTTAAATAGAAGCAAAATTAACTTTCAGTCTATCGAAATAAATAAAATAAGGTAAAATCCTAGGAGAGCCCACATCTTTGGTGACAAACCGAAAAAAGTGTCAAGCCAGAACGAGATGGCGCCAAGCAAAAATGACAATGGCGGCAAATGAATATAGCGGGAGAAAGTGGATGCTTAATGATAAAAAAATGTAAATAATACGTAAATTAAACATTTAAGATGAAAAATAGAAAAACAGCACCTACTTTCTTACTGCTGATCTTTTTCGAGAGGAGGGTACAACATAACAACAGACTTTAAAAACCTAGCTTGATCCTCAATGGAAAGGGCCAGGTAAGATAGAGAAACGTTTATCCGAAACGAACTGCGTAGTTACTTTTGACGGAAATCAGGAAGGGAATAAGGTGTACCACATTAACATGTTAAAACCTTATCATAAGAGACCTGAGCTTTTTTGAACGTGGTGCTTGTTGATACCGAGGAGATTAATGAGTCATCAGAATTGGAGAAGCATTTTCCCTACATGTTAACTGACCCCAATGTATTTGATTTCAGGAAATTGTAAAAAACAATAAACTCAAAGAAAGACTGGGTGATGAGCAAATTATGCAGTTGGGAAAACTATTAGTTAAGTTCTCTGCTATTTTTTCAAACATTCCAGGGAAAACCAATCTAGTAGAACATGATATTGATTTAATTAGTGACAAACGAGTACAACATAAACCCTATAGAATGACAAATAGGCAGAACGAAATTTTAAAAGCCGAAATTGAAAAGATGCTAAAATACAAAATTATCGAACCTGGACCATCTGAATATACTTTACCCATGATCCTTGTTTAGACCCCAGGTACAGACCCTAGACTCTGTATCGATTACAGAAAATTAAACGAATTGACGCGCACTAAATTTTATCCGATCCCTAATATAGAACAATGCGTTGAAACTGTGGCAGCAGCCAAGTTCATTACTTTGATAGATTTAACTAAAGGTTACTGGCAGAATCCGCTAAGCCCCCAAGGCCCAGAAAATTGCTACATTTGCTACCAGCTTCGGAGTATATATGCCTTTACGGATGTCATTTGGGCTAAAAAACGCTCCTTACTATTTTAGCAAAATGATGAGCGAAATTTTAAACGGATGTGAAAAATATGCTACTCCTTATTTAGATGACATTGCAATTTTTTCGGAAACGTGGGAGAAACATCTAAAACATTTGCGAGAAATTTTAGAAAGATTAAAAAACGCTAATTTATAACTATAAAACCCTCCAAGTGCAAATTTGCACAACAGGAAGTACATTAACTTGGTCACGTTGTAGGTCGAGTTAAACGTTCTCCCGCTGAGCTAAAAAAAGAAGCAATTCAAAATTTTCCGATTCCTACTACTAAAACACAAATCAGAGCTTTTTTAGGATTAGCTGGTTACTGTAGACAATATATTCCTATGTTTTCCTCTATAGTCGCACCTTTAACAGATTTGTTGAAGGGGGTTAATAAAAAGGGTAAACTTTTATGGAATGACAAATGTAGTGAGTCATTTAAAATGTTAAAAGAAAAGCTTTCGGGGAAGCCCGTGTTACATGCACCCGATTTTTCCTTCATATTACAAACAGACGCGTCAGATCAAGGATATGGTGTTGTGTAAACCCAACAGGATGATAATGGCGAAGAACTTCCTATATTGTTTCTCAGTAAGAAATTTACGGCTACTGAGAGGAAATATTCCACTACGGAAAAGGAGTGTGCTGCAAGTTTATATGCAGTAAAAAATTGAAAGGGTATATCGACGGGCAAACCGAATTTTACATTCAGACAGACCACAATCCTTTGGTATGGCTGAAAAATAATGCTGGTAATAATGGACGATTGCTCCGCTGGGATTTAGCCTTGCAATCTTTCAGTTTTACCATAACGCATAAAAAAGGGAGAGACAATTTGAATGTGGATTGCTTAAGTAGGAACTCCCTACATTCAGACTAGATAGGTCAATCTATGTGTACTATGTAGAGCCATATTGTCATTGTTTGTTTTAAAATCATTTTGTGATGTGCAATATTTATGTGTGTGTATTCTTTTTTTACTTCATCATGTATAATCAATTAATTAGAAGGTGTATTTGATATATTTTGTGTTTTTGCTGCATATATTACTTTTATTGTGTGCATAAGTTCTTTCTATGGCATGGTCATGAGTGGAGAGCGCTTCCAAAATAGCGTTGTCAAAAATGATCTTATTAATGTTGGACATTTTTACAATTAATGTAGATCAACTGAACTAGACAAAGAACTTTTGTTTCTCCTGTGTCCAGAGACAGCAAAATCCGGAGAGGGGAGGAGTTTGTAACGAACTCGAGACTCCTAAAACTCTATGTGGCAACACGGACTGATCGGAAGCACTGCGAATGCACGAGTGCTAAGCCAGAAGCAGTCGGCCTTTACCTCTCGACGAGAGCAGTTGGAATCTGTGAGCTCCACCCGTGAGCGCAGAGTGGATATCTGCAGTTGGCTTTTACCTCTCGACGAGTGACTGTATTTAGCTCCATAAGAGAGCGTGAGGAATGACCTCTCTGCAAATGTCAATCGGATCGCTAATGATTTTTACAAAAATGTAAATATTGTACGTAATTTTGTATGTCTGCGAGCTGTCCTGTGTGTTTGGGTGATAAATATACAAAATACCAAATAAGTGTCCTCACTTAGATGCTTGGGACGTTACAGCGCTTGTATATGTGTAATGTGGAAGGCGTGAACATATTAAAAAGTCAAAAATAATTATAAATTTACTGAGAAAGGAAGAAAAACAAAAATACATTCGTAAGCTAATGAACATTAAATACACATTTATACTCATATAATATACTTATAAATGTGTTAGTACGGCACAATACTTTTAATAGTTAATTTATTAACAATAAATTTAAAAAACAATTTTAATAATTACTATTGCCTCCCATGGGCTTGTTATATGCATAAATAAATACTTATCTTGATAGTTTGCATAGTTTGTTATTATAGTCGATTGTAGCTTTAGCGTCAAAGTACATTTTTACTGCGATCAATACATTGGTATAGGGGGAGGGTGCGATGAAATTTATGATTGAAAATTGGGTCACAAATATTGAAAGTTTAAGAAGCACTGTTGTATATAGAATAGAATAGGTTAAATGTTGTTGTTTTTTTACTCCGTAAGCCCAGAGTAAAACAAATGGAAACAGTTGAATTGATAGAGTAAAATGATTTAATAGATATGTTGTTTCTATTTTTTAAATATTAATTTCGTTATTTCAAAAAATTTTGTGAAATAATTTAATTTTTTCCAAAAAAAAAATCGAAGAAAAAGAAACTATTTTTATTTTAGAACAAATGGAATGTTAATTCGTATTTTAACATATAGTCGTTTCTTTGCTTACTTTTTAAAAAAGTATTGTATTGCATATCATACATGTCATGCAATCTCAAAGTGATAACGAATGACATTTGAAAACTGGTTTTTCTTACTCAAGAAAAATTGCAAATCACTTTTAAAAGATTCTAAATTTTCATTTAATCCCATTTGATTGTTTATTTTATAACAAATGGCTTTGGGAAGTAAAACCAAATCGAAACTCATCTAGACTAGATAAAGGATTTATTATTAGAAAAATTGTAAGCAATGCACGTCTTAATACAGAAAAAAAAATATACAAAATTAAATGAACGATTTTTCCACTGCTATATTACCTGAAACTCTTCGATGAGTGTTGAGATCAGCTGGTTTTCGTGGTTGTTTTGCGAGGAAAAAAAGTATTGGTTAAGTAAAGGAACAGAAAAGTCAAGGCTTTGCCCCCTTCGCAAAATCAATGATAAATAAACTAGTATCTGGTTGGATTCTTGTGTGATTGCAAATGTGATAACATAAGAGGTATGACACAAAATGAATAGGAAAAAATAACTGGCCCAATAAATTATTGTACTTACAGAATAAATACTCAGTGACAGTATCACCTTCAAAGTAGTTCCCTTCAGTATTCACACACTTTTGCATTCGGTGCTGCCATTGCTGGCAACAGATCTGGAACAAGGGTTTTGGAAGTGCCTTAAGGAGGTTTATCGTCTTTGCCTGAACCTCTGCAACTGAAGTAAAGTGAATTCCCTTTTAGCAAGTTTAACAGTAGGAATTAAAAAAGGTCACATGGGGTCAAATCATATGACTAAGAAGGATGCCCAATCACAGTATTATTTCTGTATAGGCCAGATATTGCTTGGCAGATAGGGCCATGTGAGCGGATGTATTGTCGTGGAACAACATTCATCCGTCACTCCCCAATTCCCTATTTTTTACGAGTGCTTTTTTCTAGTTCAATGTAGAAGTGTCGATTAATAGTCTGACTACTGATGTGGGTGGGAACCCACTCATATCACAAATGTTGTCTATGTTTTGGCCTGTAATCGCTGACTTTGAGTGTCCAACAGGTTCATCCTATTCTGCGCTGACCCTTCCCCTGAAAACCAATTATACCTTTCAAGCCCATATGCATGAGACAAAGTTTCAACTTAATAAGCCTCGGTTAATATTTGAAATGCTTTCGTGGCCGATTTCTAAAGTTTCACAAGAAACATGGCGTTGATTATTCAAAATTTTTCCGGCAGAATGCAGTTGCACGTGTGCATTCAATGACACAATAATCCCAACTGGCGCAATCGATTAAGGCAAAACTAGGCACATGGATAGAGCAGGTGTGTAGGATGATGTCACCGAAACAGCTGCCGCCAACTCCTCTCTTTTTTAAGCTACATACTTTGTGACAGGCTCACACGTCTTTTCTTTAACATATCCTTTGGGTTATTTGGGCCAGAATTAATGGCAACTCTTTTCCAACCAAATCCAAGAAGTGAAGTGTGAATGAAAGATGCAAATGATCAAGCTTTTAAATATCGGAACTTAGAGTAAACGGAATGGCAATGTAGGGTAATGTATGACAATTGATGTTAGTTTGTGGCAGTTGATGGCAAATAGAGAATAGTTAATAAAGTTCGTGGTTCAAGTCTGAATGAGCTTTACGTGACGGTGACTAGAAGGTATACGTGATCGAATATATGAAGGTCAAGTTGCACACCAGTGCATGTAATTAAAGACAAGATTGAGCATAAGTCAATATTGATTGGTTCTCCAAGCTGCAATAAGGTATGATGCATTATTTAATATTAAAATCAGTGATTAGGTGGTTCAGATATTGATAATGGTCTGAATTAGATTAAGTCTTATTGTGTGTTGCGTATTTTTAACATCGTAGATTTTCTCATATTAATTATTATAATTTAATTTGTTAAAAGTTTAATTTGAATATCTTTATAAAGTCATATTAAGATAATATTTGTTCCTAGTACTTTCGCTAATCCTACACCTCTAGCTCACGCTGACACTCCGAGAGATATTCTCCCAAGGGAGGGGGCATCACAACTTAGTCTCGTTTTTGTGTGTGTGTGTGTCACACCTTGCATAACATTTATGACTCCAATTGGGCATGTAACAGTAATTCTCCAACTATGGGGCGTGCCTCCTAGGGGAAAATAACTCTAAATAGGGGGTGAGCATATCGAAAAGTTGAAAGTAAGGGATTTTTTAAAAAGTTTACTAACTTACAGGAAAGAAGAACACAAAATAATAAAATGACCCTCAAAAATAATGAAATGAAGTACACTTTGCTGCTTTATTGCAATTATTTAAAATTGCACGTTACTTAAAAAATAGAAAGAGAAAAAGTAACGTAATACTTATGATATTAATTTAAAGTAACCGTAAATCCGGGGTATAACGTGCATCAACACTTTCAAGCTACATTTTTTATATTTTAGGAACATTTGGCGTATAACGTACAACTCCACTTTTACGAAGGAATCTGAAATATATGTATGAAATGATCATACATCACTCATTGAATCATTCATTCGAAGTATTATCCCAGGTTTCTGAAAAAAAGTAGTATACATGCAGAACTACATCCTTTGAAGCTCATTAGGTATGTCATATTTTTTTAAATAAACAATATGATCTACGAAGATGTCCACTTTTTTAGGCTCATCTCTTTTTTTTTGAAATTTTTGAAGCTATCGTTTTTGTACTCGGCGTATAAAACGCACCCGTTCCTTTCAGTTTTATTTTTTGAGTGAAAAGTGCACGTTATCCGTTGGATTTACGGTACTTAAAATAACTCAAAAGTAACACATACAAATTAATACTTATCGTAAAGATTTGTACGGTTTATAATTAAGGTCGTATTGTGTAACTTGAGCCTCAATTATTATTGCAATCAACATATTGTTATTGTATGGAGTAGGGTGCGATGCAAATTATGATTGATATGGGGTCACAGATATTGAAAGTTTGAGAAGCACTGGCATTTTACAACATAGATGAGAAAAATGGGAAATTTAGTGCAAAAAAAAATTAGTTGGGGAACAATAAAACCAAGCTCTTTGCGTGTGTGTGAGAGAGACAGAGAGAGAGAGCTTTCCCAGTATTATGTCTAGGTAATTGAATTTTATTAATGACATAATGACTGACTATCTTCATGGGAATAGTTTGAAAGACAGTTACAGTTCGAAGCACAAGCTTTGAGAGTCACAAATGACTTTTTTCTTCAAAATATCGCCCTTAAGCACACGTGTTCGAACTTTTGCATCTGGTTTTCTCCTGCCTTTCTCTCTCTTTAAAACTGTCCTGAAGCTCTAAAAACACCACCATGCTGGTTGATTCAAAATTAAGTGTGACCAATTTTAAAAGCTTATAGCTATGACTAGAAATTTCTTCGTTTTGCTGCCAAATTTATTTTAAAAATGAAACATATAAATTACCAATCTAACTACTTTTATTAGTGGGAGTGAGTAAATTACTGCTCCGAAATTAGATCCAAACAAACCCTAAACGAGATTTTAAGGCTTTTGAAGGATGTTTGCTCAAATACTGTTATAAATAAAGCATTGAAAAATCAGAAAAGGCATTTTGCTAAAGGATTACTATCTAAATTTCGAAAAGAAATAAAATGTGGTTGGCAATCAAAAGCTCCCGGAAAAGAAATGTGGAGAAAAGGAATTCCTTCAGGAAAAAGTGAAAAAAGAAGCTGTAAAGATTTATCGCCGTAGAAAATCCTCTGCCTTAAATAACTTCAGCAAGAAACTATAGGTATCGCAATAGACAATTTGTCGCCAAATAAAGAAAATTGGTTAAAAAAGGTGAATAAACCAGTTTGTCGTAAAATGTCTGCTAAAACCGTAGAAAAACGAAGAAAGCGTTCTTTGTATTTAATGTTACACAAAGTTAGATACAAAACAGGGATATTTTCCGATTAAGCATTGTTTCATCTGTCATTCATTACTGGAAAAACAAAGATGTAATTTATTTAACGTAAACAATGTCGAAAAGATGAAGCTGTCTTGTAAAATGCAAATTGGTAGTCACGTATTATGGTAGGAATGGAAATGTCCTCTGAAGGCTTAACAAAACCATTTTTGGTAGAACCAAGCGCTAAAATTGATGCTAAATATTACCAGGATAAAGTTTTGAAACACTTGATGAAGAAAAATAAATGTCTTTACCCTCAAGGAAACTTTATTTTGCTCCAAGACCCTGAGCCAAGTCATACAGCTAAATCAACAATAAAATAGTTGAAAGATTAAAAAATAAATTTTCTGTCTCCTTAAAAATGGCTACCTCCATCCCCTGACTGTGTTCATTACGATTATCTTTTTTAGTGGGATACCTAAAAAACAATTAAACAGACGTAAAGTAAGAACTCTCCAAGGGCTTTTAAAAGCAATCAAAGAGGAAGCTGGACCCCCCCAAATGTTCAAAAAACCTTTTTGGCATGGCCAAAACGTTTACGCAAAATGTACAATACCACATGAAACCACATTGAAAATTGTATGTATATAACTTAATTCGAAAAAAAAAAACTATGATGCTTTGAAATTTGTCACACTATTTTTAAATCAACCGGTAGTTACCGAATTTATACCTAGTTGAATAGATTTCAAAAACGCTGGGTAGCCGACGTTGCCTAATGGTTACTGTAAGATTCGCCCGGAAGTTTAAAAATCTTTATAGGTGGCGTGATTATCGGAGGAGACGTTAGAGAAAATGGAAGGAAGAAAAAAGGTCAACGACATAGCGAGAGAGTAAGGAAAAACAAACCAAAAAAACTCCAAGAAGACAGAATGAGGGTGAGATAGCAGGGTGGAAAAACGAGTTGAGACCAAAAATGGCGAAAGGGTGGATGGACGGTGATTTTGCTAATTAGACGAGAGTAATGCTAATTAATCAAATGTACGTAGTTAGTTTCTTTTATATTTATTTGTGTTGTATGTGTGTAGCTATAAATCAACCATAAATTTTGAGCCACTGTAGACTGAGAGCATTTATTGTGCCTGGATTTTCTTTTGGAACTTTCAATTGAACGAAAGAACCTATGATTTTTAATTGTTACCATCCCGAGCTGGTGGGTGGAGTATCATGATTTCGAGTTCTCGTAACAACCATATCATTCATTTATTAAGTGAGATGTGTTAGTTTGAGACTGTTGATCTTCTTCATTATCTTTCTGAATTCTTCAATAGTGGTAGGTATTGTAACCTAGTTGTCAGGGTCATGGGTGGCATGCTATATGTACGAACCTCGTGACGCTAAAGACCCGCCATGTAGAGGAGACTGATGCCCGTTAAATCTGTCGAGGTTCAAAGTCCTCCCGTTGGCGTTGTGTGGTAATTTGGAAATGATGGTTGCAGCTCAAATGTCATCCTCGTCACTTGACCGTGGTTCAAAATAACGAGGACAGTCACCAGTAGCCCTCGTGTTGCTTCTAGTGTGACGTTAATGAATGAACACTTACTCTCAAAGTAGGGGAACACTGGAAAAATTAATGTAGAAAAACACAAACTAAATACTAGAATAGAACTAAAAATAGTAACCAGTTCCAATGTGAATATTTCCTAGTTGTTTATTTTTAACAATTTGAGAGAAGTATTGATTACATACATTTGAAAACAAAGTATTTTATTTATTTTTTTGCATATGCATCTCTTCATTTGTTACAGTTATGTGGGGAAAAATAGTGTGAAAAAAATTTACTTTCTTCTAAATTGTGAAATTTTATTTAAAAATTATAATATACTTTTACTAATCTTTCTTTTATTTTCTTTATCATAAAATATATAATTATCACTAATAATACGATACGTATAAATAACTTTTACAATTATTTATTTCTATTTAATTATAAATATCTTGATTTAAGAAATTAGATATATTAAACAGCCCTCATCTTATAGTTAGTTGCAAACTTATTTTTGCTGAACATGTACATTCCTTTTACTATATGCAGCCTCAGTAGATTACAACCTTTTCAAGAAATACAAATCTCTTTCTTTTTAATATCTTGTATACTTGGAATCAATATTTATTCGCAGAAGAATTTACATTTGAGGAAGAGCATGTATTTTTGTGTTTCTATTCATCGCTAACTTAAAAAAAAATTCAAGAAACATCTGATATAACTTTCAATGAATCTGCCCAAGAAAACACCATTTTCGTAGCATACAAAACAACAAATATTCAGAAGAAGCTACGTAAACAGTGCTGAACTTTGTAAGAATTGAAAAAAAGCTTACTTTTCTTATTTTCTCCTGTATTTCATGTATTTATGTGTTTGTGTGAATATTTTTACTTTAGAAGTCAGAATACAAAAAGGCTTACTGCCATGTTTCCGTGAAAAAGCTACAGAAGTGCGACTGAAAAATAAAGTTAAAAATTTACTTTTTGAAACCTTATTATACTCGAGTATAAATTTTGATTTTTTTCAAATAGTAAGTAGGTCGAATTTGGACCCCTATTTTCACTTTTTTTTAAAGTATATTTTAAGATAACTATATGTTTAATTTTAAAATTATATAATAAAATTATTAATTTACATTTAACAAGATCGTCATAGCGAAATGCCTCGAATGATAACTCCTCCTGAAAATAAAATTTTCCTGCGATTTTAAGAGTTTATTTTGAATTGTTCCTTCATTTTTAAAATTGCCCTTCTCATTTTCACACACTATCGGAAAAAATCTCAGAACCAAAAAAAAATGATCGTAGATTAATGAAGTTTGGACAAAACGCAATGGTCTAGTTAACGTCTTTAATTGATTAAATTTTCAAGATCAAGGGTTAATTTAAGCTCAAGAAAAATCATCTCAAATGTGAAAAGGCTACATTAACAGCTTGTGTAAATTCCATAATTTTGAATGCAAGATTTCAAGCATTTTGAATGCATTGTGTCATATAGGTGCCGAATATCACTTTGTGGTATGGAGTTCCGTGCTTGTTGCGTAATTACTGGAATGGTCACTGCTGGATGTGGATGCTGCTAGAGTTGCCGTCCAATAATTTCCCATACGTGATAAATTGGACATAGATCTGATGATCTTGCAAGGCCAAGGTAACATGTAAACCCTCTGTACAGCACGTTGTGTTACAACAACGGTGTAAGAGCGAGCGTTATCCTGTTGGACCCTCCTCGCTTGAACGTTGTCCATGAATTACAGTTATCTTAGTTCAATTACCAGACTGAAGTGCAAATGGGCAGTCAGTGTGTTTGGGATAACCAATAGAGTTCTCCTGCTGTCATAAGAAATTGCTTCCCAGACCATGACTCCAGGTGTAGGTTCAGTGTGGCTAGATACAGACAGTTTGGTTGCAGGCGTTCCCTTGGCTTCCTTCCAACCAACACTCGACCATCACTGGCACCAAGGCAAAACCTGCTTTCACCAGAAATCCCAACATATCTCCACTCTGTCCTCCAATTAGCTCTAGCTTGGTACCACCAGCGTTGCAAACAGTAATAGATTAGAGTCAGTGAAATACACACTACAAGGTGCCTGGCTTGGAGCTATCCTTGATGTAACAGATTTTTAACAGTTCGTTGTGTGACTGTGATACCAACTGCTGCTTGAATTTATACCGCAGATGCAGTACTATGCGCCACAGCTGTACGCCAAACATGGAGGTCTTCCCTCTTAGTAGAGCCACGTAGCCTCCCAGAATCTTATCTTTTTATGAAGCAATGCCATCCTTTGACCACATTTCCCTACTATTCTGCTCAGTGGATACATTCCGGCCAAGTCTTTCTGCAGTATGGCGGAAAGAAAATCCACCTCCATTGGATCCCTATTACATGACCTCGTTCAAACTCGGTGAGATGATGATAATTGCTTTTTCGTTTTTTTAAAGGCATTATTGGCTTACATAAATTAAATACGTCAAATTTCACAGACAAAAGAAAAAAATTCGCAAAATTTACAGTACGCATTTTTTGCAAACATGATTTGTGCAAGTTCTGAATGGCATAACTAATGCCACACTTCAGCTCGAAGGGCAAACTTTGAAGCGATGTTATCTTTCGGATATATAAACACGCCTACCAAATTTGGTTTATATAAAAAGAAGTATTTCTTGGTGTTGGGATATTTTTCTTCAATGTATACATATATAAATACATACACAGTACGGGACATCACGTTAAAAGTCTTCAAACACACACACACATGCACTTATTCCAATAACAATAGGTTTAACTAAAATGTTTCCCTGCACTTTTCATTAAGTGATTTTGCTGAATTACAGCATACCTACTTTCAATTAATCAATTTAAATGGAATATTTTATTAACAATGCATGGTTAACAGGCTTGAAATGATGGGTTGAGGGCTACAGCCAAAGTAGTAGATGGTAATCAATTTTATCTTGTCTTGTGAATTTGCGTTCTTGAATGCGTTTTTAGGTGTTTATCTTAAAATTTTGTTACTGTGAAAAGTTTATTTATTTTACAAATGCCACACACTATAATAACACCTATGTCATTAGTGCACGGGCCCTTTAATATTTTTCGACAATTTAACTAAGAATAATTAGTGCAGGGCACACGATTAAATGTTTAGTGGTCATAGGTTGAACAGAGTCCCACAAAGTACAGTCCGGTGAGTCGACGATACCAATTCTGTAGAGATGAGATCTCAGATAGTCATGTCAAAATTCTTTAAAAGGAACTACATCAGCTTTTCTATGAAACCCAGGAACCCATAACGAGTTCTCGTTCAAGATTGCCCAGTTCTTGTTCTTCGACACATCTCCTCAACTTTCATTTTAAAATTATACTTATAGGTCATATTAGAAGAAACCATTATGGAGAATTAACCCTCTCACTGTGTAGTGTTACGTGTGTTACGCCTACGTTTGCCCGTAGAAAACGCGGGATGCGTAGCTAGAGAGTTAACGGTTAAAATCCTCGGAGTCTTTGAATCACAAGGTAACTTTTCTTAGCAAGAAATTCAACATGCTCATTCCCAGCAATGTCACAATGAGCCGGTATCCACTGAAATGAATTTTATGAGAAAATTTTTTAAGAACTTTCTGTATTTTAAAATTATTCATTACTATCACAGCAAAACTTTGATTTAGAGCTTGCAATGCCGATTTCGATTCGGAAAGATTCCGGCCTTGTTGAACTCGGAGCTTCTTAATGATAGTTCTCGGACCGCTACTACAATAGCTTCAATCTCGCCATCAAAGGCAGTTGTAAAAATTCATTGTAGTAGGTAAAAGATAAACAATTCACAGAAGATGCCGGCTCCAGCACCATGATATCTATCTAGATGGAAGACATCAGTAAAAAACATGTAAGCATTCAATTGTTGGGAATCGACTGTTAATAGTTTCCAAATCTATTGCTTTAAATTGTTCGGAAGAGATTTAGATTTATGGCATTTTAGCATATTACATAAATGAATGTGTGCGTATTCGGCCCAGGGTATGGTGTGAAAATAAAAATAATCCGCTGCAGGCAATCGATACATGGTCGAAAAGGATGGATACTTTTACTCCTAGTCATTTATGTAGTTTCTGTGTGATACTAAATAAATAGAAAAACTTTGTTAGTTCAAATTGACTATATATATATATATGTATATATATATATTCAGTGTAAGGAATAAAAAAGTGGATTCAGCACAAAATAAGTGAATTTTCGATAAAGTACACGTATAACTGATAGAATTTATAAAAACAATCTAATTAAATTTCTTTATAATTCATTAATAACTAAACAGGCAGAGATATTAAAATGACGCTACCTTAAAAGTTAGAAAGAATCTTAATCAGTTCTGGATGTCATGCCTCAAAAACAATTTTTGAATGAAGATTTCAAAACGTAGGAAGTACTGAAATTGATCGACCATTTATTCATAAGATAAAAAAACAAACATTTTGATAGATTTTAAATAAAGGCGTTAAATATTTGAGAAATATGGAAATAAGAACGGTTTTATGAATATTTTCCCCCTCCAAATTGCTGATTTCCAAGGTGATATTTAAAACACTTTTTGATAAATGACTTTCCACGTAATTTTTCTTTTGAAACAAAAACGAGAAAAACAAATACAGAAGCTTGTAATGAAATTTTTAATACTAACATCCGAAACATGAATAATGATTGCTTACGGCGTTTTCATTTTATTTTTCCTCAGTTTTATTATTTTGTTTTCTTGTTATTTCCTTATCCGCGTTACTTGGCTCTTAGATAAAACTGTTAGTATTTCAAAATCAACCCTGATATATGGATGAAATACTAAAAGCATAATGAAATCTGGTTTATGCTCGGTAACATGTTTTCTGATTAGAAGGTGTAATTAGGAAAGAAGTGAGTCTATTATTTTTTTTTTGTTACTTTTCCTCATAAAACGACTAATTTGGTTAAAAAGAAAGAAAACAAGAACATAGATTATGATCATTTTGCAGTTAAAAAGATGAAATTGGTTTGATTTTTTTCACTATAAATAGATTAAGTCGTTTTCTGGATAGATTAAAGCGCAAAAACCTTAACATGACCCATTACCTATCTATTATGACGTTAGAACATATAAAGTTGATACCGAAAGAAAAGAGGTTTATTATTTCTTCTATTATAACGGAAAAAAATGTCGTAATTTATATTACCAATATGTTTTTGTTTTTCTAGTTATTCGTAAATTACTTTTAAGGAGGCCACTTCCCGAAAATTGCTCAAAGATCAATTTTAGAAATTGGCTAGGGAAATTAGCAATTTATTTCGCTTCTGATGCAAATGAAAAAAGTTTTCTTTAAATAAATTAAAATTATTTTAAATATATTTCCCTTTAAAGTTCTTTATATCATCTCTGACATCTGTCACATCTCAATGCATGCGTCAAAGCTTATAGCAAAACCCGATACACTCCTTTAGATAAAAATACATTACACTAGCTACATTTTATGGTTGAACGTAAAGATAATGAAATTAGGAAAATTTGTTGAATAATTGTGAACTTTGTGCATCAGTAATCAAGCATCTAAATTAAAATGAGGTTAGAATGCTAAAGAGTACAGTTGTTTGTTAATTTCGTCTGATAACTTTTGTGAAAAAATTCTCATTTCACTGTTTTTAGTGTTTTAAAGCAATATGCGATATACATAAAATACAAAAAAATAAAGCCTTTACACAGCAAATTTGATCTTTAAATACTGATTTGGATACACAATTGTTGCATTTGCATGAATTTATATATAGTATTAATATTTTTTTTTAATTTCTTACTGTAAAGTTTCCTAATTCTTATATTATTTGTAATGCAATATATTTTTTTCATAATATTTTATTTAAATACTTTTCATTACTTTAAAATTTATGAAACAATTTAAATTTCATTTTAAATTATACCCTTCAGAAAATCAAAATTATATAACAACCGTTAAACATTTTGCTTAAAAATGTATTCATTATAACACTTAAAAGTTCTTAATTGCTTAGGTATTTAAGGACAAATCACATACATTTTTATTTGTAATTCAATGTGCACAATAAATATTTAACATTATAGGTATGTAAAAGGCCGCAATAATTATTCCTAAATTTTTTATTGATATCGCCATATGACGCGTGTGCTAAGTAACCACAGTAAATACCCATTTAGTAGGAATCAAGAAGTTCATACATTTTTGTATGCAGTTTTATTGGCTGTAACTCTGTAGTAGTTAAGTTTCAAGAATGATACAAGACTGCTGATATGCAAGACATTAAATAAATTTGTTTAATAATAAAAATATTTTAAGTTTAAAAAAATATTACTTTTTTTTATATTTTAAAATTAAACAATGTAAAAAAAAATAACACAAAAACTGATGAATATTTTTGTAGGTAAATTATTTGAAGCTGCATCAAGGAATGAAAATCAAAAGAACATCTATAAAGAGTTATGTTATTTTATAGCTTTTATTCTTTACTGAAACATTCCACCATTACTGAATAAAATTTTCAAAAATGTATTAGGACAAAAAAAATTACTTTGCTGGCGTTATTGACAATAGCAGAACTAATTAAAAAAATTCTTACTTTACGTATAAAAAGAAGCATTATCTTAATTTATAAAGAATACAACGTAATAAGTCGAAACCAGAAATTCAAAATTTCAAAACAATGGTAAAACCACTAATTACGTCACCAGATCTTTAAACCATTTCCAAGTTTTCACCTTCTCCATTTGGGGTATATTTGAGAACCAAACAACTTTAATATTTGAGTAAATTGTCATTTCATTTATTCTCATTATGGATTTTTAAAGTTTTAAATCCAATCCCATTCACATTTGTTACATAATTTTCAGTCTTTCTAAGAATTGAGTATGTTGTACGACAAAAGGCTTTTTAAATTAAATCTAGTATTGTTTTTGCTACTCGATAAATATAATAAAATTGTTAGAAAATATTTATCCAATTCGCAGCCTCTAGTATTTTAGTTAAGAGAATGATATATAGCCACGATAAATAATCCTTAACGAATTATTAGTTACATAAAAATGCGGTTGGACAAAAGTTATCTTTAATTTGTACCCTTACATTTTAATCTATTAATATTTTTAAACTGTCGAGTGAGGCTTTATTAACGTTGCACTTAAATATGTACGAGGGCTATTGGCGACACAACTCGTAATTTTGTACAGTGGTCAAGTGACGAAGATGAAACCTGAGCCGGTATTATATGCCATAAAATCCGGCGTATAACGCGCACCTATACTTTCAAGCTGCATTTTTGAATGTTTAGGTATATTCGCCGTAGAACATGCACCCCTTTTCTACGAAGAAACCTAAAGTATAATTATGCAATTCTCTTATGTTTTGAAGTCATTCATTCGAGGTAGTATCGCAGTCTCATGAAAAGATAGCAATCTTCTGGACCCAGAACTGCTTAAGTTCGTAAGATATGACATTTCTTTTAAATAAACAATATTTCGATATTTGCAGAAGTCTAATTTTTTAATGTTCATCTCTTTTTTTTAATTTTTGAAGCTATCATTTTAATACCTGGCATATAACGCGCACGCATGAATTTCGATCCCATTTTTGGTGTTAAAGGTGAGCGTTATATACGCCAGATTTTAGGGTATCTATCTGTATATATATATATATATATATATATATATATATATATATATATATATATATGTATGTATGTATATATATGTATATATATGTATGTATATATATATATATGTATGTGTATATATATGTATATATGTATATATATATATATATATATATATTTTTTTGTAATATTTATATATATATATGTAGCCCACTCTTATAATCATACCACTCCAACGTGAGGACATAAGTGTGACATAAGTTGTCCGACTACGTTCGGAAACGTGATTTTGCAAAAGCGCACTCACGAATATTTTTTGTAATATTTAGTGCCTCTTAGACAACGATACATTTATAAAATTGCTTTAAGAATATTAAAAGAATAAAAAATTACTGAAATACTATATTTTGGCAAAAAATGAACATAGAAACATATTTTCAAAACAATTTTATGAAAAATTGTTCTATAATAATAAAAGTTTGCCTATATTAGCTCGAACTTCTGTACAGAGCCGGAACTAGAATTTTTTAATATATAATTTAGAAGTGGCTTTATCCATATTTAAATACATCAAAGTGAAACAATTTAAGAAACCAACACCGATTATTACTTCATTTGATAGTAACTGTGAAATAATGTGAATCTTTGAGTAATCCTAGTTCTGGCTTTCTGGATAAGTTTTAGCTATCAAAAGGCAAAATATTATTCTAGAAACATTTACCATAAATATAGAATGTTTTAAAAATAGGTAATTATCTGTTCATTTTTTGCCAAAATATCGCATTTAAATAAATTTTTAGTGTACTAATATTCTTAAAACAATTTTATACGTGTATCCTAATCTAAGCGACACTAAATATTTAAAAAAAAATCGTTTGTAGGCTTTTGAAAAATCACCTAGTCGGAGACCTTTTCTGCTCAGCAGCTCTTCCATAATCATGACTTCTAGGCTACTATGGCTTTTCAAAACTATCTACACAAAATTTTAATTTTCTGCATCACCTGAGCTCTAATTTTAAGAAAGCCTTATTCAGAATTAAATATAGTTCATATTTTTAGTTGAAGCATTTAAATTTAAAGCTGAAGAAGAAAGAAAAATAAAGTAGAAAAAAGGAGAAAGTAAAATATCATATTTTACTCTTCACTTTTGTGGATCCAAATGTATCAAATGAAAGAAACACGTGGATTTTAGAACGGAATATGCATTAAGAAAACGAATTCCTACTCTTTAATTTATTACCTTCTTAAGGCTTATTCTACAAACGCTCGAATAATTAATACTTTACTTTTAATACTCGACTACATTTTTTAAAAATTCGAAAAACTATTTAAAAAAGAAAGAAAATACTCCTAAAAATTAGAAAAGAAATTGTTTTCAATGAATTGAAGACATTCCAAAGAATTCGATTGTATTCTCAACCATAACTAAAGCATACAAAAAAAATAAAAATACATTGAAGTACCTTATTGTGTGCATCTATTTTTACGATTTTTTTTACTTTTAATGACTTTAAAATATGAAAAAAAAAATTGGAATAATTTTTAAAGTATGCTGAGGGGCAAAAGGTAATGCAAAATAGATTTCTTGGTAGATATTCCGGTGAGTGGAAGTAAACAACGCATTTATTTTTCTCAGTTACTGAAAACTGATGAAATGATAGAAATAAATCAAAAGGGGAAAAATGATATTAAATTTAAAAATTTTCAAACATAGAGCAGTTACCATAAAAAATAGCCAAATAAATAAAGCTTTTGTGTTTATTTCATTTTTCAAACACTTCTAGGCTTCTACATGCATAAGGCTTCTACATGCATAAAATATGTTGAAAATTTTAAAAAAATTACCATCAAGACACATTTACTTTTTTCATATTTAGTGCAAAGCTAAAGAGGAATTTAGAGAACAGGAATATATATATGCATACATACAATAAGTGTATTCAAGTAGGAAAGTGATTTATTGAAACAAAAATAATACATCGTACAAAAAAATTTTCAAAAAAATATCAGAACTACGTGGTTTTAGTTGTAGTAGTCATTTCGTTTATTGAGTAAACGAGATTAGAAAAAAAATTCAAACAAGATGCATTTCCAAGCAGCCCATTAAAGTTTTGTGTGTGTTATGACTGTAAAACATACAAAAAAGCATTTTGTTTAATCCATTGAGCATAAAAAAGTTATTTTAAAGTATATTCTTATTATATATTTAATACTTTTTCTTAATTTTGTGAAAAATTCTATTTTATTTCAAAGCATCTCATAAAACGTAGAATATAAAAAGTCTGTAAAAAATGTTTATTTTTTCCATAGTATTTTGTGAAATATTCATTTTAATGATCACCGTTTTCATTTTTGTTTCTTGCACATTTATTCTTAAATTACACTCTTATTCTGGCAAGAATCATTATAAGGATCCTCTCCAGTAGCGCACACAGGAATTTTTCAAGGGGGCGGGGAAGGGGTCCTGGGTCGAAAGTTCACCATTCTTGTATCATGCTCCTTTTGATTTAGTCGATTTTCTTGAACAAAACACAGCAAAAAACTAATTATTGAATAAATAGTTATCATTAATTAATAAAATTAATCATTAATAACAAAGACTTAATTAAATTTTACGTACTATATACTTAAAATTATAATCAATCGGAAAAAAATCAAGGTCTTTGGGGGGTCCGGACACCCAGGACCCCCTCCCCTTGTGTGCGCCACTGATCCTCTCTGATAATCATTATTACATACACCCAAATAATTTTTTACGCGGTAGGTATGTTCCTTAGAAAATCATGTAAAAAATTTATACGACTTACGACAAATTTGGGGATTCATTCCACAATTTTAAAAAAACAATGTAAGATGTATTTCTCCATAACACCGTGAAAAAATAATAACAAAACTGTTTTACATATTTATAAAACAAAAGAAAATATTACAAAAAAAATTTAATTAGTTTACAGAGAAAATTCAGTCTGTAAGTACATACAACACATATAAAAATGCAAACTAGAAATTAAGAATAAAACTGCAAACTAACAACTACTCATCGCTCTTTGGTAACAAGCGTGCACGTTTTTATTAACTCGATCAAAAATGCGATCATCAGTAGATGTGTCAGATATGTCTAATATTATAATACACACTCTATGTCAGGTAAGTAAGAAAATGCTGTTTCATACTTGAGTGAGTGAATAATAACGTAGCACAGTGGGCAGTTTTCCCGATCTGACTCACGGAAATTATTTTATGCCTTTAAAGTCTTTATAATTATATCTAATGATCAAAAATCATAGTAGTTAATGTAAATTGGGTATTATCTTCTGTTTTTTACTAATAAGGTTAACTGGATCTTAACTCATTTACGTCAAGTTTGATTTTGATTAAGAATAAATTATTGCTAATTGGAACTAGTTTTTGAACAAGAATCTAAGGGTATTAATAGAAGCAGAAATTTGACACGTGGGATAATATGTACAAGAAATAGTGTGGCAAAATAAGAAAGTTTAACTTTTACAGATTAAACAAATACAATCAAACATAACATTGTACATATACAAAAAAGGATAAAGGGTAGTGTTTAAAATGACTCGGCACAATTTGAGCATTTTTTTATTTATTTAAAATTATATTTTAGCATTTCATATAATGTTTCTATTTAAGAAAATGATACGAGATAAAATTTTGCACATAATCACTCAATTTTACAAACTTAACTTTTTTTTTAAAAAAATTTAAATCTTTAAAAGTTTACTCTTTTGTGTTTGTTAATTTTTTGACTTGAAATTTTTGTAACATTTCTACGGATGCTTAAAACACCTTTAGAGATTGATTTTACAATATCTTAATTAATTTTGGAGTAAAAATAATGAAATGTTGATATAATTGTTAAAATTCAACCAAAAGCCTAATTAATATCTCCCACATTTCAATTTTTTTTAAAAAAAATTTATTCAGTTAACAGCAAAATGAATCTCTAATTTTGTTACATGCATTACTTATAAGACAAAGGAAAGAATAATTGGAAGTGATTGGTAAATAAAATTGCGGAAGAAGTAGTATTTTGAATGTGCGAAAAAGCACAAAGTTTCAGAAACCATTTTAAAGTTCATAATTCTGAAAAAAATAATTATTATAAGCTTAAATAAACATAAAATACCACACTAAAGCATTAGCTATATATTTTTCTTAAAAATAATAAAATCTAATATAAATCCTATTTCTCAAGCAACCACGCTGCATTCGACTCGGAGAAGAACTTTTCATTTCTATGGCACCTCATCCAATTTTCTCCTACAAATGAGCAAAATTTTTTAACAATTTTTCTAAATTGCTGCTGGTCCTCTTATTTATCAAAGTCCGTTCTAACTAAACTAAAAAAAACATTACTTTTTCTCTTGAGATCTTGCTCTTCCTTCAACACATTGAATAATGCACGTCTAGTAGTACTATCGGAGAAAGTTGAAAAAAAAATCATAACTTTGGGAATAGAAGGAAGTAGCAGCTATATATAAATTTCGTATTAAATTAAAGGTCTATATCTACTCTATGTGTTTAAATTGTTACTGTGATCAATCCGTATCAATCCCAAAAGTTCTAGTCCTTTAAAAAAATTGACATACATCAGTAGGAGTTACATGATGTGCTAAATGTTGTTTTTACAATTTTTAATCAAACTTAAACCTAATTTGAAAGTCAAATCAAGAATTTGCTTATCCACGGCATGTATTTAAAAAAAACTTCGTTAAAATCTGTAAAATATTTTTCATACAAAATGATAGAGCTTGCGACTTGAAAATAAGGCTCACAACTTTTTTGTAGCATGAACAAACCCGATCTAAACTAGTGGTCATTAACGATTTCCCTTCGCGTACTGACAAAAACAGTTTACTACATAGCTAGGGAACTCAAGAGGACCATACATTATGGGTGTTAGTTTTTTTCGAGCAATTTCATTTTTGAGGTTTTCGTGCACCAGATCGGGAAAACTGCCCACTGTGCGTCGCACTGTTCAGCTACATGAGGGCTTTTCGATTTTTTCGTCATTTTGAACCATGGCCAAGTGACGAGGATGACACTTGAGCTGGCACCCACCTCTACTAACTACAACACCACACCAATGGAAAGACGTTTGATCTCTCGGTAGATTTAAAGTGCATCGCTTCCGTACACGGTGGTTCTTTAGTGGTACTGGGCTCGAACTCGTCATATACCAGCCACTATCCGACAGCTTGACCACTAGGTTTTCTCCTGCCACCTGCTTCATACTTGAAACGAATTAAATCAACTGTTAGTATCTGAACTTCACCTTCTACTTCGTCCTTTCTATCGACCTTTATGGACATAACTGTCATAAATTCGATCATATCGTCTTCATCGAAAGGACACAAATCTCCAGAATTTTAAAATTCGTGTTAGAACCAAAAAACTCGTGCAAAAAAATCTTTACATTTGTGTCTTCTGTGTTATTTAAAAATCGTGTAAAAAGATAATTGCGTGTCTTTTAATACCATAAGTGTAGCATAAAACTGTTTAAATGTGTATAGAATTTTATTAAACCATTAATTTTAACCATACGACAATATACACTGAGTCACCAACTTAAAAATTGTGATCGCTTGGCCCTTCTACGAATTTTAGCCATAATTTCATGTTCTTGCGATTAAAGAAAGATATAGCACGTAAGCCATTGAAAGGTATAATGCGGGAATAATAAAACATCAATCGCGCTATGTTACTTGCGAATAAATAGGGGAAAACGTGATTTTATTGAGTTTGAACATGGGATGAGTGTATATGTTTGAAATTCAGAACCACTATTAGCAAAACGGTGGCACTTTTGAAGTGTTCATGAGCAGCATTTTTTAATGTTTACCAAGAGTAGATTACCAAGTAGAGAATCGGGTGTGAATGTCAAGCTTGGGGCCGTTACATAATACCAAATATTCGCTCAGAATGGAAAACTTGGAAAGTTCTCCAGTCCAGCAGAAGAGCAACCATGCGTAAAATGACAAGGAGTGCTGTTCACCGTAGATTACACTGTTTAGACAATGATAGCCGACAACATATTCGAAAAACTCGACCATCGGTCTTGAACAAGAGCAGGTGTGTCTAGTTCGCAAATAAACACAAGGTTTGTACAGTAGATGACTAGTCATGTGGTCCAATGAGCCACGTTTTCAATTGCACATTGTAGATGACAGGGTGCAAATACAAAGAAAAGTGAATGAAAGTAAGAACCCCATATACATTGCTCCATCTCTACAAGCTTGTGGGGGCAATATTAAGGTTTGGTAATATTAAGGATTTTTTTTTGTATTACATGGGTCCTTTTATTCTTGGGGAGAACGGCTGAATGCAAAAGGGTATTTAAGTTTTATCGCTAGTACATCCATTATGTTCATGGTGTACCCTGTCAGAGATGGATACTTCTAGAAGGATAATGCTCCTTTCCATATAGCTGACACAGCCGCAGGAAATTCAAAGACCATGGTGCAGATATTACTTTTCTTAGATAGCCAACACACTAATCAGATTTCCATCCAATTGAGTATCAGTGGGATGAGATCGAAAGAGGTACCAAGCAGCTGGATCCAGTAACATCCAATCTGAAAACATTGAAAGTGAAATTCCTAAAATATGGTCTTAGGTTCCTCATACCACATACAAACATCTCAGAGCCTCTCCTAGCATACTCCTTCGAAAGAAGAATTCATTCACTTTTAAAGGCAAAGGTTAGTCCAATATTGTATTGAATTTTGGTCATAATAATTTATCCACTCAGTGCAAAATCACTCATTCATGAATAAATAGGAATCCACTGAAAATACCGAATTGTAAATTATTTCATCATATCCATGTAAGAGACATAGTGAAGCATTGGATCGGGAATCAACATCGCAACTTATGACTGTAATTTTAAATTGTGAGGCTGACCACCTTTAGCTATCGTGTTGCTTCGAAATACGATTTTAGAATGTAATTTATCCAACTTGCTTGCAATATCTAATTACATATTAATTGACATCTTATTTATTTATAATTTTCCTTATTCAGTTCATATTTTAAAATCAGGAAAATGAACTCATTAAAGTGAAAGAGGATCTTTCTTACAGTTCATTATTCATTTTAAATTCGAGCATTGATACTTTTCGCACGATTCCCAAATTTTCCGGTGTAAATGTATTTGCATTTCACACCACTAATGAAATGTTAAAATGCATCATATTTAGAACATCCGCATTCTTATTTAGAACTTTCCACTATTTCATGCTCATGAAAACTTCTTTTACTTAAAACAACTTTCCTCAGATATATGGCACCATTTTCGCATAAAAGTTAAGTATATTTAATGGATATGATGATTATATAAAATACCACATTTAAGCAAATTTGTTATCAAACTCTGTTCCATTTTATGACTTTCTTATTTCCATGCATATAATCTAAATTTCTCTTAAGCATATTTTAGAAATTATCTTAGCATTTTCAGCAATGAATATACATTATTTACATATAAATATTTTAACGTAGTATATATAATATGATTAGCACACGTTTATAAAACAGTTACTGTCTGTTATTGAAATGCAAATTCGTAAAACTCATTTACATACGACACAGACAGGAAGACTCGCATGTTTCTGAATCCCTTAATCAAAAGGATGCAATTCTCCGTTAAATTTCAAACAATACAAATTGATTAATTAAGAGATTCAGAACAGATGAAATTGCATTCATATTCCTTTGTATATCATACTTGCTTATGTAGGAGTAAACAATGATTTCCTTTTTTGAATTTAATGCATTTTAATGTGTCTGTACGCCCACGCTCACAGACATCTGGGGCAAAAAACCGGGGAAAAAGAATTTCGTTTACCTTTAAAAACTACACATTGCCTGAGAATTTCTTTCATAAAAATGGATGCAAAAAAAAGTTTTATTTTAAAAGCATTTTTTTTACTTCAAGTTGATGATAAACATCATTCATATTTATAGTAGCAGAAAAAACGAGTGCAGACAGTGTTTTTTGTACAGTCTGCGCCGTTAATAACGGTGTAAAAGGCAGCAATTGCTGTGAACTCCTTTAATTAACTCACAGTTTAGTTGACTCAACATTTTCATTACGGTGTTCAATCAATTCATTTTAAGAACTTTTCAAGTGATAAAAACATGTTTTATATTTCTTTTTTTGTCTGAACATCATCCGCAATAATAAATACATGTTTATTGCTAATAATTGCCAGTTATTATATTTTTTTATTAATAAAACTTTTTTGATTTCAAATATGATCAAATGTACCTCACAAGCAGATTCTGAAATACATTCGGACCCCCATTTGCTGAACCCCTATTTAACGAATTTTTCTTCCCGATTAAAATGAAGACAAAAAAAGCTATTTTTAATGAATAAAAACCCCCAAATTAACGAATTACTTCAATAGCCAATTTTTTTTTTACTTTTGCATTAGTTTGGATTAGGAAAACTTGGATTTATTTTCAAATGGTATTCATTGATGGTTTTAAAAATTATGATATATATAAGGACGGACTATCTGTGTAACTAAATTTGTAGATGTTGGTGCTGCGATCGTCACCCCCATCTCGTTCACCCACAATTGTACATTCTCTTGAAAGGGAAACACTGCACAAAGCAGTCACAATAAATGTTTATGTCTTAAAATCGCATATTGAATTAAATACAATACCATTCGCATTAATATTTGGTCCGTCGACTACGCAGATCTTCAGCAATTTTTGGATATCCGCATTTAAGGCTTTAAATAAATTATAAATACGCATTATTTTGCTTAAATTCACAGAACAATGCCCGAAGTTGTTCGAACGTCGCAAAGAAATTCACCCCATCGACACAGAGTCAAAGGTAACAAAAGGATCCCTCTCACCCCTTGCTTTCATTTTGTGCTCGTTTCACCCTACTGCATAGGCCTGTTTTGAACTGTTTACATTCAACGCTCATCTCTCCAAGTGTTTTCATTATCTCGCAAGAACACATCAATTGGATACCATTCATTTGACTTCTCCTCGGGAGACTCCGCATTTAAATAGAGGTAAGCCAATTTCATACCTCTATTATTTATTTCATTACAAAAATTATAAGTCATTGTTTATTACCGAAAAATTCAAAATGAATCCGATTGAAACAATTAAAAATAAAAGAGCGCCTTTACGATCGGCCGTAACAAAATTAATTATGAAAATTCAAAATTACATTGAAAATAACAGTGATAATGTAGATAATATCTTAGAATTACAAGATCAACTAATCGAAAAAGAACTCTCGTTGAAGCAACTTAATCCACAAATGGAAAATTTAATAGTAGATGTTTCTGAGTTCAATACTGAAATTAACGCATCGGAAGAATATTCGGAAAAAATTATTAGCACAAAATTTAAAATTCAATCGTACATCAAACGACATGAATGCAATTTAAATGTTTCAAATTCAACACAAGTATGTTCAGATCAAACCGACCACAGTTATCAATAAACATATGAAGAATGTAGTAATTTTAAAATACAATTTAACAACCATATCTCAACAAATTCACAACTCTCCTCAGTGCAAAAATTGCATTATCTTAAAGCTACATTAACATCTGAAGCAAACAATTTAGAGACTATTAGCGATTAATTCGAATCTTTATTTAAATATTTAGAAAAACCCCATGAAAATAAACGTTTAATAGTTGAAACGCTGAGGTTTGATGTTTATTTGAGAAACAGGAAGAAGTCATGTTTCTCAAATAATCCTCAATAATTTAAAAATACCTCAGGAACTAGCAGATTCAAATTTTGGTGTTTCAGGAAAAATCTATTTGCTAATTGGAGCAGAGGCATTTTTTGACATAATTAAGGAAGGAATTACTCGCACACATCAGACAACAGACTTATATTTCGCAGATCAGTTTTCGGATACATCGCAACCGGAACCACACATTCATACAACTAAATCAATATTGTGGTTTTATATCAGAAATGTAAAACATTGATGAAATAATTTACAAAAGTTTTGGTAAATAGAAAGAATTAACGAAGGTAAAACACCACTGAGCAAGGAAGAGGAATATAGGGAAAATCACTATCATATGACTCACACGCGCATTGAAGCCGAACGATACAGTTTTACAGATTCTCACGTGAAACTCATGCTTTTAGGATACGCAGATGCTTTGGAGTCAGCCTACGGAGCCGTAGTATACATGCACAGTGTCAGAGAAGATGGTGTCACCACAACCAAGCTTTTTGGCAGCAAATCTCGTGTCGCACCAATCAAGATCATATCCATTCCTCGCCTTGAACTCTCATCGTGTTTGCTACTGGCTCAATTAGTGGGAAAAGTTCACCTCTCTCTACAAGTCCATTTTGCTAAAGTTATTTTGCACACCGATTCAACCATAGCAATTGCCTGGATCAACACTTCAGCTAATCAACTGAAAACATTCGTTGGCAATCGAGTTTCAAAAATACAAACTCTGACCGAGAACTTTGAATGGAAGCACATACCTTCAACGCAAAACTCCGCAGATATCATCTCTCGAGGTGTAAATCCCGAAGAACTTTCATCATTGGCTCTATGGTGCAATGTTCTCCAGCATCTAGACATTCCAGAACAGTTTATTGAACCTTCAATTACCAGTTCTGATGAACTTAACATGTCGGAACTTTAAAAAATACAATCTGATATCAGCTTAAAATCAATCTTGGACTCTAACTTTGAAAATGACCTTTTAAATATTGCGAATAATTACATGAAATAAATTCGCATTTTTAGTTATATTTTCAGATTCCTGCATTATGTCAAAAATACATCTCGCTATTCTGGTCCCCACACAAACGAGGAACTTCAGAATGCAAAACTTCATTTGATTAAAAGGATCCAGGTAACAGTTTTTAACACAAATAAATTGGGGTAACCATTCTTAGGAATGGGGTAACCATTTAAAAAGGTCAGATAACTTGTTTGAATCCCTTTCTTGACAAAGAAAACATGCATAGAGTTGGTGGTAGATTAAGCAATTCAAATTTAACATATAGTCAGAAATTTCCCATTTTGCTTCCAAAAAACCACAAGTTAACTATTTTAATTATGAATTATTATCATTTGAAAAATTTGCAATTTTCTCTCAAATCTTACTTTACCTAGTCAGACAAGAGTTCTGGCCATTAGGTGGCAGACACACTGCTAGACAAATCGTCCAAAATTGTATTGTTTGTTTCAAAAACAAACCTAAGAATTTAGAACAAATTATGGGAAATTTACCTAAGGAAAGAATTACTCCTAGTCCTCCTTTTACTCATGTAGGAATGGATTTCACGGGCCCATTTTATATTAAATATAAATGCCAACGAAAAGGCACTTACCATAAATATTATGTTGCAATTTTCATTTGCTTTATTACAAAAGCTATTCATATAGAGGTTGTCACAGAACTAACCACAGAAGCTATGATTGCAACTCTCAAACGACTTTTCAGTAGAAGAGGAAAAAGTGCTTCTATTTGTACTGATAATGCTACAAGTTTCATAGGTGCAAGCAGAGAATTGCAATGTTTGCATAGTTTGAAAAGAAAATCCACCAGATATTCTTGCCAATTATTTAACAAATGAAGAAATTACTTGGAAATTTATCCTCCCCCCTATATCACCTAATTTTGGATGACTTTGGGAAGCAGGTGTCAAATCTTTCAAACATCGTTTTAAAAGAACAGTAGGTGATGCACGTCTAACATTAGAACAATTCATAACAATTACTACTCAAATAAAAACTATTTTGAATAGTCGTCCTCTTACTCCCATGTCCTCTGATTCTAACGATTTAGCACCCCAGGACACTTTCTCATAGGTAAACCTCATCAAAGTTTACCTGAGCCAGACATGACAGATAAATTAGACAATCGTTTATTTCAATGGCAAAAATTAACAAAATTTTTTCAACTTATATGGCGCAAATGGAGGTTAGATTATCTTAATAATTTACAGGCTAGACATAAATGGCAATTTGAGAAAGAAAATGTAACTCCAAATTCAATGGTTTTTTTAAAAGATGAAAATCTTCCACCATGTAAATGGACTTGGGAAGAATTTTAGAGGTAGTTAAAGGTTCAGATGGAAAGGTTAGAGTTGTTAAAGTTAAGACATCTCAAGGTATTTTTTAAAAGAAGAGGAATTTCAAAATTCGGTTTATTACCAAGTGTTTAAATATGTATTAATCATTCAACAATTAATATTTTTATTCATATATATATATATATATCTTTATATATATATATATATATATATATATATATATATATATATATATATATACATATTTATATATATCTTTATATCTATCTATATATATATATATATATATATATATATATATATATATATCTTTATATCTATATATGTATATATATATATATTGTTTATTTTACTGTGCAATTCTTTCATACATATATTATGTGATCATATTTTTTTAATTTTTTATTATTTGTATTTTTATGTATGATCTATGTAACATTATTTGTTTTTTGAAATGTTATTTCAACGTGGGCCGTCACCCCCACCTCGTTTACCCACCCTTGTACATTATCTTGCAAGGGAAACACTGCACAAAGCAGTCACAATAAATGTTTATGCCGTAAAATCGCATATTTAATTAAATACAGTACCATTCGCATTAATAGTGGAGATAGTTGATTTGTTGGAGTCACTGAATAGCTATTCTGTGATGCAGAAATCAAACATAAAAATCCTATCGAAGTTGTTACATTTTCTAATGTTTTACATTGTTTGGAAACTGAAAACATACCTTATGCTACAGGATATAAATGACGGAGTATTTTCTTCTCTGAATCTTATCTAAAAGAGCTCTTTCGAGTCAGGAATCAAAAAGATGGTCAAACATCTACTAGTCAGTTACTTGAAATTAACAATGAGCGGGTACGTAATTATTCATTAATAATACTTTTAGCTGCTGAATAAAAAGTATGTAATTTCTAATTATGGATATTTTTTGTGTAGTTGGTTATTACAGAATTTCCAAAACAGAGTTTAAAAAACTTGTTTTTGGACCCCGATCTTACGAATAACTCCAAATTAACGAATAAAAAGTTCCGAATAAATTCATTAAATAGGACTTCAACTGTTGTTTCTAGAATGGAAACATGTCTCTTAAAGCCCAAAGTTCATCGATCTTTTTACTCGAGGTATTTTTAAAATATGGTTTGACTTAGGATATCACAAATAATATTTGTAACAGAATTGCGTTTCTATATTACGAACCACTTGAGTAAGAGTTCAAATCTTGATATCGCTGTGAACCCATCGTGCAGCGAAACTCATGTACGTGGATTCTCACTAGGCTCCAGATTTCCATGGTGTGGTGTGTAGATTTAAAGAAAGGGATTTCTCCTCTTTGTCGTCTTGGTTACTTATCTGTGGTTCAAGATTGTGAGATATGTCATCTATTTCTTTCTATTTGTGATTCAAACCTATAGTTTTAGTTTAAAATTTTAATACATGGCCAGTTGCAATACTATTATTTTACAAAAATTTAAATGCTGTAATTTTTAACGATAATATTTTTTCGGACATTTCCACTTGAAAAAAAAAACCCAAAGATATCCTTGTGAAATAGTCCTTTAAATTTAAACTTTTTAAAATTATTTTGTTCTATAGTTTCTGAAAACTATAGTACAGTTATAATATAGTATAATTTCTTTATCTAAATAACTGAAGTAGACATTGTAATACTATTGTTTTCAAAAAAAGTACCTATAATATTACATAATAGTTCTCCTTAAACCAACTAATAAAACCCAGTCAAATTTTAGTAATTTTATAACGAATTTGTACAAAATAGTGTAAATATTTTGTATTTTTGGATGTGTAACGCATTCATATTACTCTATGTTATATTTATTTTATGTTAAAATTATAATATTCGCAAGCAACGCCTTCCCTTACGTTGTAATGACGGTTCAATGGGAACTTGGTGAAATCATGGCGTAGAGGCAAGTTGGCATCCTTTTTGGCGACTTGTGTAACCAATGTGCCGACTAAGATGTTGATTTGTGTGACCAATGTGGTGACTAAGTTGATGACTTGTGAGACTAATGTGACGACTTCGGTAATCATTTTGGTGACATGGCGACCGTATCGGTGACCATTTTTGGTGAGTACGGTACCCTCTGGATTCTTCTGGGAATTTGTGGAGAAATTCCACTAATTTTAAGATCTATGACACAAGCGGATCTTTCTCGAAATGTCTGCAAGTTCTATAAATAGAGAGATGCTCGCGGAAAGTCAGTCAGTCGGGCTGCTTTGACAGTCAATTAGAAGTTGCGCCTTGAACATGAACACTCGCGTTTATCTCGGCTATGGAGTAGGACGAGCGGTGCTTGTGAATAATATTTTGCATACGTGTATTTTACACACTGATAATTGTGAGCGTTGTAGAAGGTGTGAATACCTTCTGAGATTTATTCTGCGAATTTTGCTCCTGAATCCTGTATTTATTGTTGATTGATTTTCGACAAAAAATTCTCCTCGCTCTTAAGGAACTGTCCTGCTCTTTGCGACTGATTTGCATCCTCGACCATTGATCAAGGTAGCAATGTATATTTTGTCAAAAGACAGTTCAGTAAATCATGTTTTCAATTTCACCAATCAGCATGGTGTACAAGATTAGGGAGAGCGATCTTATGTCACGTTCGTTCATGATTCAATATTTGATAACCCTAGCGTTACTTCAAATTGTGACATTAAAAACAATCAATCACTTAATCTGATTTTAAAATTTTAATTGTTACTGAAAGATAGAGCCTTATTTGCTTCCTAGTTGAACATACATTTGTAAATAGTTCCACTGAAAATATGTTTAATTAATCATATCAATTTAAATAGTTTACGATGGCTATTGTATGATTTCTTTTAGAGCAAATTATATTTTAGAACACATAATATGGAAATATACATATCTTATTTTCAATAACATTTACTTTAACACTTTATCTACTGCAATAGGATTTACGGCAATTTTTTTTCATGCAATATTTTATTTTCGAATTACTTCATTAAAATTTAAGGGGTATACATAAATAAAACACCGAACTTTGGGAAATTTAATCCGTTGGGGCTAATTAATTAAACTGGTACCTTAAAGTACCATCAGTCCACAAAGGTCTAAAATATTCTCATGATACAAAAAGGCCAAATGACTCTTTTAATGCAGTTTTAATACTTAAAAGTGCTTAATAACCAGATAGCACTAATATTTTACAGTGCAAAATATTTATTTTAAAAGATAATTAAATTTATTTACTTCTTTTACACATAAAAACAGCTTTTAGACATAAACTTAATTTGTTGATTTTCGAAAGAACAGTTTTTCTTTTCACTAATACATGAAAATTCTCATTACAGGTGCAATTTTAGTGAGGTTTCGATTGGATGATTCTAAAGCACTGCATTCTGGGGTAGAAAATGCTGTAGTTTCTTAATATGAACTACTGCACCTTGAATCTTGTTCAGTCTCTTGATCGTCATTTTGAGAATCTAACAAAACTTTCCTCAGATGAAATGCTGGGGTTTCTTCATCTGAAAAATTATTTGTGTGCACATCACTGATATCAGATGGTAGGTTCCGTAATAAGGCCAAAGCGTCTTGAAGGCTAAACTTCTTTTTTCCAGACACTCCAAGAAAAGGAAATAATAATAATAATAGCACTTTGAAAATCTCCTATTATTGTTAAATCTCAATTACACATAAAGAAATTTAAATGTTTTTTTAAATAAGAAGAGATATTTCATTTAGTTGGGAAACAAAACAAAAAAATATAAAAAGCTCAAATTTAAAGTTTAAAATTTTTTGAAAACATTAAAGTAAAACAATTAAAAAGCAAAAATAAATACATTAAACTAAAAAAAATGCCAAAAAAAAGAAGCATAAGTCTATAGCACTAGAGTGATGACTCTACATCCCAACAAAAAACAACACTAACACCGTGTGCTGTCTTTACTTATAAGTACCACAAAGTTATTCAACCGTAAAATTAATTATGCACACTGTTCACTTAAAATAAATAGTCAAATCGTTTTCTAAGATCTCCATTACTATACAAAAAATAAGACGTATCTTTTGACATTACCTACTTTTTTGAACAAAAATAACACTATTTGCAATCAGATCAAAATGTCAGCAGAAAATGCAATTTCTGCTATAAAACTATTCGTCTTCCCCACTAAAATACTCATCATAGAACCCATGCTGTCATATATATTGGAAGAGTGGGTTTAAAAGTATATCTCTCTGTTATGTACCGCGCGTCACATTATTCCTAAAAATGGTTATTTTACGTAATTTTAAATTAAATGCTACTTATAAGTACTATCGTTAGATAAAGGGTTAAAAAGTTTAAATGTAACGAGTAATTTCTTACACGAGTATATTATATTTGTTACCATTTTTATACTACTGATCCCCCCCCTCCTGTCTTCACATTTTCATTTTCAAATTACTTATCAGAAAAAATATCTTGATATTTCATTTCAGGTCTTGAAATTGTGTTTAGAGAAAGTCTATCATCCAATAGAAATTTAGAGTAGACTATCCTGTAGTTTCATTCAAAAATTGTCAGTATTTGCTGAAGCGATAAAACCACTTCCTTGACATTTCTAGTCTATTGATCCGTTCAATTTGATTACTGCAGCGGCTGCTGTTACTTTACTATTGGGTGAAGAAAGTGGCTATTGTCAAACAAAATAATAGAAATAGACAGCGACGCACAAATCCTTTTGGGAATTTAACCTGATATGGGAGGGATAGATACCCGCTCAAAATAGAATTTTCCTTTTTGTGTCTCTAGATCTTAGAGTGAACCATATGGACTGAAGGATATGCCCCATCATTTTAACACCCTGTATGTCAAAACAATTCGTAAAATTCTTTCTAGAGGATAAAATACTTTAATTCAAGAGTGTGTATTGTTTTTATCAGTCAAAACAATATATACAACGTATTTGTACTTTGAAGTGTGCATTGTGTCTTTTTTTCTTCAAAATATTATTTATTTTGTTACTCTGTGTAAGATAATATACTGTATTTATTTTACTTTTAAGTGATTATATTTTATTTTAGGGAATGGGTAATATTTATTTTTTAACTTTAGCTGTAGAATGGAAATTATTTCCAGTAACCGTCATCCAATTAACGAGGTGGATAAACAACAACACCGATAAAAATACATGCTTTCGTTGATTAATGATATGTATAGTCGGCGAAAACAGAGCAATTTTTATAATTTTAGAAATTTTCAATGAAAATTGACAAAACCGATAATTTTATTAATTGCTGAAATTGAACCACACTCTATAACAACAACAAAAAAAAAGGACGCACCAAGAACGAGTCGTCTGATAGACACAAAAATTGGTGGGAAGAAAGATTATACACTGAATAGAAAATGATTAAAATTTCAGAAAAATTTATTGGTTCATTTCAGAGTTACATAGTTACAAAGTAACGAGCTCAATAAAGTGTTGACAAATCTCTAGCCTGGATGCAAGCTGTCACACGCCTTGCAATAAAGTGATAAAGCACCCTGGTGGTCTCCTGTGATATTTCTTGACAAATTTTCTCCGGTTTTAAGGCCAAGTCATGATCATTCCCAGTTGGATGTAAGCGCCTTCCCAACATATTCTTGACATGCTCGATAGGAAAGAGATCTGGCAATCTGGCTGGCTAAGGAAGTATTTGGCAAGCTGTAAGACAGTTCATAGCAACACATACCGTATGTGGTCTGGCATTATCTTGCTGAAAAATGAGGCCAGGGGGCGTCTAAAGGAACGCATCAATCCTTTGTCAAAAACATTAAAATCTACATTTTCCTTAAAAACAAGTATTGCTGCAAAAATTTAGAATTCTCTGAGAGTCCCTGATCACAAGTAATTCCTTCTGACTGCGCTTCTTTATTTAGAAGTATACACCGTTGGTGTATTTTCAACTTAAAATCAAAATGTCTGGACTTTTTCTTGAGAATCTAGGTGGAATTTTTAGAACAAACATTACGTTAATGTATCTATGCTCAGTAGCTGCTTAAGCGTAACTACTAAAATAAGGAAGTAAAAATTTTGACAGGTTAAATAATTTTTAATAACTTTCGTCAAAAGTTTAAGTTCTGTGTTTATAGACCATGTTTGAAACTTTTGAACGATTATTCAAAAGTCACTCTTATGCTATTTTCTTTTCTTAAAAATATAAGTTCATTTTATAAGAAGCCACTCTTGTGAAACCGAAATGCAAAAACATTTTCTATTGAAGCTGAGTTTAACACATCCATCATAATTCTTTCTGTTGAAAATAATGCCAGAATGAAAGGTCTGAATCAAGAAAAATCGCCATTAAAAGCTAGAAAATGTCATAAACTTCAGTGAAGTGTAGTAAAAGATTGAATATAAATTGTATTTGCTCAAAAATATATATTTTCACAAATTTAATCATGTCTACGATTCAAAATGTATGTTGTATAAAATATCTATGAATAATTTTATATTGTTTATTAAGTTTTCTAAGACGGCATTTCCTTTTTTTCCCTTCCAGATTAACATTAAACATGAAATGATGTAAGCGATGGAATTTATTTCTTTAGAATATTAAAATGTTTCCCTTTAAAACCATTGAAATATTTTAACATATAGATGCTTATTTTATGCTATTCTAGATTATTCTTTCTTTAATGTATCAGTGTTAGCTGAGTTACATTAGTAAAGTGTTAAAAATGTTATTTGAATACGATTTGATTATTTTTTTCTTTTATTTTTAATATAAAAGTTTTCTGTCATTGATTCACATTATTATGTTTATTAAAATGATCAATCAGTATTTGAAAAGTGAAAGGAATAATTAATTTAAAATTAATTAATAAAAAGTAAAGTGAAAATAGTTTAAGACGAAACTGAGGGTACTGAAATATGTCATCGTGTTAAAGGTTATTGCAAAATATACCCCATATATCAACAAAATTAAGTTTATTAGAGTTTATTTTATTTACATAGATATGTATATATGAATGTATTTATTAAAAATATATGAGACAAAACTAATCACAACGGGATTTTCGGACAAAATTCTCAAGGTTTTTAAAAGCAAATCACTTATTGAGTTTTGGGAAAATAATCAAACATTTTTCTTTGAATTGCCTTTTTTAACATTAAATTGTAAGGAAATTGTTCCATGTCGTCCATTTTGTTATTCATTGTAATTTGCTTCTAAATAAATGCACAAACTTTTCATAATGTTTCTTATTTCAGATGACATGGGATCAGGAGCTGTATTATTCATCAAATTTTTGTCGTCGGAATCTGCATCAACGATATTTTTCGAGCTTTGACGAAATTCCAAAATGTCTGTCTGCCATAAAAAAGTTAGGCTGTTCGCACAGAATCATCATCTACTCCTTCTCCTGGGGAACTTTAGTGTGGCTGATGTTTTCCGTATAGTGTCCATTCATAAAAGGGTAATAAATTTATTTTAAGAAAAAAAAAAAAATACTTGAAAATGCATAAAAGTTTGCCGGGAGTGTCATACTTTTTCGTGTTAACCAATATTTCGCCTTAAGCATTTAGGCGTTAAAAGTATTTAACTTTACGCATATCTTTTTAAAAATATACTATAATTTTAATGCATGTGTAGGCAAAATATGAAGATTTGAGAGAACTTATCAAACTTTTATCGTAACTAACAACTGAAAATTACAGAATATTAATAAAATTTTCGGAAAAAATATCCGTCATCTTATCCAATAATAATAGTTTATTTTCTTAAAACATTTGTTTTTAAAAATAATATTGTGGAACCCCCTGGGTTCCACCCTGGACAACAAGATTAATTTGAGGCAAAGAATGACCAGAAGAACTTTGTATAATAATAACTTACATTTATTCACTTGATTCAAATATTAGAAACTCTAATGACATATAATATCTATATGTCTGCATCAAACAAAAGGGATTTACCTTTAATATTAAATTAAATTACGAAACATGAAATTAATCAATAACTACGCGTAAGATAAATAAGGTCTACCGAAATAGGAGGTCTGAGAAATACACGCAACTCGAATTATTAACTTTCATTAACTTAAACTAATTTTATTAAACTAACGCTTGTTTTAAGTGGTATTAAACTATAGTATATCACCTGGTAGTACTTTAATCTTCACAGGTATATCACCTCTTAAGATTCCTTCGTTGAGTACTAGCAGCAATGTTTCACTATCGTAATCCAATTGAATCCTCTAAACGTTGACTCTACTGCTGCTGGCTCAATAGCCTTCATTTTTGCTAACTTACAACGCTCTACTTAAATAACCTATCTACTTTGCATATCCCATTCTCCTCTTAGAGTTGATTGGAAATATACGCTAATTTATAATCCCCAAAAGAAAAAAAAAAGGTTCCGTACAGATTCGTCGCAATATGATGTTTTATCGTAAATGATAATAGTGAAGAAGTGTTATTTTTGAATTATAGATGGCAAGAACCCACAGCACCAGTGTATATTTTTTAATTTTTTTCTGCAAAGCGTCCTGTAATTGAATGATTTTTTAATGTAATGACGTCCACGAAATAAAGATAATCTTGAAACAAATTCAAATTTATTTCGGAATTTTGTAATAAATATACAAATAAAACAAAAAGTCAGATTATTCTCTTTTTGCCAACAAATAATCTTTCAAGTCACAGTATCCTTTGGATAGGAAAGAGAAAACAGTGCACTTAATACCACTTCCCCTCTTGAAAGATTAGACATCGGGGGAAGTTTTCCACACAAGTAGAGCTATTCTTAAAGTTTCCACAGAACTGAACTTTTAAGTTGACACTTAACTCTTTACTTTCATGTCTAGATATTATATACAAGTTGACTAGGATTGGTTAGAGGAAACAAGTATGTATCCAGTGGATACCGTCGCATGTTGGTATGCCTGGTAATCAGGCAGCTGATGAACTAGCTGGTTGGGGTTGTGATCTCTCTTACCCCAGTTCCTCTGTCTTGATTCATTCGATAATTCATTCTCTCTACAGAATTAAAATGAATTTGGCTTGGCGAACCCCTCCTGCTCACCACAGGTACGCAGCTAAGAGCTCTTGCCTATCTCTACAGTGTAAGAGTTCCAGGACTTATGAGACGGCCTTGGTGCGCTTTAGAAGCGGTCACCTGCACCTGCGCGTTATGATCTTTGCGCAGGGGGTAAAGTCTTTCTTTACCTCTCCCTGCTTCTCCTGCTCATCTTCTGGACTGCTGGGGCATTCCACTATGACAGTTGTTTGAAGATCAAGACCTGGTGTGTGGCATTATTAAGCGGAAAGGTTAAATTGACTGGGTGTAAGCTTTCTTGTTCCAAGGGGATTGGAAACAACAACTTAGATGTTGTTAACCTCCGAGTTCAAATATTGTTAGATTCAAATATTAAAAGAAATATTATCGCGTTCGGTGATGCTACACCATAACGTCTTCTTGGGTTTCAAACCCGAACAAGATATTCTTCTTTGAAATGAAGTCCCATAGCACTTGCAGTGGCGTAACGTACACCACCGCCACCCCTGCACCGCGGGAGGCCCAGGACTCTAGGGGCCCCAAAGCCTGAGCGATGCCGATTGCGAAAGATCCGGCTACGGCTCAAAATCTGATTTTGCAGGGGGGCCCGAAAATTCTCCGTTACGCCACTGAGCACTTGTATCATAACTGGTCTTCATACAGTCACTCACAGAGTTGATAATCTTTCAGGAAAAGCAATAAACACTCTCTAAATGTTCTTCTTGTAGAGCGAAAGTGTTTGGATGATGGAATACGTATCATCACGTCTCCAAAAGGTGTACGCAATATTATAAACGTAGATTTCATCCTAAAAGCATATTGGAAGAAAAAAAATCAACTGGTTCTCTCATGTATAACAATTCAGTTGCCCCGGACGAAAGAGCAATGAAACATATAAATTCAAATCATTCTAATTTCTAAAGATGTGCATAAATGGAGTTGAGCAGATTTGTTTCGTCATTCAGTCCCACTGTGTACTGGTACAATAGTTTAGGTTTTCTGGATACAGTAAAGATTTCAGAGCTTCTACATATATATAATTGACTTTTGTCTTCAAATTTGTTTCTTAATTTTAATTTGAGATGGCAGTAATTCCAAATCATGTGATATATAATGTTTGATCTATTTAACGAGAAATTATTGACGCTCCCTGATCTGGTAATGACACAAAGAGGTCCTATAATTTAGCACTGTGTTATTCGCTTCGTGTTCGCTTAAGGGCTTTTACCAGTATCTCATGCTTGATAATTCTTGTATTAGATCTTTTATGCAATGCGCACTTGATTTGGTGTCAGAATTTTTCCACTAGGGTTCTTTTTATTTTCTTAAATGATACATGGAACTTTTTTTAGGTGAGATCAATTTTGTTTAACAATTTATTTTTGATTATAATTCTCTCATTCCTCGTCCTAACATTTTTTTCCTATCAGATGAGTACTTTGCAATTCGTGGAAGGGCTTATGATTATCATTGTGGTTATTATTGCTTTAATCTACACAAATATAACCACCACTTTCAACTTCACACTTTTTTTTGGTCCCAAACAATGTTTGCATGTCTCAGGAACAATTCTTTTTGATAAAGTAAGCTTCAGTTCTATTTGATTTTTGCTTACGATGTTGCACCTTAAAGTCAAATTATTTAAGCCCTTGAATCTATGTTATTGCTTGACCTTCTAGGTCTTTGAAACTGAGCAACCATTTTGGGGAAGAATGGCCAATGTGGAAAGTAAATTTTAAGTCAGAAAAATAATGGTATAATAAATCTTTAGGGTTACTTAGTAATTTTTTTCTGGTTTTCCCAGGCTTTTGCTTTAACAAGCTTTTACGAATTTTCATTGTTGCTTGTGATAAAGAAGTTTTAACTCCTCCGTTACTTTCATCAGTATTAAAAACAAATTGATAATTAAGTTGGTGATGTGTTAAAATGGAAAGCAATGCTAACTCCTGTGTAAAAGAATTAAATAATACTTAACATTTATCAGTCCAAAAAAGCCCCTGTTTGACAATCTTAAGTAACGACATTTACATTGCCGAGAAATATTTAACGAAGAACCTATAATAAGCGTTTAGTCGAAAGAAACTTAAAATATCCTGTGCGTTTCTTGGACCTTGCCCTCAATTTCGATACTTTGGTCTTATAAAGATTGAATTAATACCTTACTCTGATATAATATGCCAACAAGAACATATTGCCTGACAGAAGATTCAACATTTCTAATGGTTTCAGTTCAATTTTCGTTTTTTAGTCATTGCAACACTCGTCGGGGGTTAATTAGGTGTCGCTCAATTGTCCATTCAACTATGATTATATCATCCAGGTATATCAAATATACTCCAATCGACAGTCATATGGAGAACAATGTTCTTTAAAGAATCCGACTACGTTCGGAACCGTGATTTAAAAAAAACGCATAAATAGATAATTTTCATGATATTTTGTGTCACTTAGATTATAATACATGTATAAAATTTTTTTTAAGGAAATTTGGACAAAACAGTTAGTTAAATACAATATTTCGGCAAAAAATTAACTTAGAATAATCTTTTTTCCAAATGTTCTCCTTTTGTGAAAAATGCTTCTATTAGAATAACACACTGCTGGCTACCGTAAATGCAACACCAAAAAACACAAGATATAGCACAACAAAATTTATATTGTAGATAGCATGCTGATCATGTATCAAATGATTAAATTTATAGAATTCTGTGAAGTGCGGTTCTTGCCAGAATCAGAAGCCAGAGTAGCCGCCATTGTTGGAGATCACCGCTGCCGCACGCCTCGGCATAGATTCAAAGAGACTTTGGATGAGTTCTTGGGGTACAGAATACCAAGCAGCTTCCTCACATTGCCAAAGTTGATCTGGTGTGGTAGCTGGGGGTGTAATCTAGTTCAATCGTTGAGCAACCATGGACCACATGTTTTCTATCGGAGAAAGATCCAGAGAGCGAGCCGGCCACGGAAGCAATTCAATCTGGTGATTGACGAAGAATCTTTAGACATTGCGTGCTACGTGAGGTCGCACATTATCCTGTTGAAATATGGTGGTGGCCAAGCTCTGAAGGTAAGGAAGGACAACTGGCTCCAACAACTCGCAGATGTAGAGCTGGCTGCTTAAAGTACCGGCAATGCGTACTAGAGGAGTGCGAAAGTAATATCCAATACTGCCCCATACCATAATACCCAGCGCAGGACCAGTGTGGCGGTACCTATCGCAGCTGTTCAGCATCCTCTCTCCACGGTATCTCCAGACTCGAATCAGACCATCATGGTGTTGCAGACAGATGCGTGACTGGTCAGTAAAGACAACTTCATACCATTCTGCCCCCAACATCCTTCTTTTATCGCACTATTAGCGTCGAAGACATGTGTGGTTCTGCGTCAAGGATAGACCATGCAATGGACGTCTTGCGGACAGACAACTCTGCTGTAAACGGCGTCGAATGGTACGCTCAGACACTGAATGATGCGTTACAGACTCAATGTGCTGTGTTATGGTTCGCGATGTGACTGAGTGATCTGTCACTGTCATGCGAACAATTTACCTGCCCTCACGTGAAGTGATGCACTGAGCTGGATGCGATCAACCACGTCTGTCCGTCGTACCCTCCTGCATCCAACGGTCACATATTTACATTGCAGTTGCTTAGTTTCGTTCAACACGACTACCGATTCCCCTAAAAGATAATCCACAATCTTGATAAACCTCTATCCTTCCTCTGTCGAACTCGGATACTTGATCAAAAGCTGATCGCTGTTTTTTACGTGACATAACTGATCGTTGTTTGAAAAACCCACAAGAAAAACACAATTGCTGAACTTGAAATCATCGAAATCTCCAAGCCTTAAATAGCGCTTTGAGGTGGCTCCACAGGTGCGAGTGATATGAGTCTGTGCTGAAATTCTAAGCATTTGCACACCTATCTCACCTCCGCTAATGCATGTTGTAAATTTCATGTGATTTGCATGCTTCCTTCAGGGTATTGCATTTACGGTGGTCTGCAGTGTATTTTGTCTTATATAACTCAAACCTCTGTAAAGAGGCTAAAGTATGACTTTTGAAAAATTCACATTATTCTCAGAGTTACAACCATTTGAAATAATTTTCGGCGTTTTCTTCTTAAAATTTCTCCACACTGGAGTCATGAAACATGGATAAACCCACTTCTAAATCATGTATTTCAAAAATTCTAGTTGAACCTCTGTACAGAGGTCTGAGCTATATATACAGGCAAAATATTATCATAATAGAAGCATTTTTCACAAAAGGAGAAGATTTTGCAAATGGGTCATTCTATGCTCATTTTTGTCAAAATATTGTACTTAAATAATTTTTTATTGTAATGCTATTCTTAAAACAAATTTATATACATTTTCCAATCTAAGTGACACAAAATATCATAAATATTATCCATTTATACCCTTTTGCAAAATCACGGTTCTGAACGTAGTCGGTTACCTTGAATCCTCGAAGTAGTATTCAATAATCCAATATTCAAAAATATAAACTCCCTGATACCCTATACATAGTGAGCGAGAGTTTTGTTATGGTCGTATTATAAAGAAACACGATAGTTATTGGCGGTGGATCTCGTCATTTTGAACCTCGCTCAAATGAAGAGTATGAAAGCTTAGTTGGTACTCCTCCTAACTACCACACCCAAATACGGGCATTGAAATATCCACAGATTTAGGTTCCAGCTGCCGTGCCACCCTCAGCACGCTGTGAGGTTTCTGGTCTTGAAACAATGCCAATACATTCACGAACTCGCGACCATATCTACTGAGCTAGCGGAGCTTACCCTGTTTTAAAGACCAGAATATCTGCTTTCTGTTTTTGAGGAGAAATTAAACTCGTCCATAATCATTCATGAAATCAAATGTAGAAAATTATGCACTTCTCCCAAAAGCTTCAAAGTATTCACCTACGTTTGAAACCGTGATTTTGCAAAAGCATATAAATGGACAATAATGATATTTAGTGGCACTTAGATTAGAAAATGTATATAAAATTGTTTTAAAAATATTATTAAAATCAAAAGTTATTTAAGTACAATATTTTGACAAAAAATGAACGTAGAATGACCCATTTTCAAAATATTCTGCTTTTGTGAAAAATTCATCTATTATAATAACATTTTGCCTTTATATAGCTCAGACCTCTGTACAAAAGCTCAACTAGAAATTTAGAAATATATAACTTAGAAGTGGGGTTTTTCCATGTTTTACGACAACATAGGGGACAAGAAAAAAACGCCGATAATTATTTCAATTGGTTGTAACTCTGAAAATAATGTGAGTATTTCAAAAATCATAGTTGAGCCTATGTACATAGGTCTGAGCTATATACAGGCAAACTATGATTATAATAGAAGTATTTTTCACAAAAGGAGACAATTTTGAAAAAAGGTTATTCTAAGTTAGTTTTTTGCCGAAATATTGTATTTAAATATTTTTTTTCAAAATGTCCTTAGAACAATTTCATACATTTATTTTTATCTAAGTGACACTAAATATCATGAAAATAATCCATTTATGCTCTTTTTTAAAATCACGGTTCTGAACGTAGTCGAATATCTTAATCATCCATTACCAGCAAGGAATAGGTATCTTTATTCGTGGCATTCAGCAATCGTCTAATATTATGTCTTAAGACCTGATGACGACTTGTATTTATCAATTTCTGAATAAAGTTTGTGTGGATAACAACTGCCTCACTCTTTGAGAAAAAATTGTGAGCCCTAAAGTAGTTTCTTGTCTTTGGCCAGTTTTGATTTGCTTCATTTTGAAATATTAATGATATACATGATATGGTCCATGTGCTCCAATTCCGCGTTAGTGTGTTGGCTGTTTATGATATTAAAAACATGAAAAACTTGATTTTATATATTTTAGGTCTTTTTTGTGAAGTTCTATATTTATTCCCAAAATAAGAGACTTAAATGGGAATTATGTCCTTCTGAAAACCAGTTACAGATGTAAGCATAAAATTCATCTCTGGGAGCCATAGGTAGAATAACTACCTTTATTTAGGCAAATAGGTATATTTAAGCTCGAGATTTATCTTCAATTAATCATCCTAAATCTTGTAAATTCTTTTCATGAGAGAATTTGTTTTGGTCACTAAATATGCGGTCATGGTACTCTTATTATTCAACATTTACTAATGTCCCTGTTAGCCTGCAAACCATATTTACAGCCCAGATTCTTCTTTGGTAGGAATGAGAATAAATGACAAGCTTTTTTGTAGCAATATATTAATGTCAACGAATACAATAGATGAGCCTGTTTTGAAAGTTTTAATAAAGTTTAAGTTTCTGGTTATAAATCACCGTTTTTGGCGCTGTACTTAATATAAGATTTTATATTATGTGAAGGAGAGAGAGATTTGTTAAAAATAACACAGGGTGTCCAGCTTAAAGTATCTAAAAGCTATTGCTTATTATTTTGGAGCTACCCATTAGAATACAATGAGCTGTTCATCCGTGGATTGGAAGCCCCTCCGAGACTTTTGGATCTAGTCCAATCGGCCACCTACGTGCGCATTATTCAGCAATCGCAGACGATAAACTTGTTACACTGGCCTCATTAGTAAAGATGTGAACGCCACAGTAAAATGTGCAGTGCGTATTTTGGTTCACGAAAGTTAAATCAGTCACGCGAGTACAGCAACGTGTTCGAACAGAATGGAATATCATTACTGACTTGCCTAATAGATTTATCAGGACTCCTACAAAATGATTCAAGCACACGATCAATAATATATTCTATTAGGAAATCTTAAGGATACTTGCCAGTTTGAGATACCCAAGATTCCATCTTCTTTAAAGTTCTTTCCCGTTGGTGGATAGATTTTGATGTTGGAGGATCGACATTCCATTCTGTTCGAAAACGTCGATGTGCACGCGTGACTGATTTAAATTCCGCTAACCCAGCGTTTCTCAAACTGTGGGGTGCACCACCTGCAAGGAGGGTGCGAGTGTATTGAAAAGTTGAAAACAAAAAATTGTTTAAACAAAAATTATTAATTTACTGAAAGTAAACAAATAAAATACATTCTAACTTCATTATTTCCTCAGTGGCGCGACAGCCCAGGCTGGGTGTTCGCCTTCTCAAGAAGCCATTTCCAAGCCAGCCTTCTTCCCGCCAATGTTCTCCAATTCCTAGTTCTTAAAACAATGAGATATTTTTCTAGGCCATCAATCCATCTGAGATTTGCCCTGCCCTTTCTTCGTGTGCCAATTGGTTGAGCATTGAAAACTTTTTAGTGGCGTGGTCTTCGTTCATTCTGATACGTTCTAACTTAATAAAATATAAAATACACATTTGCACTCATATAATATAATTATGGTAAATGTATTGGACATGTACGCAATGTATTTGATAGTTAATTTAACAATGCTAAGTTAAGAACAAGTTTAATAATTACCAGTGAGCCCATGGGCTTGTCATATACAAAAATCAACACTCATTTTGATAATTTGTACGGTTTATATTTAATCACAAAATTGCAGATTGAAGGTTACGGAATTCGCTTCCCAATGCCACGAAGGAGTGCGTGTGCAATGCATTAGGCGGGGGGATAAGAAGGAATAAATACATAAAAATTTCTCTGAAATAAGTAAATCCTTCGCAAACACTGTCAAGGTCCTTTTATTACATTTCAAAGCCTTCGGAATAGTTTTATATATAACAGTGCACAAAAAAGTTGGTACTTAGAAAAGACGTGCATATACGTCCAGAGCAATTAACGCTTTGGTTGAGCGAGACGTTTATATACTCCAGTGGCACTTAAGAGGTTTTAACCGTATTGTAGCTTCAGCGTCAAAGTATCGTATTATTGAATTCAATACATTTGTATGGAGGTGGGGTGCGATGAAAATTATGATTGGATATTGAAAGTTGGAGAAGCTCTGCGCTAACCAAAACACACACTGCACACATTTTTACTAATGAAGTCAGTGTAACAAGTTTATCGTCTGCAATCACCGAATAATGCATCAAAATGTCTCGGAGGGGTTTCCAATCCAAGGGAGAACACAGTTTATTACATTCTGATGAGTAGTTGTATAATAATAAGCCATAAACATTGCATTCTTTAAGCCAGAACACCCTGTATAGTTCATTTCATAAATAAGTAAAAAGGGCTGCCGTAATAAATAAGTTACCAAATGGAATATTCACATATTTGTCTTATATTCTATAGTTTATTTTTCCAATATTTTATTATAAGCACCAATTAAAAATTATTACGAAAACTGAAATTTCACTCACCATTTTACTGAAACTTTCTCGGTTGTAAACCAGACATCTACGCTTTTATTCAAGATAAATTTAAAAAAAAGATGTAATCCTCAATTCCGTCGTGCTTCGGAAGCCTTCGGATAACCTTTCGTCGCGAGATGTTTCTTGATTCACTGTCGCTGTCTTCCACTAATTAAAATTCGATTTACGGTGCTTTATCTCCACGTCCTCACTCTTATCCTGTTCTATGTATTATCACATAAATTTGAGAAACCTGAGCTCTTGTGATATTTGGGAAAGGAAGAACGTGAGAGAGGCTTTGCAAGGAATGTCAAAGATTCAGATGAGATTCTAATGATAAAGTCTTCTAATTAACCGGATAAGCTACTGCTGATTTGAATAAGCAAATTTGTTATAGCCTATCGAAATGTATGAAATTTGTACAAGATAATGTCTCCTCACGAATTAGACATTGTTGTATTCTAACAATTAGGAGATATATGCATTCACACAAAACGTATTTTCTTGCAATTTCTACTATTAGCTCACTCTCGCCCTGCATATATTTCTCTCTATATATGTATCTTGTCCAAATTTTAAGTCATTAATAAAATACTTTCTATTCATCCAATCAAATTCAAATAAACATTTTTAAACTTGCAGTGGATGACACTTGATAGTAATGCATTTTTTAAAATATTAATTGATTAATTAAATAAATTACCAGTTTCCATTTTCAACTCCCACTTTAATTAGTCTCCCTTGTTGTAACGATATAACTGTTAAAACAATGATAAAATTTGGAGTCAAAAACTGTTTTTTCAGCCAAACTAGCCAAACCGGGTGTGCATTGTTACAACAATGCAGACAAATCATGATCTTTTTTCAATTCCTACTATTAGTTCACTCTCTCCCTAAATTTATATATATATATATATATATATATATATATATATATATATATATATATATATATATATATATATATATATATATATATATATATATATATATATGTATATATATGTATGTATATATATATATGTATATATATGTATATATATGTATGTATATATATATGTACATATATATGTATATATATATATTCTATTATGTCGAAAATGTCTGTTGTACGGAGAAGGTGGATCCATAAAGCATTGCTAACCCTAATTCGCTGGTCTAATTCAGCGACAGCTTTAGAAATCATAATAGGTCTCCAGTTTAGTCCTATGACTTTTTGTATCTACATTTGTTGTGTTTGCTCAATTCCAATTTCTTACTTCTTTAGTACTGTGGGTTCTAGTTTTTCTTCACTTTTATTTTATTATACTATATATATATATATATATATATATATATATATATATATATATATATATATATATATATATATATATATATATATATATATATATATATAGGAAAGTTGTATTGAATAATTGGAATATTTTAAATTTTCAGTGTACTTCGAGAGAGAGATATGTAGGAGATGGTGACCTCAAACGAACTGAATTGAATTGAGAAGCCAATCAAGGAACTCGGAGCGTCTGACGTGAAACGCATGAGGCATCTCGATGCCCAATCAGGGATTCGAGCGATGACGTCGAACGCTTATAATCCCTAAGCGCGGGATCGGTTTTTTTTCTCTCGCTTGCCTTCACTCGCACACCGGACACGACGGAGTGAGCTCGATGCCTCTTGGCCTTCATAAACGGCATTTCTTTAAACCTAGAAATGTTTGACGCCCCCATCTCTACAGGTGAATCCTGTTCTCTTTCCGAATTAACTTTTTAGCTATTTTCTTGTAAGCAATTTAAATCTATAAATATAATCTGTTTTCTTACTTTAATAAATTGATTTGTCTTTAAATTTGGTTCATACTTTCTTTCGTTAAGAATTTTATCATTACCCCTAGACACCCGTCCCACAAATTGGGAGCTCGACCGCGATATTAAACTCGTTTCTTCGTATTAGGCATTTGCCTATATATATATAGCAATATCCTTATTCATTATTTTTTCCTCGTGCTCATTTTTCAGCGACTTTTCTTTTTTTCAAAACGTCGAAACCTCACCCGTCCATCGGTGTCGATTTCAACTTCCTTTCTAATGTATTTTTTTAAAAGTTTGCTTTGGAAAGAGTTCGCCAGCGATCCTGAGTGCGTCGTCAACAATTCCAGTGAAATTCAGCTTGCATCGTTCGGGAATTTCGTCGTGATACATTCTATTTTTCCGGGCGTCGTCGCTGAGAATCAGCGAATCGCCAGTTTATTTTAAAGAAAGGCCTGCCAGCGATCCTAAGTGCGTCGTCTTCCATTCCAGTGAGGATCAGTTTGCATCGTTCAAGATTTTCGTCGTGATCCATTCTGTCTTTTCGGGCGTCATTGCCGAAAATCAACGAATCGTCAGGTCAGTGTGGTACTTTCCTATCAAATAACGATTGCAGAAATTTACGAAACTATCGTCTGTTCATGTCATTTTAAAATTCTTTTTTCATGTGATTAATAACTAGGAATCGTGAATATTTTATTTTCTCCTGGCATAAATTCGTCTCGTAAAAGTGTTTTGTAATAAGAGTATGTTGTCTAATTAGCGGTAGTGGTGGCTAAGTAAATGATTTGATTGTGAATAGGAATGATTTGTGAAAAATGTGCATTGTTTTAGATAATATTTTTAGCAACTGGAAAATAGATGTTTTGTCTATTTTTTTAAAATAATTTTTACGAATATTTTGTGGTTTACTTTTAGTTTGTGATATGTTATTATTAGTTTTAAGAAATACTGCTTTGTTATAGATTCTTCCAGTGTGTTTTTATTGATTACATTTCGAGAAATTGAGATATTACTCTGTCATAATTTTTCTATTTCGTTGTATTAATATTTTTAGTGTCGATTTTAGAATTTTTTAGTATTTTATTTTATTCATATACCTGTTATAATTGTATTTTATCTACGTTTTGTCTCTCCTCTTGGTTGAGTAAGGGAGCTTTTTCTGCGTTATTGTATAAACGTTTCGCATCCGGATTAAGTATTTAAGGGAAAATTAAGCTTAGTTTAAAATTTTTAAATTTGTTCTCTGAGGCGCCACTCTTGATCTTTGGTTGCAAAAATGGCATTTCTTCTCTCAAAGAAAAAGGAGCATCTAAAAGAACTCGCCGATGAGTTAGGGTTGATCGTCGAAGCGAGCTTGACTAACCCATCGTGAAAAGCCCAGATTACATCGAAGATGATTTCAAAGTAATGATCGATAGCATTGTGAAGGATGGCATACGTACAGAAGAAAAAAAAGAGAAATTGCGACGAGAACAGCGAGAATATGAAGAGAAATTGTGACGAGAACAGCGAGAATATTAAGAGAAATTGCGACGAGAAGAGCGAGAATATGAACTAGAGAAGTTGCGAATACAGGCTGAAAAGAATGCTAATACTATGAATAACCCCAAAAATGTACAAGCACCGAAAATGATTCACGAAACTCTTCTTAAGTTTAATATGAAGGACGATATTAGCTTGAACCTGACATTATTTTAACGATATGCGGAACTGACATTCTTGCCGAAGAAGGATTGAGTACAGAAGCTTATAGGACTGATTCCTATCGGCATTGCTTATTTGATTGCCAGAGAGCCAGCGGATAAATGCAACGATTACAACCACGTTAAGAGGTTACTGCTAAAAGGATTTAAGTTATCCCCGGAGAAACTTCGTCAACTCTTTATTTCTCACCGAAAATCTAATGAACGAACTTGGCAAGATTTTTTCTACGAAATGCAAACGTACTTCGATGGATGGATTTCCGGTTTAAATGTAGAAACTTTCGACCAGCTGCGAGAACTAATTATATCCAACCAAATAAAGAAGAATGCTCCGTACGAGTTTCAGGAACACTTTTTAGATGAATGGTCTACTATTAGTTCACCTGCTGAGATAGCGGAAAAATTTGAAGAGTATGAAAGTGTCCGAAGAACATTAAGACCGAAATTTTACAACTCATTTGCCAAAGGAAGATACGAAACCAGCGGATCAAGCGATACTTACTTTCAAAGAACTGAATATCTCCAGGGTGGAAGTAATAGGCGTGAGAAAAAACATTTTCAATTGAACGGTACCTCCTACTCCGGGAAAAGTAAACGACTAACCTGTAGCTACTGTAAAGGACCAGGTCATTATGCCGTGGATTGTACGAAGCGCCCCAAATGTTCGAAAATTAATAACTCTACAGACTCTTCAATCCAAATCTGCTCACGTACTTCTCGAGAAAGAATTAAGACCAGAAAAATAACCATGGGGAACAGGATTATTGAAGCTCTCATTGACAGCGGCAGTTCAGTTTCGCTCATTCGAAAAGATGTAAGCAAAGGAATCATCGAACCGTCGAAACTCTCGAAATACATTACAGTATTGATCGGACTGGGGAAGTATGAAGTCAAAACGAAAGGGTCGTTCCAGAGAAAGATTGAACTAGATGGAGAAGAATATTCTCTGACGTGGCATGTCGTACCTACGCCGAGTTTGAAATTTCAAGCAGTAATAGGTTCAGATATACTGGAGCAAGCCTCTGTCTGCTTCTATACAGAAAGTGTTCACTTCCGAAAACATGAGGATAAAAAAATTGTTTTCTGCAAATGCAAGTTTACGAAACAGAGGTGGAAGACGAAATTGTAGTTCAACATGTTACCAATCCACAAATACGAAGAGAACTGTTTGAATTAATCTCCAACTATGAGCCAAAGAAGACCGAAATGACAAATGTGTCCATGAGAATTATCCTGAAAGGCGACATACCGGTTTACCAACCTGCACGCCACTTATCATTTTCTGAGAATCAAGATGTCAACAAGCAAATCGACGAATGGTTAGAACAAGGGATTGTAAGACCAAGCTCATCCGAATATGCGAGTCCAATTGTATTAGTTAAGAAGAAAGATGGTACCACCCGGTTGTGTGTAGATTACAGAAGACTGAACCGGAAATTAGTCAAGGATCGTTTTCCATTGCCCTTGATAGAGGATGTATTGGATAAACTACAGGGAGCCAAAGTGTACTCAACGTTAGATTTAAGAAATGGATTTTTTCTTGTTGACGTTAATGAAGATTGCAAGCACTACACTTCCTTCGTTGTTCCAGACGGACAATTCGAATTTAATAAAGTGCCTTTCGGTCTAAGCACCAGCCCCAGCCTATTTCAAAGATATGTGTATAGTATCTTCAGAGAGCTCATGCGGAAAGGCGTTGTAATAATTTACATGGATGATTTGATGATTCCTGCTAAAGATGAGAAAGAACGTTTAGAAAAACTAAAGGAAGTATTAGAGGTTACCTCGAAATATGGCTTAGAAATGAAGTTTAAAAAATGTCAATTCCTAAGAAGAAAAGTGGAATTTTTGGGCCACGTCGTCGAAAATGAGACAATACGTCCTCCAATTGCAAAAACAATAGTCGTCAAGAAGTTTCCGGTACCAACAACAGTCAAACAAGTCCAGAGCTGTTTAGGACTCGCCAGTTACTTTCGCAAATTTATTCCAGCGTACTCTCAAATAGCGAAACCATTGAGTGACCTAACAAGGAAAGACAACCCATTTATGTTCGAGCAACCACAAATGGAAGCATTCGAAAAGCTTAAGAAATTGTTGACTGAAAGTCCAGTATTAAGCATTTTTCAGCAAGGAAGAACTACCGAATTACACACCGATGCGAGTCAACAAGGATATGGCGCCGTTTTACTCCAAGAAACAGAAGACGGAAAATTACATCCTGTCCAATATATATCGCAGAAAACGACTCCAGCAGAAGAAAAATATAGTAGCTATGAACTGGAAGTTCTCGCTGTTGTCAACGCCTTAAAGAAATTTCGCACCTATCTTCTGGGAAATCCTTTTAAAATCGTAACGGACTGTTCAGCTTTTCAAAAGACTATGGACAAAAAAAGATTTAGTTACTCGTGTAGCAAGATGGGCATTACTGTTAGAAGAGTACGACTACGAGATTGCACATCGTTCCGGCCAGAGAATGCAACATGTAGACGCTCTGAGCAGGTACCCAGTCACCAATAGTTACTTTAATAAATTGATTTGTTCTTTAAATTTGGTTCATACTTTCTTTCGTTAAGAATTTTATCATTACCCCTAGACACCCGTCCCCCCACACATATATATATATCTTGTTCACATTTTCAATCGTTAATAAAATATTTCTATTCATCCATTCAAAGTTCCTAGAAACACTATGCAAGATGAAGTAAAGAACATTATTTAATTCTAAAAAAATACGTGTCAAGGGGTTTCAAAATGCACGATATATTTATTATGTTTATTTGTTACTAAGCAGGGCATATTTATTACTAAAAAAGGTACATTTATTATTATAAACAACGATATTTTTATATTAAAGTTCTATGCACATGAGAACCTATATTTTTGTATTGAATGGTGAAAAATATATATTTAACACTTAGCATTAATATTAAGCTCATGTGCATTTCCTTTATTAATAAAATAAAATCAAGAACGCAAATATATTAGTTTAAGAATAGACAAAAACAGTAAATTAAAAATTTTATCACATAAGTAATATTTGTCTCTATTTGTTAACATTGCAGTTCAATATTATCACAATTGCCTTACGAGATGATTTGAAATCACGGTACGTACTAAAGAAAATCTCATTCACTGCCTAGGAATCTAAATAAGTTTCCTCCAGCGATAAAGTCGTTAATTGTTTCGTAATTGTTTAAAAATTGTTCTCCATATCTTTACCTAAATTTATGCCTCGTAAATCAAACAGGCTAATGTTCTATTGTCTTCGGCTAATGTTAAAGAATAGGAACAAAATTCGGACTATTTTTTCACATATAAAAGTACTCGAACATTAATATTACATTCTGGCTTCACTATCCTCTTGAGAACCACACATTTTATGATACTACTTATTTTTATTCGTGTTGACATGTTTTTTCTTTTATAAAATGGGTTCCGAATTTTTTTTCCTATGCTGTAATGCTAAATAAGCAATCCCTTTACATGTTAAAAGGTAAAACTAATTATTTATGAGATATCTCTTGAAATTTTAAGCACACTATATTATTGACACTACAATATGAGTTACAGTATATGAGTATTTTTTTCTAAAGCCCCTATCTTATTTTGCTTGCTAATCTGTTATAGTTATTGCCACAAATATACTTAAATGCGTAACATTATATTTCAGTTTTAGATTGGATATTATTGGAATTAAAATGCTATATTGATTTTTTTCTTTACTTAAGGTATCCAACTACCCTAAAGTCACGTTTTTTTTTCAAAATTGAGAATAATTTTTTTATGATTTTATTTTAGAGGCAACCTTATTAGCGTAATAAAAATACCAATTTTTTTTATTTTCCATTCACTAGAACACAAACTACACGTCTTTTAGTAAAAGCAGATGCCATACCTTTACACAAGATGCCAAACTTTTTAAATTGCGTTTTACTCGAAATGTGTTTTTTTCGAAAAACTCAAACGGGGACAGCGATTTCTCAAAACGTTTTGAGAAAAATGTTCTGAAATTTTTTATGTATGTTTTGTAAAACAGTGGAAGTGTTTTGATCTTCCGATTTATCAATCACTGTTTTATTTCAAAATTTACAGTCCTTTATGTGAATATAATCACTGTTTTTTAAGCAATTTCATATAGTCACTAAGATAAAGTGCTCTAATTTTTGTAAAAATTAAAAAAATCTCTTATCCTGAAGGTCATTTCAAACATGAATAACAAAGAAACACATCAAAATTGGAAAATTAAGAATTTGTTCATAAAATTTTTGTACAGAGTATGTAATTTGTATGTAATTTTTATACATTTTCACCCGTTTTTTTCCCATTTTAATAGCTGGAAATTTTTTTTGCTTTCAATTTTAGAATTTTTTCCTTAAAATATACTAAATAAATCTTAAAATCACAACATAATCCCCATATCTCCATTTTTTCACAAAAAAAGTTGTCGCAAGTAGTCGGATACCTTAAAAGAGTGGAATGAAAGTTTTAGCTTATACCTGTTATAAAGACGCTCTTGAAAGAAGGTTTTGATGATACGAAGTAATTCACAACAAATTACTGCTTTCAAAATAAAAAAACAAAAATTGACAGTTGCAGTCTTTAATGAAACACACTTTAATTCCTGGTTAACGTATTTATTTATATTTCATGGATAATATATGTAATGAAATGCAGTGGACGAAACATTTTTCTACTGCTCGCGGACAAAGACAATACGTACATTGCAGAAATTAAAATTTACTATAGCATTCAATCTAATGTGTAGATCTCAATATAATGCAATCTCTTAAGTTTTCCATCCACTTTCCGAACTACCGAAATATGTAAATTTTCGTACACGTAATAGAAACGTTTTTATATAATACTTACAATTAACTTAATGAAATCAGTATCAAAGTTTACTTTTGTTAGTACATAATCAGCGTGTTTTTTTAGTTTTTTTTAGACTGTATTTGGTTAATCTGCCGAAGCCCTTCCGTGCCATATCAATACCCCTCCCCCTACTTTTTCTAGGTCTTCTACTGCCCCTGAAAGCCTCAAACGCCCACAAGGGGGCGTTTTCACCCACGTTGAGAACCTACGTGTTAGAGTAAATCAACTTTGCAGATGAAAGCAAACAGATAAACTGTGATTATATTTTCTAGCATATGTTTTTCAAAACCTTGAAAAGAGTTGGGTATATATTTTCACAGTTTTCTTCTACTATTATGTAAACGCTTTCCGCAGAAGTTAGAGGTTAAAACCCTATAACGCAAACTAAACCCTACATCACTGATTTAAGCCAGTGAATACCTTAGAAAACAAACGTAATGATTGGCTTTTTTATCCATAGACACTTTTTTTCGTAGTAGGTCTTCTATTTTTATTTATAATTTACGGAATTTCATCCAGTTTCGTAGTATATTTAATGCTTAGCCATCATTATTTTATTTATAATATTTCAATTGTGCACAACTTATTACATCAATATTAATTCTGATAAAAACTTACTTTGCTACAAAGTATCTATTTGTATTTTGCACACTTGTATGAACCTTTTAGACATCTCTATCGTAGTATCGTTTCTACTCTATTACAAGTCGAACGTACAAGTTACCCTCTTATAATGAGGTAAGCCAGCTACTCATACGAAGAGATTGAATTAAAAATATTAATACGAGTAAGATTAGTATTCTGGGTATAACTAATAATACTACTGTACAATACCTCTTTCTTAAGATGGTCCAAGTATTAAATAATTAGCTATACACTGCCACGCGTTGCTTGTGTATAAATTGAGGGGACTGCCTACATTCAAAATGTAACAAACACTGAAAACTGATTGACTTAAAATAGGAAAGTTAGATTTAAAACGCATAAAATTGCAAGACATTAAAAAAAGATAAGGGGAGGGGGGAATAAATATACTAACAATATTTAACTTCAAACATAAATCATACAACACCGGTCAATTCTGACGCAATATGGGAAAAGTAATATTCCATTCCACTGGAACAAATCACTCCAAAGAGATCAATTTACCTATATAGTTTGAAATCGAATGAAGATTAATTGACAGAATATAATTCTCACCAATTGCACCGAGAAATAAAAAAAAATTAAAATACTAAATGAAGAACAATGAAAAAATAAACTATACTCAAACAAAATCGACTCTATCATAAAAGACACAGCTCTCTCTCACACACACACAGTAGCAGTGCAATGTATCACACAAAAATTAAGGTGATTTGCCTACATGCATCATATACTGGGATGCATCATTAAGGTTGGGAGCACTACTGAATCAAATGTATGCATTGTTTACAGCTCTATCTTGCCCGCGCCTGCTCACACCTTCCTCTCCAACACAGTTAGCTAAGAAATATAAATTACACAGGATCAAAGATATCTTGCATTGAATACGGAAGGAAAATCCCAATATGAACATGGATTTCACATGATAAATCTTCGACAAAGCGTTGATAATAATTGAAGATTTTAACTGATCCGAAACGTTATCAACAAAGTTCAGGGTATATCTTTAAAATTTAGTGGCTTAAATCTAGACATGGATTGCTTCCAGTAGCGTACATAGCAATTTAAACTTATTTGTTTAATGTGTACAATGGCTAGATTTCTGTAAAATAAAACAAATGAAATAGTTTAATCCTTTATAATACTTTATTACCTTTAGAATTAGAAGAATAGGCTTTTTCCACTTAGCATTGCGTACTCATCTATACTAATAAAAGAAATAGTTTGTGTGTTTCAGCTGTACCGGCCAAACTAAGCAACCCAGAAGTCTGAAACTTGGCACATAAAAGTTGTAGGTCATTATCCTGAACACCTCGAAGAGTTTTTTTCGATATTCACTTTAAATGTTTTTAAAATTCAGTTTTTAAGCAATTTTTTAGCAAAATGGAGATATGACGTCATCAGACCTCTTGAGTCCTAACTTAGCGAAACTTAATGTTTAGAGGAGTTTTTTTTTTGGGGGGGTATTTTAGAACATTTTATTGTAAATATGCTTATTTATGCATTTATTCGGTTTTTTTTTTGCTTTTTGTTGCAGAATTACATCATTTGTTTTTTAATTTAAATTTAGTTTTTGGATTGAAAACACAAGTATGATAACGGTAGTCGATGTCTCAAAATATAAATCGTTTTGCATTCAACGCATTTTATCATTTTACGGGATTTCAAAACAACAAAAAAAAGATGTAAATTTAGAACAAATTTTCAAACTAAATGGTCATTCTATAAGGCAGTGCTTCTCAAACTTTCGATACTGGCGCCTTTTCAATCACAATTTTTATCGCCCCCCCTTATACATAATAATTTACTGAATACAATAATAATGCACTTTTACGATAAAGCAACAATATTTATTATAAACCGTACAAATTCATGACATATGTATTAAATTTTGTATATGTTACTTTTAAGCAAAATAAAGTTAAGTAATAGGATAATTACTAAGTTATTCTTCCTTTCTCTGATTTTTAAATTGGAACATATTACAAAATACGGTGGTTGTTTAGAAGACAAAATATAGATACCAGCTAAATATAGAAAATGAACTCAGAGGGTCAATTTCTTATCTTAAAACTCCTTTCAAAAACTTTGCTCTGTAAGACAAGCCCATGGAAGTAGCTAATAATTATTAAACTTGTTCTTAATTTAGTATTAATTAATTACTCCTAAAATACTCTGTGCACCACTCATACATTAAAAGCAGTGTTTTCAAACTTTCAATACTGGCGACCCAATTTTCAATCATAATTTTTGTCTCGCCCCCCTGTACAACAATAATGTATTTACTGCAATAAAAATGCACTTTGAGAGAGAGACGCTAAAGTTACAATACGATCTTAATTATAAACCGTACAAATTAATACGATAAGTATATTAAATTTTGTGTATATGTAACTTTTAAGTAATATATATTTTAAGAAAATTACTTAAAATACATATTACTTAGAATTATGTTATTTTTCTTTCTCTAATTTTTAAATTGGAACAAATCGCAAAATGATGTATTTAATTAAAGATTTATTTCCTTCAGCATATTCATTTCTCAAAGTACAAATGTCATTAGAAAAATATTCTAGTCAATGTCGCACACTATCATATCCATCACATCTGGCATTATAGGGTACGTTTGCGTGAGTCTGGGCAACCTATCGGACGTCTGCGCAAAACATGTAAAAATGCTTTTCCTCGTACATTTCCAGTCAGTTTTGGTCGACTCGATACTCCTATAGCTACCGAATCTAGCTTGAATGTACATTTTTTTAATTTCCACGTTAATTGTAATTCACGGTAATTAAGTATTTACGACAGTAGATTAAAACAATATCATACATACATTTTTAAGTCGTAAGCGAACATTCGACCATAATAAAGAATCAACAATTACACAGACGAACGAGCATGGTTCCGAAAATTAAATCAAGGCGATCTTCTCAAAAATACTTAAATTTTGGATTTACCACTACTGAAGTAAATGATGGGAAAAAAGCCCCAGCTCGATATGTCTTAAAACATACAAATCTGTAGAACAACATGTGAAAGTTGTTTTTAAAACATGTAAAATCATTTAGCTATGTTGGCAAAGAATTTTAAAAAGTATTTTCTGGATGAGGATGAGGACAGCTTGGTAGCAAGTAACGAGTGGGTTAGGGATCTATTTCAAGATACTCCAGAAGGGCTCACAACTTCCGAAGAAGAAATCTTCATAGATTTCACATCCAGTGAAAAATTAAAAGGCAATTTTGTAAAAATCCTCTTTGAATTTGGGGTAGAGGTGGATGATGAATTATCTGTACTGAAAACAAAAGCACTTCGTATACTATTACCATTTTCAACATCCTACCTTTTTCAAACCGGGTTTTTGCAGTGGATGCATTGAAGACAAAATAGAGATCTCAGCTAAATATAGAAAAATAACTATTTAAGTGTCAATTTCTGATATTAAACCTTCCTTTGAAAAACTTTCCTCTACAAGACAATCCCGTAAAAGTCCCTAATAATTATTAAACTTGTTCATAATTTAGTAATAAGATTGATTGATTGAATATTAACGTCGCACTGTTCAGCTGCACAAGGGCTTTTGACGACGGACCACGTAATTTTGAACCATGGGCAAGTGACGTGGATGATACCTGAGCTGGCACCCTCTCTCCTAACTACCACACCACACAAACTCGAAAACGTTTCAACTCTCAACAAATTTAACTTGCATCGCTGCCCTACACGGCGGGTCTTTAGTGGTACTGGGCTCGACTCGTGACAAGGCAAGCCACGATCCGATACCTATACCACTCGGCTACCGCGGCCAAATCCAGTAATAAAAATTTTTTATAAAATACCTTTTTCAGTACTGATACATCAAACGTATACTGGCTGAAACACCGACACTTCGCACGAGTTCATTTTTAAAAAATAAAACATTAATCTTGATATAATAGCTGAACTGTAAGGAGAGTAAAACTGTGTGCACGGCATTGTATACAAAAATGTAAAATGATTTTTTTTTTTTTTAGATAAATGCTATAATTGTAAATAACTGTTTAAAAGAACTGTAATTTTAAACCTCACACAATTAGCATTTAGAATTATAATGTTAAATTATGAAAAAGAATATAAAATTCCGATGAAGAATAATTGTGTTACTTTTTAACATTTAAAGCGAGAAGACTTCAAAATGTTTTAACCCGGGAGCAGGCGCGTACTCGATACTAACATTAATGGTAGTTCGGGGGGACTCAGTCACCCCAATCATTTGTTTAGAATTATTTTTACTGTACACGATACAAATCGGAATTCTAGTGAATATTTTAATTTATAGAAAGTATACTTACCTTCTTTCAAGGACTATTCAATTTTTTGATGATTTGAGAAAAAAATCCAATAAAACTGATTAAAATGATTCAAAAGTACAAGACCATAAAAAAGGACGCAAATCAGACACTTTTCAATTATCCTACAAAAATGTTAAACCAATCAATTCTTTTCCAAATATCGCGAAACTCAATTATTTACTATTTCCCTAAGCGAAAAGCAAACGCATAAAAGATGGGAGGGAACTAATATTGATAATAACCATACCATAAGATTGAAGGTCAATCAAATGATTAGCAAACGTAGTATGCAGCCTGGCTGAAAAGTGAGCCTCAAGAAAGCCTTGAACCTTTCTCTTCCCTTTATGTTGGCTAATTCCATGTTTCATTGGTGTGGCAAAATAGTACAAAAATAAATAGCTATAACAACAGAAAATGGCACTCAATTCAGACTTATTAGGATTATCAGATTGTTGGAATTTTACATATTTACCTATTAGTGTCACCACAGCCAAATTGGTAGGCAAATCACTCCTTGATATCAAAACAACAACGATTTTTTCGTGTTTTATATGAAAAAAAAAAGATCTGTAAGATTTTGGTGGGAAATTTCATGATTCGCGCAGGGGCTGTCAATTTGATTGCAGTGAATCTAATACGTAAGAATACGAATTTTTGTTTACGTTGAAGATTTTCTGAGCTGCTTACGGCAGTTTCATCAAAATCAGAAGTTAATCTATTTAAGGTTGCTTTTCTTCTTGAATTAATGATATAACTTCTACTATATGTTATTTTCTTTATTTATCTTATTCATGTTTAAATTTTACATATTTAAGATTTTCCATCAAAATCACAGCTTAATTTTTCTGTTTAGGTAGCCTATTGATTTAAATTTATGCTATAATTTCTATTTTAGTGTCACACAGTTTTATGTTTGTTTATTTTCTAAACTGCAATTTTTTCTTGCTTATTGTAGTTTAAATTACATGATACCGTGGCTGACGTTTTTAAGGTCAAAAAAAATATTTTGGGAAAAGCTTTTTGACTGCGGTTCCGCTAATACAGAAGTTTAGATAATGAAATTGGTATGTTCAAAAATAATAATATTCTGTTACAAAGTACCTTTCTGTTAGAAAGAACTATTAGCATCACCACAGCAAAATGGCGCCACGCGAATCAAACGAATCGCGGGACCAATTGATACAAAAACAACTAAAGGTTCTAACATTTTATTTAATATCGGTCAGATTTTGGCGGAAATTAAACGCTATTCATGAGGCGCCAATGCAGCGTGATCTTCATAACTTTAATCGGGCAGTGAACCTAAATGCGGTTCCGCTAATACATAAGTAATGATAATAACGCCTACTTATTCTTCAAATCACAAATATTAGTGGATATTTTGGACAATGAAATTGCCTTTTATTCGTTTCATGTTCAAAAATAATAAATATTCTGTTACAAAGTACCTTTCTGTTAACGAAAGAACTTTATTTTTGCTTTTCTTTGTTCAACTACAAATTCCATTCTTCGTAACAAACGCGATAAATCTCGCTCATTGTAGCAATAATTACCGGAAAGAACTTTGTAGAAAATCCTAGCTAGCATAAAACATCAAGCCGTCAATCAAACGATAAATCGCACTGGGACCAATTCTAACATATTGTCGCATTAACTGAGCTTATCTTCTGTTTTAACTACTTTATCAATTTGGTTTTTCATCAAAGATATCTATAAATATGATCTAATTGCCAATACGTGAAACATCCTTTCTTTGCTCTTCGATTAACTATTCACGCGACTAATGTACCAAATATTTTCCCTGATTATTGCACAATTAAATTTTTCTTCTATTATCTATTCTATTCTTTCAAATAAGCACATGATAAATCATTGAGTACCTCACGTAGTCGTATTTGACTGTCAAAACCCTCTAAAAACTAGATAGTATTGTCGGACCCAGAAAAGTACACTTCTGGCAAAACACTAAACCCGTTCGCTCCTCTTAAATCCTTCTTTATTACGTATTTTGAAAAACCTGAAACTTAACAAAGTCCATAGCGGTGGGGTTATATAAATTAAATTTCGTTGGCCGCCATTGTAAGGTCGCCCCTCTTGGGTGCACTTCTCCAAGATTATTAGCGTGTGCTTGTGACGAATCTGTACGGAACCTTTCCACTAATATTCTTAGGCGTCTTTTGGGGGATTATAAATTCGCGTATATTTCCAAAGAGTGAACGGGATATGCAAAGTAGATAGGGTATTTAAGTAGAGCGTTGTAAGCTAGCAAGTATGAAGGCTATTGAGCCAGCAGCAGTAGCCTCAAATTTAGAGGATTCCATTGGATTACGTTAGTGAAGCCATATTGATGTTATTCTACGGAAGAACTAGAAAGCTGATATACCAAGCGGTAACCATAATTTATTTACGCTTAAAATAAGCGTTAGTTTAATAAAATTAGTTAAAGTTAATGAAAGCTAATAATTCGAGTAACGTGTATTTCTCGGACCGCCTATTTCGGTAGACCTTATTTGATCTTGCGCATAATTATTGATTAATTTCATAATTCGTAATTTAGTTTAATATTAAAGGTAAATCTCTTTTGTTTGAAGTAAAATAGAAATATTATATGTTATTAGAGTTTCTGATATTTGAAGTGTTATAATAAATACAAGTTATTATTATACAAAATGGCTCTTAGTGATTCTTTGCCTCAGATTAATCTTGGTGTCCATGGTGGAACCCAGGGGGTCCACACAAACTTGAGATGTAGGAGTAAATGAAGAACTAGAAGCTGTCATATTCTTAAAACTACTTAATTAAGATATTAACTTAAATCAATAACAGATTAGATACTATGAAATGTGAGAGAATCTACGGTAGCTAAACACACAATATATAATACCGAAATAACGTAACACGGTCCACTATCAATAACTAACTCGCCTAAGCTCAATTTAAATGTAAACACAGACCCGGATATTTAAATAGTAACTCCCAACTTATTGTCTAACGAAGCATCAATCTATCTGATTCTAGTTGAAGTTGCGGTTCACTGGCTTGCAATTGTATGCTCCTTGAATAAAGGCTCTCTGTCACGGGTAACTTCTCTTGACTGTCACTTAACTTCTCGAAATACTCTTCACACTTTAAACACGAACTATCATAACACCCCAAAATGCCACACCGCTTACTCTAAACTTCTGTTATTTAAAAGCTTCATAATGTGCATCTTTCCTTCACGTTTTACTTCTAGGGTTGGTTGGAAAAGAATTGCCATTTATTCTGGCCCCAAAGAACTCAAAAGGACATGTTAATGAAAAAACGCGTGAGCCCGTCACAAGTAACTAAGTTTTTTTTTTTTTTTCGGTTAATGAAACTACACTTTTACTTCTCGTCTGCTTTTATCTTCATGTCATGTCCATTTGTTTGCAAAAAACTGTGGATGAACACTCGAACTGGGGGTGCAATTAAATGTACTTAAATTTTATTTTCCTTTTGACTTTCCTTCTGACAATCTGTTCGTGATGCTAATTATATATATGCACATGCATTGCATGCATTTTTTAAGTATAAATTTTGCGTATTTTTCATATCTATGCAATTTTCTGTCATTGAAAATAAAGATTATTGCTATTCTTCCTTCATTAGCATATTCAATGTTTTCTTTATTGTAGAAAAGTATTTCTTAAAGTATAGCAGATAAAAAGGACATTAAATTCAAACTAATTGCAATTAACACGTTTGTAATACTCTGAATATGATGCTTCCTACTTATGAAAAACCAGAATGTACCATGTTTTTTTGCATGTCACTACTTTTGGAGATATGGTTCGTGTGTGTATGACCGATATCCATTCATCAATATTTCATTTGTTTTAAATGAAAAAAAATCAGCAATTTTTTTTAATAAGAAGCTATTTGGTGAAACTAGGATGAGGTGAATCTTGAAATAATATTTTCATTTTTTTTTTTTTTTTTTGGATTCCTTTGAATTCAATTTTGATCAGATTTTTCTTCATAACTTAATTTTGCATCTGAAAATCTTGCAAACCTGAAATCTTTATTATTTCTGATCGAAAAATGTTTACAAAAAAAGATGCACCATGAAAAGAGTTTCTCACATTTTCCTCTGGGTTTCTTTAAAGTCCAGTTTTGAAGGTATTTTACATCTCTTGCCATCATAATTTAACATTGCTTCTGATAATATATGTTCCTCGCATAATTTCTTGGAGATTATATGCATATTGTATGTTACCATACAAATATCACTATAGCTATTTATCATTGTATGCACTTATCCATTTGATCTTTGTGAAATCAAATTATAACTTTTAATAGAGATATTAATAGAGCAAGAAAGATACTTTTAATAGAGCAAGAAAGTATTGTTTCAATAATAAATTTTTTACCAACATGGTTTATTATTTGTTTCATTCAGTACTGTTGTTGGTTCTGGACTATTTTAACGGGGACCTGTTTTATCTGTTCTAAGTAGAGAGATTTTGGTTTTAGTTCACATACTAATTAAATTTTTATTGTATTAAATTACATCTAATACTCTATATATTAGATGTATTACAGATCTGTTGGATAGTATTGCATCCATACCTCTTGTAATACTAATTGATTTTTTTCCAGTTGAAGACTTCCTAATATTTCTTATTTATGATAGTATATAATGAATCAGTTTATCCTTATTAATTTTTTCTTTCGGTTTAGCTATTTTGTAGGTCATTTCACACATAGCAGAAACTTATCGCTGCTATCATTTTTCTGTTTTAATTTTTATTTATATTTGCGTTCATTCATATCTATTTACTTTTTACTATGCCAATTTTCTTTTACATTGAAATATTTGTTTTTGTTAAATTATTATTTACTTTGAAGCCCAATTGCAGTTTGCTTAAAATTCTTTATACTATGAACATATTCATTTGAAAAAGCATTTTTAATTTTTGGTTATACTACTTCATACAGGGTTTTACCATCCTCCTCCTCCTTTACCCCCCTTCCTATTACAATTGCTATAATAGGTTAATTTTATGTTTTTTTTTAAACTTAACCCGTTTGGAGAACGGGCATTTTAGCTAGTGAGAAATAAAATATGATATATTTAATTTTATTTAATGATGACTATTAGTAATGGACTTGCCCATTTTTGACCACTTTTGAATTACAAGGAGAATACCAGAACTGATACAGCATTTTCTTAAAATTCCATACCACTGCGTATAAGAATCTGGAATCTCAGTTCCTTTTACTATGAAAATCCATTCCATTTGTGTGTGTGTTTGTGTGTAATAATAATAATCATAATAATTTAATTTAATTTAAAATAATGTAATACTTCACGCAGAAAGTCTTGCGTGAAAACTGGGCATGAACTTGAAAGAACAAGAAACTACCAAGACCTAAACAAGCAAATTAGCATTTTGAATAAAAAGCAAAAATAGAAATCAAACGTTCCTTTTACTTTCAGAGTTAAACACACACACAATGTTTTTCATTAAAGTAAAAACAACTGTTTTCGTGATTAAAATAAAAGAATTTGTTTCTTTCAAATTAATTAAACTATTCTAAAACGATTATTAAATTAAACTTCCTTTCTTTTAAGAAATAGAAAAAAATTATTATTTTTTGTAATGGAATGTTTTTTGCAAAAAACTTTAAGAATATTAAATGAACAAAACAGTTATTCAAAAATTTATAGTTTTCTTTTCCCCTTCAGCTTTTAATTACGGGATAATATTTGTGCCGAAGGCACACAGTTCTTTCACTTGTAGTTTCTCTTATCTAATTTTATTCTTTAATTTAATATTATTTTATTTTTTGCAAAAATTTATCTTCCCAAAACTTTCTACAGATAATTATTTTGTAAACAGAAAATAGAAGCAAAATATTATTCCTTGAATATTTAATTGCAATTTATGTAATTAAATCTTTTAAATAAATCTTCTTATACAACTACAAAGAAACTTATGCAAATAATTTCAACCTCTACTTTTAAAGAAAATAAAAAAATAATCTGTTAAGTTACAAAATAATTTAATAATAAAAATGGGCAAAAATAAAAACTCAGATGTATTAAGAGAAAAATTCGTCAGTAAAAAATAATGTATGGAATGAATAAAGACAAAATAACTTTTAATTAGTTTCAATTTTTTACGTTAATTAGTAATGCAAAATCATAGCTTTGGGATTCAAAAAAACTAATTTTGGAAGAAAATTATTTTGTTCATCAATTCTTTATTTTGATATTTTGTATAATTCATAGCTTAAAATAATCACTCTTTAAATTTAATACCACTTGTCTCATAATCCCTAAGCCAAATAAATGATTCGTTATGGAAAAGTTACTTACAGCCAATAAACAAATATTAGCAAAATAACTCACAACATAATAATGTTTTCTAAAGTTTAATATTTATGTTATGCATATTAATTGAAAAATTTACTGTAAAAAATAATTTGAAAATCGCTGTTTGTAATCAATTTTTTCTCTCTACTTATCATGATATTTTTCCATGACTTAAAAAAATTCTCACGCTCATTCCTCTTACGTAATAGAACTTGATAGATTGGATGGAAAAGGAAACCTTATCTGGAGTGGCATAATGTTTGTCAGTCGTACAAAACTGCGGATTCGTTGTTTGTACTGTGAATACTCCTCGTTATATGGAGGAGTTCGTAGAAGCCTACGTGAAGTTGTTCTGAGTGTCATTGGCTTGGACTACATTTGTATGTGTGGCCGCACAGAGCTCAAAATGCTAATGAATTTCTTGATGAGGCTTTCGGCATATAGACTGGTGGGCTCAAGACAATTATGTATTAAATGAAACCTTGGAGATAAAATTTAAACAGGGAATTATTACACGTTAGAAGATCTAATTATCAGTATAATCAAGGTATTGTTTTTAGTAGAGCCTCATTCTGAGGTGCAGCACCACTTTTACTTTAATGGATTGACTACAGTTAAAGTGAAGAGTAAGCATCAGATTTCTCTTATACATATTAGCACGAAATAAAACTTAGACAATCGTATTCTCTCCCAAAATCAAATCTCAATGTATCACTAACTGATTGTGATTCGAAGTGACACATTTCTTTAAATGATTTAGAGGGAAAGGGCAGTTCACACTTGTGTACAGTACTCTAAAGTAGATATTACAGTACAAAAAATATACGTTACCTTAAATTTATCATTTTATACCTTCCTAAAGCTTATCATGTCGCTTTCAATTTTTTTGAATATATTGAGCTTACTTAATTTCATTTAAAATAATAAAGGCTGTGTGAAATGTAGGCTGATATTTAAAACAGAAAACAAGGAAATGAATATATGGGTGTTTATATCAAATAATTAGTTGAAGAAGATTTAAAAAACAAGGTTTTTTTGTAAGATTTTTATGTGGGAAAAAATATATTTTTTCAAATGTTTCCATAATTGAATATTTGAAATAAATTGCTTAGACAGTCAAAGTTCTGGCGTAACTTTTGTTACGTGGTAAAAGTAACAATTGTTGTCATTACAGTGGTAACAATTGTAAAGCTCAGAAAAAAAAACATATTGAATAACGAACACACTAAATTCTTCTCAGAAAATATTACACTTTTAGAATGTTCCATAAGATTAAGAATTCCTTTTAAGGGAGCCTACCTTTCACATACCTGAAGATGCATTAAGATTCTGCGTAAATAGAAAGAAAAAAAGATAAGCTTATAAGAGAGAGCTTTCAACCACTATGTAATTCTTTAATTCTCCTCTTTTACTTTGAGAAAACTAAAAAAATAAGAAATTCGGATTTATCTATAATATATACAGAAAAATGCACAGATTTAATTTGAGTTAAAATTATTCTAGTTCAAAAAAGGAATGGGAATTAAATGTTTTCTTTTTTTTTACTTTTTTATATTATATCTAATATGTTTATAAAATATTAAATACATAAAAATATTATATGTCTCCGAAAATAAACAAGTTATATCAATGCTCCAGCATAATTACTAATTAGTACATTTGTTATTTTTCCACAATATTGTTTTAAATTTATCTTATGATATCGATTTCATATCGATCTAAAAAATTCAGGAAACACATCAATTTTTTTAATAAATTATTATGCTGTACCTATTTTGAGCATCAGAGATTATCGTTTTCGTACTAAATCCACCTTCCTTAAAGAATCTTTGAAAGCAAATGAGAAATGTGGGTGTGAAAAAAAAGTTAACATTCATGAAAAAAATAAAAAATACGTCTTCTTTCAAAATGAAGCTAGCCCGAGAATGATTTAAGTTAGCGTCTAATTTTATTTAGTAAAAACGAAAGGACATTGTTTCTGAATATACTTGTATAAAAAGTTCAAAAGTCTTCTTTGAAATAAAAAATATATAAAATATAATGTTAAGAAGATATTCAAAATTTCTTAGAAAAAAAAATTAGCCTTTGTTTTCAAATTACAAAATATTAAATTTAAATTCTCAGCTCTTTAATGTTTCACTTCATCAATCCATCTTTCTTCTTCAATTCGCTTCATTTTAGCAATTGTTTTATTTTTAAGACCTAAATATAAATTATTTATTCATTGCAAACAGGCATTTTCTTGATGTTGAAGTATTATTAATTCCGAAGGGAATATGAACAAAAACACGAGCATTTATTTGTGTTCTAAATAAAAATGTGATTAGAACTGTGAAGTAGAATGCAATTAACACTCGAGCAGAAATATGAATCAGAAAACAAAAAAGACGAAGGCGTTTTAGTATTTGAGCTAGGATTTCTTAAATATTTGTTTTATGTCGAACAATTTTCAATATATTGCTTATTAAACTATAGATCGCTATCCATAGCTTAATAAGCTATAGATATCTATAGCTTATTTAACAATATGCAGGGCTTATAAATGAATGAGTTTGTTGCATCAAATATTTCCCCTTATTTAAAGTTTTTCATATTTGTATTTATTTTAACTTTGTTTATCATTTTTCTATGCTAAAAATAATTTCACACATACGAAAATCATCTTGATTTTTAATTATAAAACGAACTTTGAATTTAAATTTTAAGATATATATATTGAAAATGAAAGTAATATTTGTGATCTAATTGCTTGAACACAAAATCATTGCTAACTATTTTTTTTTAAATTTAGTTTTCTTAGAAGAATTTAGTTTTCAAATTTCTCATTTTTTCCAAACCATTACTCTTTGACCCTTAACATTTAATACTATTTTAGTCTTTTTTTGCTTGTTACTTATATATTTTTGGAAATATTTTGACAATATTCACCGTTCTACAAACTTCATTACAAGCCATCATGGATGATTGTTGACTCAAGTTAATGATTCAGAATTAATTTGAAATGATTTTAGCTCAAGAAATTATGGATCCAATTTGAAAACATTGTAACATATTTTTAACAAATCTTTAAGTGGATTATTACTCATCTGTCAATAATACAATGAAATACTGTGTTCAATTTTATTACTTTGGTTGATTAGTATAAATATATGAAACTCACATTTACAGCTTTCTTGTCATGTAAATCGAAGCAAAATCTATTTATATCACTCTATAATAGAATATTCAAATTATATTTTTAAGACTTACTCCGGTGGATAAGAGCAAATATTGGCTAAATCTGAATCTCTTATTCTCGTTTTCACGTTTTTTTTATTTTTCATAATCAATCTACTTCACCTAAAATGCTTCCAAAAAACGACGACAGCTGAATGATTCGATTTGTGCCTTTTTTTCTACATCGAAAGGGTCCTAAGAAATTTGATTAGAAAAAGTGAAGAAAAAAACATAGAATCACTGAAAGATAAATCTTCTTTGGAGCTATTTGGAACAAACTACGAAAAGAAGGTGGATTGCTTTTGTTCTCGACTGCTACTAGAGTTAAATTATTTTATGTGAGGAACTAGTTTGTTTTCGGAAGTGCCATTGCTTCAAGTAGGTTGAGTGGGATATTCATAACTGAAAGTTTCGTTTAATAAAGGATAAGGTTGGTTTTTAAAGTATTATTTGGCTTTTATCAAATGAGATATTTATATAATTGATACTTCTATTACAGTTTTCCTGTTCCTATAATTATTTTTCTGATGTAATAAATGTTAAGACCATATTTCTTTAAACGATGATCTTTACTTGATGATTTACAAAAATTGTTTACTAATAGGTATTTTTATGCACTTATTGAAGTGCATATACGTGAAGAAATATTTATTTAATACAGTAATAATATGTACAGTATTAGGTAGTTCCTTTAACGTATTACGTATCGCATATCTATACTGAATCTATTTAATGTATCCAACCACTTGCGACAACTTTAAAAAAAATGGAGGTATGAAAATGTTTACAGTTTTAGATTAATTTAGCAAATTTATGGAAAAAAAGCCAAAATTAAGAGGAAAAAAGGAAATTATTATTAAAATGGGTAGACATTTTCAAAAAATTACATAAACGGAGCCCACTCTACAAAATGTTTATAAACAAGTTCTCTCTCTCTCTCTCAATTTTTCAACTTTTACTTTGGTATTCATTTCTGAAATAACTATCAGGATAAGAGATATTTTAATTTTTACAAAAACTGGAGCATTTTATCTTTCCTATTATATGAAATGCTTAAAAAAACGGTGAGTATATTTACATAAGGGAGTGTAAATTTTTTTAATAAAAGAGTAAATGATAAATATGAAGATTGAAACACTTCTACTGTTACACACAGAACACACATACATACTTTCATTTCGTTATTCTTAAAACTCTTTGAGCAACCGATGTCCCCGTTTGAGTTCTTAGAAAAAAGCACATTTCGAGTTTAAAATTTGGCATCTTGTTTAATGTTATGGCATCTGTTTTTGCTAAAATACTTCCTGATTTTGTTCTAGTGAATGAATAAAAAAATTTTTGGTATGTTTACAAAGCTAAAAAGGCGGTCTGTTAAAGGAAATCATAAAAAAAAAATGTCAATTTTTGAAAAGACTCGCCATTTTAGGGTAGTCGGATACCTTTATAAAATGAAATTGTTTACTTACAACTTCACCATGAAATGCTCTTTTACGGCATTGCTTATCATAAACATTCAAGATTTTGATTACCATCAGTAATCATAAGCTGGCTGCAGCTGTAGCGTGATTAATTTACGCCATAATGGGAAACTTAACAGATGCTGAAAAGTCACACTTGTATCCAAAGCACGATGTCTCTATTCTGTAACCTGGGAGCAGTCGCGCACATAAACTGTAACGTTAGTGCTCGAGCGAAATGACTGAGTCACTCCAGTCTTATTTCTTATGATTATTTTATTGTACTCTATAAAAATCGTAATCCCAGTGAACCACTTAATTAAGAGAAAGTATACTTCCCTAATTTTAAGGACTTTTTGAATTTTATTTCATATAATTTGAGAAAAATTTCAATCAAAATATTTTAAATGGACGTGATTTTAATAAAGCACACAAATCACGGACACTTTTTGCTATTATTACAGGAATGCTACTTGCAGACAGAGCTATCGTAGTTTGTTTAAGCTGTAATTTTATTGGCTTTAAATCAGTGTTTCTCAAATTGAGGGCATATCGAAAATAAAAGATTTAAAAAATAATTCATTTACTGGAATGAATTAAAACAAAATACTTTCAGACATAATAAATAAGAAACTTTTACTCTGATATAATTTATAGGCACGATGTTAAGTTATCAAAAATAAAAACTTCTTCAATACCTAATTAGCTATCTTTAATCCTATAAACAAATATAAAATTTTTTATTTGATTTGCTGTAATCCCATTATCATTTTTGATTACGATTTCCTTTTTTCCTTCAAACCTAAAATACTGAGAAATAACAAAAACCCCTCTTTCAGAGAAATAACAAAACCCAGACCCAGTATTGAAAAAATTTAGGAAGATAAAAAATTCATCACTGTTATTATTTTTGTGTGTGAAATACTCTACATTATAGCTGAAGGAAGCAGAATATATTTGCTCAACAACTGTTTGACCTTCTAAGTAATTGGTATAGCTAGTTATGACCCCTCTGTCTTGTGTTCGTTTCTCTTTTAGGGAAGTTGTAAATAATGTATTATTGTTTGTTGGGGGAGGGCGTTCCATGTTAAAGAGTTTTATGATATTTGGAAAACCACAGAGAGAGAGAGAGAGAGAGAGAGAGCACTTTGAAGGATTACTTAGCCAATATTTATTTTTATGGGTACTCTCAAACATATAAAGCAAAATGAAAAATGTTTTACACTATTTTTTAGCAGTAGCATCAATTTTATTATATTTAATTCACTTTTAACCCGGAAGTGATCGCAGGGACACACGGATCATGAAATCGTTAATTCTGGCAAAACCGTTTAATTGTTATAAAAGAAAAATTAAAAAGTCCGTGAAAGTAGGTAAGTATACTTTCTCTTAGTTAAATTATTCACTCGAATCACAATTTGTATCGTGTACAATAAAAATAAGTAAAAAAAAGGATTGGGGTGACCCAATCACCCCGCGAGACCATTAATGTTTGTCTCGAGTGTGTGCCTATTCCCTGGATAAAACATTTTGAAGTCTTCTCGCTTTAAATGTTAAAAATAACACACAATTTTTCTTTATCGGAATTTTATATTATTTTTCATTATTTAACAGGGAATCTAAATGCTCATTCTGTGAGGCTTAAAATTACAGTTCGCTTAAAACTAAATTATAATATGAGCATTCATTTTAAAATATCATTTTACATTTTCGTCAACTTTGTCGCATATTTGGGTTTACTTTCCTGAAAATAAAGCTATTATATCAAGAATGTTTTAGTTTTTTTAAAAAAAATGAACTCGTGCGTAGAGCGGGTACTTCACTTTTAATGTATCAGTGCTGACCAAAGTTTCTTATAACTAATTCATTAATACTAAATAAAGAGCAAGTTGTGTGACGACTTACGCGTCTTTTCTTTAACAAGTTCTTTGGGCCAGAATTAATGGCAACTCTTTTCCAACCAAATCCAAGAAACGAGAAGTGAAGAGATGCAAATAATATAGGAGAAATATAGGATATTAGAGTAAGCGTGAGGGCAATGATGGCAATGTAATGGTAGTGTAAAGGAATGTTCGACAATTAAAGTGTGTTGTGGTATTAGATGATTATTGAAGTTCATTGTTCAAAGATTCAAGTTCTACGTGTCGTGGATAAACATATTGGTGATCGATGAGAAGTTAAATGTACAGCTGCATACCACTGTAGATAAAGACAAGTTTATTACAGAATAATATAAGGTAGGATTGATTACTTACTATAATTATATTTGAAGATTAGGCGGTTCAATTATTGATATAGGTCTGTATTTTATTGTGTGTTGCGCATTGTGTCATCGTAGATTCTCTCATTCATTAATTTATATATTTGTTCAAAGTTTAAAATGAATATCTTAATAAAGCCATATTAAGACAATGTTTGATTCTAGTTCTTACGATAACCCTACACCAGTGTTTCTCAAAGTGTGGGGCGCGCCACCCTGGGGGGGCGCGATGACCCTACAAGGAGGGCGCGAGCGTATCAAAAATTTAAACATTTTTTTTAAAAAAATAGCCGGAAAGAGAAGTAAAACAAAATGTTTTCTTCCATAATAAAAAAAAAATACACACAACAACACGGACATAATTTATGTTTATTATCTGGCTTTTTTCCGTCATCAAATAGCTATCTTTGATCCAAAACCAAATTAAAGAAAAAAAACATTTTGTTTTATTTGCTGTATTTCCTCAATGAGAGAATTTTATTACGTTTTAACATAAAAGATTACTCGTTAAAAGAAAAAACGAAACCCAGACCCTGAGAAAAATTATAAGAAGATAAACAATTCACCACTGCAATTATTATTGAAATACTGTACATTAGTTGTAGAAAAAGAAAAGGAAGTCATAATTCACTTTTCAGCCAGGCTGCATAGTACGTTTGCTAATCATTTGATTGACCTTCAATCTTATGGTATGGTTATTATCAATATTAGTTCCCTCCCAGCTTTTATGCGTTTGCTTTTCGCTTAGAGAAATTGTAAACAATTGAGTTTTGCGATATTTGGAAAAGAATTGATTGGTTTAACATTTCTGTAGGATAATTGAAAAGTGTCTGATTTGCGTCCTTTATTATGGTCTTGTACTTTTGAATCATTTTAGTTCAGTTTTATTGGATTTTTTCTCAAATCATCAAAGAATTGAATAGTCCTTGAAAGAAGGTAAGTATACTTTCTATAAATTAAAATATTCACTAGAATTCCGATTTGTATCGCGTACAGTAAAAATAATTCTAAACAAATGATTGGGGTGACTGAGTCCCCCCGCACTACCATTAATGTTAGTATCGAGTACGCGCCTGCTCCCGGGTTAAAACATTTTGAAGTCTTCTCGCTTTAAATGTTAAAAAGTAACACAATTATTCTTCATCGGAATTTTATATTCTTTTTCATAATTCAACATTAATTTTAAATGCTAATTGTGTGAGGTTTAAAATTACAGTTCTTTTAAACAGTTATTTACAATTATAGCATTTATCTAAAAAAAATCATTTTACATTTTTGTATACAATGTCGTGGACGCAGTTTTACTCTCCTTACAGTTCAGCTATTATATCAAGAATAATGTTTTATTTTTTTAAAAAATGAACTCGTGCGAAGAGTCGGTGTTTCAGCCAATATACGTTTGATGTATCAGTACTGAAGAAGGTATTTTATAAATAATTTCTTATTACTGAATTTGGCCGCGGTAGCCGAGTGGTATAGGTATCGGATCGTGGCTTGCCTTGTCACGAGTTCGAGCCCAGTACCACTAAAGACCCGCCGTGTAGGACAGCGATGCACGTTAAATCTGTTGAGAGTTGAAACTTTTTCCGTTGGTGTGGTGTGGTTGTTAGGAGAGAGGGGTGCCAGCTCAGGTGTCATCCACGTCACTTGACCATGGTTCAAAATTACGTAGTCCGTCGTCAAAAGCCCTCGTGCAGCTGAACAGTGCGACGTCAATATTCAATCAATCAATCTTATTACTAAATTAAGAACAAGTTTAATAATTAAAGTTTTTCAAAGGAAGGTTTATATCAGAAATTGACACTTAAAGAGTTATTTTTCTATATTTAGCTGAGATCTATATTTTGTCTTCAAGGCATCCACTGCAGAGAATCCGGTTTGAAAAAGGTAGGATGTTGAAAATGGTAATAGTATACGAAGTGCTTTTGTTTTCTGTACAGATAATTCCTCATCCACCTCTACCCCAAATTCAAGGAGCGATTTATTACAAAATTGCCTTTTACGTTTTTCACTGGATGTGAAATCTATGAAGATTTCTTCTTCGGAAGTTGAGAGCCCTTCTGGAGTATCTTGAAATAGATCCCTAATCCACTCGTAACTTGCTACCAAGCTGTCCTCATTCAGAAAATACTTTTTAAAATTCTTTGCCAACATAGCTAAATGATTTTACATGTTTTAAAAACAACTTTCACATGTTGTTCTACAGATTTGTAAGTTTTAACACATATCGAGCTGGGGCTTTTTTTCCATCATTTACTTCAGTAGTGGTAAATCCAAAATTTAAGTATTTTTGAGAAGATCGCCTTGATTTAATTTTCGGAACCATGCTCGTTCGTCTGCGTACTTGTTGATTCTTTATTATGGTCGAATGTTTGCTTACGACTTAAAAATGTATGTATGATATTGTTTTAATCTACTGCCGTAAATACTTAATTACCGTGAATTACAATTAACGTGGAAATTAAAAAAAATGTACATTCAAGCTAGATTCGGTAGCTATAGGAGTATCGAGTCGACCAAAACTGACTGGAAATGTACGAGGAAAAGCATTTTTACATGTTTTGCGCAGACGTCCGATAGGTTGCCCAGACTCACGCAAACGTACCCTATAATGCCAGATGTGATGGATAATGCCAGATGTGTGCGACATTGACTAGACTATTTTTCTAATGACATTTGTACCTCTAGAAATGAATGCTGAAGGAAATAAATCTTTAATTAAATACAACATTTTGCGATCTGTTCCAATTTAAAAATTAGAGAAAGAAAAATAACATAATTCTAAGTAATATATATTTTAAGTAATTTTCTTAAAATATATATTACGTAAAAGTTACATATACACAAAATTTAATATACTTATCGTATTAATTTGTACGGTTTATTATTAAGATCGTATTGTAACTTTAGCGTCTCTCTCTCTCAAAGTGCATTTTTATTGCAGTAAATACATTATTGTTGTACAGGGGGGGCGAGACAAAAATTATGATTGAAAATTGGGTCGCCAGTATTGAAAGTTTGAGAAACACTGCTTTTAATGTATGAGTGGTGCACAGAGTATTTTATGACTAATTAATTAATACTAAATTATGAACAAGTTTAATAATTATTAGCTACTTCCATGGGCTTGTCTTACAGACCAAAGTTTTTGAAAGGAGTTTTAAGATAAGAAATTGACCCTCTGAGTTCATTTTCTATATTTAGCTGATATCTATATTTTGTCTTCTAAGCAACCACCGCATTTTGTAATATGTTCCAATTTAAAAATCAGAGAAAGGAAAAATAACTTAGTAATTATCCTATTACTTAACTTTTTTTGCTTAAAAGTAACATATAAAAATTTTAATACTTATTTCATGAATTTGTACGGTTTATAGTAAATATTGTTGCTTTATCGTAAAAGTGTTTTATTATTGCATTCAGTAAATTATTATGTATAAGGGGGCGCCAGTATTGAAAGTTTGAGAAGCACTGCCCTACACCTCTAGCTCACGCTGATACTTCAAAGGAAGTGCTTCCAAGGGAGGTACATCACAAAGTGTAATAAGTATTAGCGACTTCCATGGACTTGTCTTAAAGAGGAAAATTTTTCAAAGGAAGGTTTACGATTAGAAATTGACACTCTGAGTTTTTTTCTATATTTGCCTGAGATCTATATTTTGTCTTCAAAGCAACCACCGCATTTTGCAATACGTTCCAATTTAAAAATTCGAGAGAGAAAAAGAAAATATATATTACTTAAAATTAACATATATAAAATTTTATACACATACCTTATTAATTTGTACGGATTATAATTAAGATCATACTGTAGCTTTAGCGTCAAAAAGTGCATTATTATTACATTCAATACACCATTATTTTTTTGGGGGGGGGCACGATAAAAATTATGATTGAAAAGTGGGTCGCCAGTTTTGAAAGTTTGAGAAGCACTGCTTTAAATGAACGACAAATAGCATGTTGAATTAGTTCTTGTTTTCGTGTTTTTAACATGGAGCAATGTGTCTTGTGGTTCAGTTGCGGTTTCATATTCTTTTTAATGAAGTTTTTAAGGTAGCATTTTAAAATCTTCCTTTCGACCCAAATGTTTCACACACACACACACACACACACACACATGCGTTAATCTTTTTTCTCAAATTTATTTTCATTGTCATGATGAAACTCCATTATTTTATCAGGTTCTTCCCTTGATTGATTAATTTCTTTTTCCGAAGTTTCAACTTCTCCCAATAGATATCGCAAATGTACATTTCTTTCTTATATTTTGTTAATTTAATTTTATATATCACAATGAGTCGTACAACACTGCAATCAAACAAATGTCGTTCAGATGGACAAAGTGTAGCCAATTGATAGAACATATTTTGGAAAAAAATGGTCACGCGGGAAAATTTGTCAACCTCAATACTTTAAAGGCCGTATCACACGTACATTTTCCATGCAACTTTTTCGTTCAATTTTTGTATTTCGCTTGCGCTTTTGTTAATGGGCGTAAACAGAAATGGAGCACCGTCAACTTGGAAATATTATACGCCTTTTTAAAATATTATACGGCATACCTTATGTGATAGAAAAAGAATATTCTAAATTAATTTTTTGCCAAAATATTGTTTTTAAGAAATTTTTTGCTTAAAATGTCCTTAAAACAATTTTATATGTGCATTCTAATCTAAGTGATACTAAATATCATGAATATTATAGATTTATGCACTTTTGAAAATCACGGTTCCGAACGTTGTCGGATACCTTAAGATTATGAAAAACGTTTGCCATTCCCAAAACAGAGGGAATTATGTGACAAATACACTTTAGTTCCTATGAAGACTATTATATAGGAGGATACTGACAAGAGCATTGGTAACAAACAAAGGATTTTCCCAGAATTAAAGATTTCGTGAGTCTGGGGCGACTCTGTGCCCCCGCAATCCCTCACGGGTTTAGAATGAGCTGCAGTGCTGGAAGTGTTTAACGAACAGACGAATGTTGCAGCACAAAGTGTTCGAAAAGTAACACCCACTACTTTGTGAAAATGGTTTGTTAAAAAAATAAGGTGTCCGACTACGTTCGGAACCATGGTTTTAAAATGGCGCATCAATGGATAATTTTCATCATATTTATTGTCACTTAGATTAGAATAAACGTATAAAATCGTTTTAAGGACATTTTGACAAAAAAAATATTTAAAAACAATATTTCGGCAAAAAATTAACTTTGGATAACCTTTTTTCAGAATGTTCTTCTTTTGTGAAAAGTGCTTCTATTATAATAATATTTTGCCTGTTTATGGATTAGACTTCTGTACAGAGGCTCAACTAGAATTTTTTTTTTAAATTTACATTATTTTCAGAGTTACAACCCATTGAAATAATTATCGGTGTTTTTTTCTTAAATTTTCTCCCCTCTGTTGCCGTAAAACATGGACAAACCCACTTTTAAGTTATATACTTCAAAAATTCTAGTTGAGACTCTGTACAGTTGTCAGAGTTACATACAGGCAAAATATTATTATAATAGAAGTATTTTGCACAAAAGGAGAATATTTTAAAAATGGGTCTTTCAAGGTTCATTTTTTTGTCAAAATATTGTACTTAAATAATTTTTTATTGTAATACTATTCTTAAAACAATTTTATATACATTTTCTAATCCAATTGACACTACATTTCATAAATATTATCCATTTACATGCTTTTGTAAAATCACAGTCCCGAAAGTATTCGGATACCTTAAAGAAAACCCATTATATTAATGGCTGTTTTGGCCCTATGCACAAGAGCGTGGACTTAACGGGGAGCACATTTTTAGACTGAAAAATCAATTTTTGTAAAAACTTGTGCTATTGTAACTCACACGCGCATTTATTTAAAATATAAAGTTTTTAAAATTTCTGAATATGTCATAAATAATTAGTTTTTCAGTTTAACATGTAAAGAGATAGCTCTCTTAGAATTATGGCATAGGAGAAAAAATGTGTCAACTTGTATAAAAAAATAAGTAGTATGATAAAATAAGTGATGATTCACTACAGGATAGTGAAGCTAGAATATAACATTAATGTTTGAGAAATTTTATATTTGAAAAAGATATTCCGAATTTGGGTCATATTCTTTAACATTAGCCGAATACAGCCTTAATTGCAAAATGCCACCAAATTTATTTAGAAACAATTATAATAAATTTTGATTGCATTATTTTGTTTAAAAAAAAGCAATTCAGAAATTTTATCTTCATTTTTATTCTGTTATTGAAAATTTTTATTTGGTTTAATATACTTTTGCATGCTGATAAAGTAGATTTATTATTAGTCAGTGAATATTATTTTATAAATATTGGTTTTACACATGTAATTTGTGTACCTTCTATCTTTGCTTTGTCGATAAATATAATTTATATTTTTAAACTATTTTTTTTTATTTTGTTCAAAAAGGAAATGGATTTTTTTCAGAAAAAAAATGTGATTCTTCCTTAGTTTTAATATAAAGTTTCGAAAATGAAGGCGAAAGGACTTTTCTATATATTTAGATTTAAATGTATTTATGAAAAAGAAAAGAAAGTAATCTGAAAGAGAGAAAATAAAGTAAAAAATGGAAAAACTTTTATCTTGCTTTTATATGCAAATAGTCTGATAGACCACAGCAAAACAATTAAGACAAATATCTCTACAGTGATTAAATGTTAAGATTTGGGGTAACAGAACTCCAATCTGAGTAGGAAGTTATAAAATTAAATTTGGTAGCAATGATAAAGAGATAGTTTAGCATCACACTCTTAATAAAAGAGTAATTATCAAACCAATAAAGCATATATAATCCAAACTATTTGTTATATCATAACATCATTTTCTTATTTCCATGAGAGAAAATTTAAGGCGATCTGAAATATTAGTTTTTTCCTTCTTGTTGTAGACGGGAGTATCTGCCAACTCTCTGAATATCAATAGAAAAATAGACCGAATAACCAATACGCACTTTACACTGAAGAACTGAAATGAACTGAACTGGAGTGGCACAATTGTCCATGAGGGCCAAGGCCCACTGTGCCTATATCAGTATAAGCGACCTTAGACGCTGGGGTGCACGTGCAAATATTTCGGTCAAGTGTTCAGTCTGACGTGAAACCCCAGTTTTCAGTTCGCAAGCACTCATTTATAGACCTACTGAAGGGATGAAAGGCCGAGGAAACTTAGCCAAACCCGGAATTTGAACACCGGATTTGCGGCGTGGTAGCTCGATTCACTATCACTCAGTCACCGGGCTTCTTTTGCGTTGAAGTTCGAAAAAAATAACAAAAACTGCATGTTGTGAAAATCATACTTTCAAATGGGTAAATACTATAACGTTTCAAGCAAGGCACCCCACCAGATCATAAGAATAATAAGTTTATACTATTCTCTTTTTGACTTTTATATCTCACAAAGAACAATACATTCATACCATTAAATTCTTATACATTGCAGATTAAAAAATCACACATATTTTATTCGCGCACAGATACCTATTCCAAAATAGCAAGAGAGAATTTGATTTAAGTTGATGCACAAGTCTGTTACAAAAATTAAAAAGAACAAAAAAGTCCTGAAGAAATTGTAAAGAAAAATTAGTTAGAAAGATTGATAGTATGCGAAAATAAAAATGTTATTCTAATTTCTCCCCAAAATTACACTAAGGGGAAAATACCTTTACACTATTTAAAAAAAATACCATTAGAAATTCATGGTGAAAAAGCAAAACGTGGGGTAGAGACATATATTACTTTTCGACAAATAGAAAAAAAACTGTTTTTTTTAATATAAAAAAAAATATTTGAATAAAGTTGATGCAAAAAAATATTTCAAGTTGTTCGCACAAGTGACCCTTTTTTTCAACCTAATATAACTGAAAAGATGCCTTAAACAGAAAAATTTCCCTGTAAGGCTGCTTCTTTTTTTTCACTTACTTTTAAATTAATTAAAGATTGCCTTACGAACGGAGTCTATAAAGTAAACACTTGTGTTTTTTTCTTCTTTTGTTGCCAATACAATAACATAAAATGCTGCCAGGATGTGAAAAATCTTGTTATTTTGTATTCCTTTTTTAGGATAAATGGTTGTATTTTTTTTATAGAGTGGGAATAGTTTGAAGGCATTCAATTGAGTTGAAAAATACAATTGACATTATTGATGGTTTGAGGAGAAATTGCTAGTCTTTCTTATCTAATACATCAAATAAAGGGGATCCTTTTTTAAAGTTTGCTGGATTCGATGTACTTTTACCCGGTCTTTATTTGTTAAATTCAAATTGAAACAAAAGAGTAATTTAAATTTAAAGAAATGATCTCAATTCGTTGGAATCATATCAACTCCTACAAATACTTATATGGCTTTAAAATAGAGATGAATAAATAATCCAAAGAAGCGTGACACAAGATTCAAAAAATTGATAAAAACAAAATACTTATCCTAGAAAAACACTTCAGTCAAAAAAAGTGTGTTAATGCACTAAATAAATATTAAATCATATGTCATGTTTTTATGTTTTAATTAAAAGAGTGTGTGACGAATCTATACGGAACTTTATCACTAACCTTCTGAACCGACCTTTTTAGGGAAATTTAATTCCCTACCTATTTCCAATCAACTCCAAAAAAGCGAACAGGATTCCTTATTATGCAGATTAGATTCAGTATTTAAGTCAAACGAAATAGTAAAGTTAGAGCAGTAGGAGATAGACATTGAAACATAGAGTTATAGTGATTTTGAATTGAAATATTGTTGTTGAAGATAAATTATCCTCATGAAGAATTGAGATTCCTAGAGGTAAATATCATTTTGAAGTTAAAGTCTCATTCAAGCTTTAAGAGTCGGGTTAAAGTTAAATGTTCAATAAGAACATTATTAAATATAATTCTGGGATCTCTTATCGTGGTAATTTCTGCGTGATCATTATTTAATAAATTAATTAATTAGATCATTAATTAAATAAGTTAATTTAAAGGATATTACCTTTAAAACCTCATAGTATTAAAATTACTGTTAATAAGTTTATTTGATTCTATTTGGGAAAATTAACCAAATAAAGAAAGTTATTTATAAAAATGGCTACTGGTTCATTTATGTCTCATAATTATTCTAGTTCTCAAAGTGAGGTCCCCAGGGACCATTACAATGGCGTCCAACGTATAAATCCCGAGAATAGAGTCGGATCCAGTTTTAGAATCATTCTGGAACAATATTTTTCGGGGATTGAGAACATAGATGATTTTTTGGAGAATATTGATCATAATCTCGCGTATTATGAGATACCTGCACAACTGGCATGTGCTTACTTGAAAGGTCATCTCAAAGGTCGAGCACTCGACTGGTTCGAAGTTCTAGGTTATAGAGTCATTGAAGATAAGACAACAGACTACGCGCACTTAAAACAGGCATTGTCGGAACAATTTCCCGTGGTCAGAAACAGGTCAGAACTAGAAACGCGATTTTATTCCTCATCACAAAGACGAGATCAACAGCCTTCGGACTTTATTTATGAATTGTTGAAAATTCATAAAATACTTAAACTAGAAATGTCGGAGGAAAAATTAATAGATCACGTCGTTAGTCGATTAGAACCTCAAATTTTGGATTATGTCGAAGTTAGACATCCACGAAATACTGCCAATCTCCTACAAATCGTTGATAAATACGAAGAACGTTTTATACATAGACAAATCAGAGGTTCGAGTGAGGGATTTAGAAGTTCAGGCCCTCATGAAAACAATCGTTTTAATACCCGGCATAGACAGGAAAATTGGAGGGAAAACAGAAATAATGAGAGATACGCCAATAATAGCCGACCACAAAGGGAATTTAATCGGTTCGAAAACCAAGGTTTCACAAATAATCGCAGATTCGAGGGTAGACGCCAAGGTGGACAATCGGATCAACCATTCCACAGTCAAGGCGGTCGACAAAGTGGGTCGAGAAATAGTTCATTTCGAGGTCAAAATGAACGAAGTAGAAATTTAAACTTTTAAGCGATCGATGTGAATATGGGGGTAATCGATCGCGGGGTACGGAAAATCCTCCAGTTTGGGATCATCGGCCTATCAGAGTATCCTCTATAAGAATGACCCCAGTCGAATTACCGTATGTCCCTATTCTATTAAATGAAACCTTTATTACAGCACTATGGGACACGGGAGCAGAGAAATCTTTTATTTCGGAGGAGGTATACCGCAATTATTTTTCATACCGACCTCGTCAAAAGACGAAAGACAGAGTCGTGACAGCACAAGGAGCCCCGTGCAGTCATTTGGGTAGAGTCGAATTACAAATTAGAATCAGGGAATTTCAGAAACCCTGGGAATTCCATATACTTGATAACATGCAGTATCAGTGCATTTTGGGGATTGATTTTATGAAGGCGTCGCGATTAACATTAGATTTTGATCAGAAATCCTTAATCATTCCCGATCATCTGATCAAACAAACGCCTAAAGAGGAGAAACTCGTTGATATTGATCTCACAGAATCGAAACTTGATGACGAGCAACAGAGGCAATTAAAAGCCTTATTTAATAATTTTAAAGGGTTATTTTCCGATCAACCGGGATTAACGCATGTTGTATATCATGAGATAGATACTGGAGATAAGGGACCGGTAGTGTCGAGACCATACAAGTACGACCGGGTCAAACAAGGCATTATTGATTATCACATAGATAAGATGTTACGGGATGGTACAATTTGTCCTATTAATTCGCCCTATGCATCTCCAGTCGTATTAACTCGAAAGAACAATGACCTTCCTCCAGATTCTCCCGAGGCGTATCGTTTCGCGATCGATTATCGGAAACTAAATGGAATTACCAAATATCCTCGATATCCATTACCGGTTATTGATGACTTACTCACCAATATCCCTCACACCAACGTTATGTCCACTCTAGATCTCAGAAGTGGCTATTTTCAGTTGGCGATTAGTCCAAAGGACATAGAAAAAACAGCGTTTATCACTCGCAATGGCACTTTTGCATTCCTACGCATGCCTTTTGGTCTTTCTGGGGCGGCGCCTAATTTCCAAAGGGCTATCGATATAATCCTCCAACCTGTTATTGGGCGTTTCGTGTCAGTTTACATGGACGATGTTATTATAAAATCTCCATCGTTCAAAGACCATCTTGATCATTTAACTCGGGTTTTTACCTTATTACGAGACGCAGGGCTAACATTAAATAAAGAAAAATGTCACTTCGCTCGTGACAAACGCAAATATTTAGGCCTGATTATTAGTAAAGAAGGAATCGAAACTGACAATAAGAAAATTCGGGCAATTACGGAAATGAAACCTCCCAAAAATAATAGAGAAGTGTCAAAATTTTTAGGGATGACGGGTTGGTACCAAAAATTTATTCCGAGATACGCAGATATATGCGAACCATTGTACCAATTAAAGAAAAAGGGGGCGAAGTTTAACTGGTCGGGAGAAGCACAGGATTCTTTTGATCAGATCAAACGCACACTAACGGAGGCACCGATTTTGCAATTACCAAATTTTTCTGAACAGTTCAATTTATTCACTGATGCAAGTGGGGTCGGAATTGGTGCTGTGCTTCAGCAAAATCAAAAACCTATTGCTTTCGCGTCTCGAACCCTTAATAAAGCAGAACGTAATTATACGGTTACCGAAAGAGAATGTTTGGCGGTAATTTGGGCTCTAAATAAGTTTAAAACTTATTTTGGACCCCTACCTGTGAAAGTGATTACAGATCACGCAGCGTTAACGAAGTTAACCAATGGTAAGAATTTATCAAGTAGGATGATCCGATGGGCATTGAAATTGTCAGAGTTTAACATAGAATGGGAACACAGACCTGGTGTTCAAAACGTGGTCGCAGATCTTTTATCAAGAAATCCAGTAGACAGTGTCGAGGGGTCGCAAATTTCGTGCGCAGCTCTTAGAGCCCTCGCAATAAATTCCCGTGAACAATTCATTAAGGAACAGAGGGAAGATCCTGAATTAGGACATATTTATCGATACTTAGAAAACCCTGATGACGGTTCTGTTAATGCGACGGTATGCGAGAGTTGGTCCCAGGACTTCAAGTTAATAAATGGTCTCCTCTTTTACGCGAAGTATTTTTCTAATCTGGGAGAACTAAGAGTTTATATTCCTGGTTCTCTTCGAAAAGATATAATGAAAGAATTTCATGATCTGCCATTGGCAGGACATCTCGGAAAGAGGAAGACATATCTTAAACTTCGTGACACGTGCTATTTTCCATTTATGAGAAAATATATATTTGAATATGTTTCAATCTGTGACCGGTGTCAAAAGTTTAATTATAAAAACGCGCTACCAGCTGGTCGTTTAATGCCTATAGTTTCGAAATATCCAAATGAAATTGTAACGCTAGACTTAGTAGGCCCCTACCCCGCATCCCGACCCGAGAGATATAAATTCATATTAGTTATAACTGACCACTTCACTAAGTGGTGTGAGCTGATTCCTCTTCGTAAAGCTTCAGCCCAGACAATAGCTAATGCCTTTTTTAATAACTATATACTGCGTTACGGAGCTCCGATTTCTTTGATAAGTAAATACGGCCCCCAATTTATTTCTGACGTGTTTGAACATCTCAGTCACAGGTTGGACATCAAACATATGAAAACGGTAACGTACCGACCACAGTCTAATCTCACGAAGAGAGTGAATAGAAATTTAGTTCAAATGATAGCTTCTTTTGTTGAAGAAAATCATGAAAACTGGGACCAATTTCTACACGAGTTCGCTTTCGCATTGCGCACGGCGGTAAATGAGACGACAAATAAAACTCCGGCTGAGTTGTTTTGGGAAGGAAAATCATAACTCCGTTTAGCAAGCTCATAAATGTTACGGAGGATGCGAAATATGTTGGTAATAACATCGAAAGATTATTCGATGAGGCAAGACGAAATATGCAAAAAAAAAGCATAAGTCTTGGGAAAAACATTACAATCTCAGAAGGAGGGATGTTCACATCAAAGTGAACGATTTGGTTTTACTTCAAACACATTTCTTAAGTGCTGCGGGTAGGAAACAGGTGGGAAAATTTATGCCTAAGTTTGAAGGTCCCTATAAAGTTTTAGAAATAAAAGGAAATAATTTAGTTATTTGGAAAAACGGAAGAAATATAACTGTTAATATTGATCAGGTTCGAGTGTACCGACCTCGTCAGTCAGACACGATTAGTTCGGATAGTCCGGTAGAAACTCTGTATGACGAACAAGAAGTTAGTCATGGGTCAAATAGATCACATCAAGGACAGTTTAAAGAGCATAAGAAAACCTCTAGTCAGGAAAGTGAGGGTGTAGATCACGGCAGAGTAACACCACAAGAGAGATCCCCAGAAATAAACGTAAAATTAATAGTACTGCGTCGAAAGACCAAGCTTTAAAACGGTCCAAGATATGTAAGAAGAGATCCCGACAAGGATCTGATCATCAGGACCGGAAAAGACACGCTCCTGAACAAAGACAGGGAGTCAAGAGGTCGATCCCTTCCTCGTTCTCGTCCAAGAACTATAAGTTTCAAAAACATAATACCTCTTCACCAGGAGTAAAGTCCATTGCAGGTCCATCAAAGTTGCCTGATCGCAGAACTGCTACGACTACAAGTGGATCCCGAATGGAAGTTAGTGGACGTGATAACCAGACCCGTCAGACCAGAGCGACAACGAGAAGACGCAACGAACAAGCGGAGAAACCAGTCCGGTCGAATCAAACCAATACAAGGAGACCTTACCCATACTATCTACGGAGCCGTATACAAGAAAAAGACAGAATCCATGAGGACCTCAACAACATCGAAATCAACGGCATACCTAGCAGCACATTCCGCAGAAGAAGCCTCAGTATGGAAGCGTTGAATGGAGATCCAGTGCATAGGATTTAACAGTCAAAATCCAGGTTGTATTGTTTCTTTATCTTCGTGATACGAACAAATGAAGAATTTTTGCAATTAAAGCAAGTCACGGGCGGACTCTAAAATTAAGAAGACTGACAAAAGTGGACACTGCATTGTGTGTGTTTTTTTTCTATAACAAAAAAAAACGACTTTTGTGTTACTTTTTGTATTTTGGAGAAAACATCTGTAAATTTTGCATTTGTTTACTTCGATGTATGACTTCGCTAAGATGCGACAATTCATTTGGTTGTTTGTGTTATTTGTTTATTACAAAATGATTATTATTATATGCTATGTATGTTTCTATGTATGTTTTGTTTCACATCTGGTGCCTTAGAGCGCGGCGAAGTTAGATAGGATTAACCATTAACACTAACTAGCGCATCAAGTTTTTCGAATGAGAAGGCAAAGGAAACAGATATTTATTGTATTTGACATTCATGTAACAAATGTATAACTTCATGTCTGCTTTTACCTACTTCTCAAATGGATATCAATCTTTCAGGGTAGCTGACCCTGAAGTCTTCGATGTTCCAGTGCCACAGAAGATTGTATTGTATTTTTTTGTATAATGTATAAGTCATACTCTATGGGGCTGGTTTTTTGCCACCACTAGGGTGGTTTTTCCCACGCCCCCTTGCCGAATGGATAGAGTGCAGGGATTAATTTAAACTTGTAAAATATTATGAGGTTTGTCAATTAATTCTAAATCGTAATTTTATCCTTTTTCATTACGGAAGATGTTTCAATAATATACAGTTAGAAATTAATATCGTCGGTACTGTAAGACAAAGATAGGATTTACGTAATTTATTTTCAGGACATTTGAGTCCTTCGAATAAATCCCGTTTTCTTTTTGGAGGGGATTGTGACGAATCTATACGGAACTTTATCACTAACCTTCTGAACCGACCTTTTTAGGGAAATTTAATTCCCTACCTATTTCCAATCAACTCCAAAAAAGCGAACAGGATTCCTTATTATGCAGATTAGATTCAGTATTTAAGTCAAACGAAATAGTAAAGTTAGAGCAGTAGGAGATAGACATTGAAACATAGAGTTATAGTGATTTTGAATTGAAATATTGTTGTTGAAGATAAATTATCCTCATGAAGAATTGAGATTCCTAGAGGTAAATATCATTTTGAAGTTAAAGTCTCATTCAAGCTTTAAGAGTCGGATTAAAGTTAAATGTTCAATAAGAACATTATTAAATATAATTCTGGGATCTCTTATGGTGGTAATTTCTGCGTGATCATTATTTAATAAATTAATTAATTAGATCATTAATTAAATAAGTTAATTTAAAGGATATTACCTTTAAAACCTCATAGTATTAAAATTACTGTTAATAAGATTATTTGATTCTATTTGGGAAAATTAACCAAATAAAGAAAGTTATTTATAAAAATGGCTACTGGTTCATTTATGTCTCATAATTATTCTAGTTCTCAAAGTGAGGTCCCCAGGGACCATTATGGAATGAGATGTAGATTAAGAAATAATACTTCGAATCTTATTAAACCAATATTTCTCAAACTGTGCGGTGCCCCCCTTGGAGGCGTGATAACTCTACGAGGGGGGCGCGAGCATATGGAAAAGTCGAAAACAAAAGATAATTTAAAAAATATTATTAATGTACTGAAAGTAATCAAACAAAAAGAATTCTGGCATGATAAAAATAAAATACACATTTACACCGATGTATTACGCTTATAAATGTATCAGTAATACACAATGTATTTTATAATGAATTTAACAGTACTAAGTTAAGAACAAATTTAGTAATTATCAGTGACTCCATGGGGGTTGTCATATATATAATTAAAAGCAAAAATTAACACATCTTGATAATTTTATACGGTTTGTAATTAATACCTTAACTGCCAATTAAAAGTTACGTGATTCGCTTCCCAATACCAAACGTTTTCCACGTAGGAGCGCATATGTGAAGTACTGAGGGGGGGGGAATAAAGATCGTGTATGTGATGTATTGGGAGAGGGAGGATTAAAGAAGCAAAAAAGTCACCTGAAATAAGTAAATCCTTTGCAAACATTGCCAAGGTACTTTTATTGCATTCCAATGCCTTCGGAATAATTTTATAGATGACAGTACACAGAAAAGATCTTACTTCGGAAAAACGTATATATACGTCCGGGGAAATAAATGCTTTGGCTTAGCGAGACGTTTATATACACTAGGGGCGCTAAGAGGTTATTGCCATATCGTAGTTTTTGCATCAAAGTATAGTATTGTTGAGTTCAATACATTATCATTGATGAGGGGGGTCGATGAAAATTATGATTGAATATTGGGTCGCGAATATTGCAACTTTGAGAAGCACTGACGTAGATGCTCATATGTGATGTATGAGGGGGAGGGGAGAAATAAAGAAGCAAATAATCTGAAATAAGTAAATTCTCCGTTAACATTGTCCTGTCCTTTTATGTATTCAAAACCCTTCGGAATAATTTAATGGATAGCAGTGCACAGGAAAGATCGTACTTCAAGAAGACGTATATATACGTCCAGGGATATTAACACTTAGGTTGAGTGAGACGTTAATATACGCCGGTGGCCCTTAAGAGGGTGACGTCGGATGGTAGTTTTAGCGTCAAAGTATAGTATTAGTGAATTCAATACATTTTTATTGTATGAGGGGGGGCACGATGAAAATTATGATTGAATATTGGGTCGCGAATATTGAAACTTTGAGAAGCACTGTATTAAACTAAAATGTTATTTAAAAACGAATAAAACTCAAAAAAAAAGGCACATTCTGTATAGTAGTTAGAGACGCCAACTGATGTGCCTTTGGGTCTGGGTCCAAATCCTGGAGAAGACATGGATGTTTTTAAAAGTAAAGTGCATGGGGATACTCTAAATAACAGTCGGGCCGCAAGTCCTCTTGTGAAGTTGGTGGAATGAAATGAAAAGGTATGAGTCATCTTACCCGGGATATTCTCCCTCAAAATTAGGGGGGGGAACAAATCACATTTTCATCTTAATGGTGTTCAAAGCTACGGCTAATGGCATTCATAAATCTAGCTCTTTTCTGCGATGAATTTGGAAGAACTAAATCTGACACCGACTTACAGGAGGCGTTAGCAACAAAAACAACACAACAGAAAAAAAAATTACGTTCGCAAAATAAGTAAACTTACCCCTTAAGTTATATATTTCTTACTATCGATCTACAAGCATTCAGCGAGGAGAGTTCTGCTCAAAATAAACTCAGCGAGTACAATTCAAAATATGGTAACTAAACAGCAATATGCAAATGTGAGAAATAAAGCATTTTTCAAGCATATAAGTAACATCAAGCATATTAATATAAGAAATGTTAAACCGATTAAAAAATGTACCTTTTCAGCATTTTATGTATCGTCGACACTACATAATTTTCTATATTTGGATTTCAATCTATTATGAGAAATTCTGAGGTGTTATTCCTTTAGTAAGTGACTAAATACATTAAGTTCAGATTTCAGTATCACGAACCCTATTTTTTTATTGTTATTGTGGTTCCCCAAGAAATTATTGCTCACTTTAGTTTATGTAAGGTTTTCATATATTTTCTTACACAGTAGCCTATGGGTTGTGGTCATAAACTCGTCGCTGGAGTGTTGCGGGTTGGTGTCTAGGAGCCACTAAAGACCCGCCGTGTAGAGGTAGCCGAAGCACGCTAAATTTGTCGAGACTCAACATCATCCCGTTTATACGTTAGTTAGGATAAGGAGTTTCAAATCATATGTCATTCTTGACAGAGGTTCAAATTTATAAGGTTAGTCGCTAATATCCTTAGAACCAATCACTTTATAGTGTGACATTCATAAAACTCTCACTTTCTTCATAACGTTTTTAAACTTCCATACATTTAAATGATAGATTTTGCCATGGTTGTTCAAACAATTATGTTCTAGAGCAGTGGTCTTCAATATGTGCTCCACGGAACCATGAGGCATACCCAGGGATCCCATGAGTCACCATAAAAAATCGAAAAGAAGCTTATAAATGTGTGCGCAAAAGGGATTCACGTTCCCTAAAATGTGTGTATACCTACAATAATTTAAAGTTCATCCCTGTCATTAAGAAACTGAAAATTTTATTCATACATAATAACTTTATTTTGCAGTACGTTTTAAACTTTTAATATGATAATGCAACGCCAGTTAACTTAAGTTAATTTGATTAATTTATTTCGTTCGATCCATTTCAATTAAAACCCGGTTCTATTCTACTGTTGGCGTCACACTATAGTTTACGTTTATACATTAGATCTTTTAAAAACAAATAAACTGTACGCTAAATAAAAACCATTTTCTAATTAATCATTAATTTATTTTAAAACAATAAGATTGAATTTACGTTAAATTATAAAGAGATACGTAACAGAACCTGACTTAACTGTCAACTAAGGAATCTGTGAGAGAGGAATCTTGGTGTGGCCATCCCGAGAGTCTCCAACCGCGGTGTTCGTCAAAGGGTCGTCAGACCAAAATCGGTGATAAAATTTGTGTCAGAGAGTGTCTCAATTCGTCGTGCATGCGCTTATATTTCGCGGCGGTTTACTTGTGTATTCTGGAGCGGATTATTTTCCGACACTCAATCAGTTTTTCTGATTGGTCTAGAGTCAGCGGAAGGATACTCGCGGTCGATGACTTCCCCCAAACGCGGGAAATTCCCAAAAAACATCCCATACCATGATGTATTTATGGGTACATTGCCTTCTTCCAGGCGTGGGAAACGCGTCACCCTTTTCGGTGGGGTGAGAGGCGCTCCCAGAAATTCATTTTCTTGTAAACAACAACAGGGCAGATATAAAAATTACAGTTGGAATCCTTAGGGACCGGCGGCCCCCCATCACTCCTCCCCTCTCTCAGATTAACAAAACTAAAATGAATAAAAAAACAAAAATTTCAGTAAGCAAACGAAATACAGAATTGGCCTAGCGTCGGCAAATGTCTATGTCAAGAACAAAAATTCACAGACGATTGGTTCACGATCAGCTGTCCACGTCTTGATGAGGGGCTCTGTCCATGCTCATCCATGATGTTGGCAGCTCCATCGTCGCTCAGATATTGCTAAAGAAATCTGCTAAACTGCAAAAAATAACAAAAACTTTGTCTCCCAGGGAAACCATATTAGTAATGAAACAACAGTTATGAGAAAAAAAATCAAACTTGGCCCTTTGTGACCGCCCTCGAAGACTCCAAGCACCAACTTCCATCTCCTCTCACCGCTCATAAAATGAAAATAAGAATGTTAAAAAAAATACAATCAATTTCTGAAGTTCCTAACCCATTCCGTGAGGGAAAACCAAATTAACTATCAACAACTACAATGACGTTAATGTACGAAGAGGAGGAAAAAAAAATTTACTGAATGGATCACCCAAACAATTCACAAAAACATCAGATGCAGACTGACAAATAGAAATAATTAAACAATCACAAAGAATCGTGTGCCACTAAATAATAAAAAATATTAAGACAAATAACACGTAAGAATACAAAATTGGCGTATGTAACAACTGCGCAACTAATAAAACAACACTTAGGAGTGTTGAACAAAATACATTGATAAGAAATAACGCAAGTGAAAACATTTACATACAATTCAAGCGTGGCGCTCAGAAACAGACACTTCATAATCGTTTAACATCGAAATCTTGACACGACTAATGTGAAGTGAAAGTCCGAGACCATCAAAAAAAAAACTAGCAGAACTCTTTACATACTCAAGCGTAAAAATTTCAATGGTTCAAGAAGAGCATTGATAACACAGCATTGATAACAATATTTAATGAAAATAATTAAGTAAAAGTAAAAAAAAAATAGAGATTGAAACAATGAGTGTGCATAAGTGGAGAAAAAAAAATTTGTAACTTCGTAGAATGCTTGATAGCCTAAGAAATTAAAAAAAATTCACTACAAGCATTGGTTACAAATAAAAGTTTAAACAAATACTGTGATTAAATTTAGAATCGCAAACTGTGAGTGCGCATGTGATCAGTATGCACCCCCACTGTTCACAAATGCAACACAAAAAAAAACATGCCATTCCTTGCGCAAACGATTTGCGGCATGCCGCAAACGCCAGAACAAGAGACAGAATGAAATTAAGATAAAAAAAAATTTTGCAAATCCGATTGTAAAAAAAATTACTATAGCGATTAATGCCTTTAATTTAAATTTGAGAGTAAAAAAATTTCTTCCACATTCAATACATTTGAATTTCCATTTGAGAAATGAATTCCAGAAATCACAAGTGCAGTTGAAAATTTCAGAAAAAAAAAATTAAAACATAAAATTGATATGCAACCCAAGTCACATATGAGGCGATACATACAGAGTAAAGTAATTTAACTAAAAGAAAATTATTGCAAGTGTTACACAAAATTAAACATAGTTTCCAATATATAAAAAAAATATCGCTTAACTAATCAACATAACTTTTTAACAATCCTCGTAATACAATGTATCCACAAGTCCAAATAATATAAAAAAAAAAAACTCAAAATGTTTCACTATACGCGCAACAAATATACAAACACGAAAAAAAAAGAAAAACAAGATCCTCTATTTACAATAATACCGCTAACTCAATTCGTCGAAAATCATCTAATCAATAACTCAAATACAATTTTATAACAAAAACCTAAAATTCTCAGTAACCTTAAAATGATTCCTCGATAATCCAAAATTGCCTTTACCTCAGATCGTTCACATCTTATGCCTCAACAACACTAACTAAACTCATCTGCAACTTCCAAATAATCAATCGATAGCTCCACAATACCATTAACTAAAACCATCTATGCTCATCAGCTTATGTACAGAAAATCTCACATACCCAATAACACTAACTAGACTTATCTGCAACATCCAAATAATTAATCGACTTTTCCACAATACCAATAACCAAAACCCATCTTAGCTCATCAACTTATTTACAAAAATCTCGCATAATCCTCAACTCGAACTTTCCTAAATGCATCTCAAAACATTATTAAAAATACCACACAATCATTAACTCAACTTATCTATGTTCATCAACTTAATTACTCGAAATCGTACAAAATCCTGAACTCAAATTACCCTCTCACATCAAAACAACTTTCTCAAATATACCGCATAATTATATCAACTCAATTTCCTTTGCCCAAAATCCTTAAATCAAAATATCCTTCAGTACATCAAACAGTTTTATCAAATAAACCATGTGACTTTCTTTTCAATTCAATTATCCATTTCCATAAAAAAACAACTATCGAATAAACGTACACTTTGAACACAAACTTAACTATCTCCATAAAAAAAAACTTTCCCAACCATTCAACAAATTCATCAGTGCAAACTTTATCTATCTCCTTCAAATAACCGTCTCAAATATTCCACGAAATCTCTAACTCAAACTTATCTAACTCCTTACAAGTAGTGAAACAACAACAAAAAAATTCACACCCAATCCTATTCCAACATTTTCAAATTCTCTTAGCAACAACGCCTAATCCTCTTCCAACAGTTTCAAATTCTCATAGCAACAACACCGTAACGTAAAAACAGGAAACAAGGGGTGGGGAACGAAAACCCATCGGAAAAATTTTGCTGAATCTCTGTCGCGACAGCATTGGGGGGCGAGGGGAAGACCCCTCCTAAGGCGGCAAGAATCCGACATCCAAAAATTCCACCCCTGAATTATGCTGCCCGCGGGGAGGAGAGTCCCTGCGACAAGGAGCAACCAAGAAACAGAAGGTCCAATCAACAAACAGTATTCCGCCCTTGACCGGGTGGCGTGCGGGGGGATTACGGACGAACAGGGGTGCGGACAAAAGCTCTCCCCACGTTTTCGAAACGAATGGACGAAACATTTTCAACACCATTAGCTGACCAACAACAAAAAAAACTTTTTACCAAATAACAAGCAGAACTACGTATTAAAATCCAGAACAAAAAAAAAATTGAATCAACATCAACACTCGGTTAAATAATCTACCCACGCGATAACATAAATCAACACATGTAAGCCTAGCATCAACGACAAAAAAAAGTTACCATTTTGATAGACCAAACATTAAAATTCCTAGTAGTTTAGCACACAACCGAGACACAATTATTGACTGCAACTTTATTTAACAACCATAATTAATCTAAACCAACAGAAATACTATCTCGACAAACAAGACCTTCAATTCCTAGTACAGTTTAGCACACAAGCGAGACACAATTATTTACTGCACATTTATTTAACAACCACAATTAATCTAAACCAACGGAAATACTATATCGACAAACAAGACCTTCAATTCTTAGTACAGTTTAGCACACAAGCGAGACACAATTATTGACTGCACATTAATTTAAGAACCACAATTAATCTAAACCAACGGAAATACTATATCGACAAACAAGACCTTCAATTCCTAGTACAGTTTAGCACACAAGCGAGACACAATTATTGACTGCACATTAATTTAAGAACCCCAATTAATCTAAACCCCTGAATAAACAACAAAAAAATTCCAAATCTATAGCAAAGCAAACAACGCAGAATTTAGATGAGCATTAAAACACTGAACAGAAATAGCCGCAAATTTTAAGTCAAAGTTAGCAATCATCTCACATAAAAAAAAACAACATGCGCGAAAAAAATATTATAAGATATTCAAAGATATCAAATATATAAAATATTCAAACAACCATCTCTATCCATATTTTAACAAGCATAAATTCCAAAGTTATCATCATGTAGTAATACACAACCACTTAAAATTAATACACCAACACAATTTAGCAATAAAATTGATTCTAACAAAATGCTGCTACCAAAAAATTAATCTTCTATGCAAAATAAAATTTTAACCAGAAAGTACAGTTATAAACAATCAATTCAGCATAAACTAAACAATTCAATAAAGGAACCTTTTATATGAAAAAATTATTGAAATTCTAGATAATAATCACAAAACAAATTATGTAATAGGGAAAAAAATTTAAAATATGTATGTATCGTAACAACATTCAAATTTCATGACAGGTGTCCAGAGACCCCAAAATTTGACCTTTGTCATAAACATAATTTAAAGCTTAAAATTACTAAAATTAAAAATTGACGTACGTACATCATTATCATTGAATAACACTTGCATTACACAAATTTATTTAATATATTGCACAAAACACACGGCATAAAAATATTTTATCTAGAGTTAAAATTGATATTAACCACAAACAACACTATGTCATTTAAGCATAAAATGAAGACATACAACAAACTGCATTAAAAAAAAATTTAACTGGAATTCATTAAATAACAGGAAATCATTAAATAAATGAGTACAAAATTTGATATAACTAAAAAAACAACATAAAACATAGCATGAAACAAGGTGCAACTATGAGACAGGTATCATTCAATGCGTGCTCTCGAAATGACGAAGCGTAAAATTGTAAAAAAAATTAAGTCTCCCTCAAATATTTTAGCACGGAAATGTATTAACGAGCCGAATTACCTGCACGAGCCCTTAAATTATACCGTGGACTTGGAACAATACTCTTAACCTCCGTCTCGTCTGGTCGCAATTCATCCAAATTTTTCAAGTGCAAATATGAAAATCTCTTAATAAATGGAATCATCCGATTGACATGCGTATTAAATCTTTTCCTCAATTGTTCTACATGTTGCACCCTATAATTGACATTAGAAAAACGCTCTATCACTCTGTAAGGACCTTCGAACTTAGGTCTGAGTTTTGGAGATAAATTAGATTTAATGTTAGGCGTCTTTATAAAACACAAGGACCCGATTTTGTAATCGTAATGATGTTGTTTTGTCGCTCTCGTACTCAATTCAACATGTGATGCCTCCTGATCCTTTAGATTATTTAAAACTTTATTGAAAGTATGCTCCAAAGACACGGTAAAAGTTTCTCGACATATTCATGCTTATTTTGTGGTGTATCAGAATTCTTTTCGTAAGAGTGTAGGATAATCGAATATCTCTGCCATGCTCTAAGAAAAAGGGAGATGTGTATGTAGCTTCATGGATCGCTGAATTTAATGCTAACATGGTGTGCGGGAGTTGCTCATCCCAATCGTTTGTGTTTTGTGAAATTGATGCAAGGATATTGGCTAGCGATTGATTGGGTTTCTCTACCCTACCGTTGACGTGAGCGGAATAACTTGATATGTGCCTTTTGTGAATACCCATGACTCTGCAAAATTCAACAAATTCGGAACTCTTAAAATATGTAGCGTTATCTACGACTAATTTATGTGGGCAACCCACATATATACCACATATATACATTCGTATACCATTTGAAATTGTACTGGACCTAATACCCGGAAGTGGAACGATGTGAATATATTTTGTGAATGCATCTATCATAGATAAAACATAGCTATATATATATATATATATATATATATATATATATATATATATATATATATATATATATATATTACCTTTAAGCGTGGTTTTTAAGGGACCGAAAATATCCATATGACACGTTTCTCCTGGTTCAGTACTTTGTTTAACAAGTTGATGGGGCGCCGGGGGAATTTTAAAAGCGTTTTTTCGAGATAAGCATATGGTACAAGAACGAACAAAATTTTTAGTATCTTTATACATATTGTGCCAAAAGAAGTTCTCGCTGAGTCGATGATAAGTTTTAAAAAATTTAAGATGTCCTCCATATTCTGAATGAATTGATTCGAGAATTTTAGCTTTTAGACAATGTGGAATGCAAACCTGCTTTCTAGTGGTGCTAGACCTGGGTGATCTCGAGGGGCGCTTGGACAAATGACATAACAAACCTTCCCCATTGATAAAATAGTTGCTGATTTGTGGACTAACGTCATTTTGATCAATTTTTTGTATGATAATGCTTAAAACAGAATCTTCGCGTTGCATATTAATAAGATCTTTAGAGTCCGGTAAAGCTATTGTGATGTTGTTAATATATCGAGAAAGATGATCTGCGACTGAATTTAAGGATCCCCTGATGTAGTGTATGCCGTAATTAAATTCTTCCAGAGCCAATTTCCAACGCAAAATTTTGGAAGAGGGATTTTTATTAGAAAGAAATCCCGCGAGAGGCTTATGATCGGTAAAAACTTTAAATTTTTTGCCTAACAAGAAAGGTTTAAAAAATTTAATGCTGTATATATCGCGAAAAATTCTAAAACCGTTGCGTTATATTTCGATTGTGATGGATTTAATTTCTTAGAAAAAAAATATAAAGGTTTGACTTCAGAGTTAGGATATTTTTGTTCTAAAACTGCCCCTATGCCGCGAGAAGAATCGTCCGTTGTTATCTGTAACTCCGCGCTCTGATCAGGTAGTGCCAAGACCGGTGGATTCAATATGGCTTTCTTAATATCATCAAATGCCTCCTGCGATTCCTATGTCCACTCAAATGGAGTGTCTTTTCTCAATAGATTCGTTAAGGGAAGTGCACGTTTCGCGAAATTCTTGATATATCTCCTGTAAAAATTACAGCACCCTAAAAAGGATTTAATTTGTTTTTGATCCTTTGGAACTGGAAATTCGTTAATTGATACGGACTTATCTTTATCTATAAGAATGCCTTCCGGCGTTACCACAAACCCTAAAAATTTACAACTTTTTGTTAAAAACTAGCATTTACTCGGATTAAATTTTAAGTGAATTCTTTCAAAGCGTTCAAAAACCTTACCCAGTAGTTCAAAATGTTCATCTATAGTTTTAGTGAATAAAATAATGTCATCTATATAAACCAAAGCTCCGTGGTGTAATAAATCTCCTAGGACCTCCTGTGCGATTGATTGAAAAGCTTTAGGCGAGTTTTTTAAACCGAAACATAATCTGTTAAATTGATATTTATCACCGTCAGGAGTAGAGAATGCCGTCTTATGCCTGTCCGCAAAGTGTAGTGGAATTTGATTAAATGCTGACTTCATGTCTAACGCCGATAAATAGTTTGAACCTGAAATTCCATGTAAAATGTCGTCCAGTGTTGGAATGACGAAATCCTGAGTCACAGTTATTTCGTTGAGTTTCCGAAAATCTAAAACTAGGCGCCATTTTTCTTTCTGTTTGACAAACAAGGCCGGAGTATTATACTGAGAATTGGATTTCGAAATAATTCGCGCCTTTTTTAAATCTGCTATTTTTTTGACGTCGAAATTCATTTCTTAAATTAAATGGAATCTTATAAATTGGACATTTAATGGGATAATCATGTTGTAAACTGATTCTGTGATGCTCCGTAGCGGCTGCGGATAATTCTACCGTAGAGCGAGCGAAAGCACTTTTGTGCAAAATTAAAAGTTGAAATAATCTGTTTTTGATTTTACTGTCCAAACCTGAAAGGTTGAAATCTTTCTCCGTGAGTGGGGGTAAAATATCTTGAGAAACCGGAAAATCAGAAGAAAAGTCTTCGTAATTATTGACTGTAATTATTTTCATGTTTTTGTTAAGGATGATTATGTTATCTGAATCGTTTCTAAGATGGTGTCATTTGTCTGTGGATCAATATTAATTTGCGAATTAGTTAAATGAATGTTTTTATTTCGTAGCTTTGCTGAACTCCGAATAGTGGCCCGTGACGTCGAATTAGGTAATGTTTCAACATGTATGTGAACATTTGTGACCGAATGGGGACCCACACACGTTTTGTGTTTTAAAAATCCATTTATAAAGTTACTCTGTACCACTCGCGTGGGGAGTGCATAATGAATAAGCGGAATTGAAAAATTATTAATTAATAAACGGTTTTTACCTATATCTAAAACTGCATCCCATACTTTCAAAAAATTGTATCCCAAAATAGCGCAATAATTATCGTTAATCTCTTGCTTTGTTATAAAAAAAATATGTTGAAATTGAAATTCCCCCAATGACAATTGTATTTCATAGCAACCGATAATTTCTACTGTGTCTCCGCTAACGGCTTTAATCTGGATTGAAACATTAAATTCCCTAAAGTTATCATTTTTTATTTTAGTGAAAAAGGAATTAGACATTAAAGATACGGATGCACCTGTGTCAATTAAAATTCTAAACTTGTGATGTTTAACGTTTGCATTTATTATTGGTAGATCGAATATTTTATGTCGAGATTGAATCGGAGAAAACCGCTCCTCTACCGAATGAAAAATATCTAAATACGGCTTTCTCCACGGGAGTTTAAATTCTCATTTGTGCGAAAACGTTGAAAATCCCTATTCTCAGAATTTGTGTGTGTCGCTCTCACTGAATGCCTGGGGGCTGCGTAATTGTCGCGGAGAGTAGATTCCCTGAAATGTACATGCCTCCCTCCTGGCCTGGGGCTACTTGAAAAAGAATACTCGCTGGCGGCGTTTCTCCGGGGGGGCTGGTAACGGGCAGCGCGTTCGTCCCTCGGTCTCTTTCTACATTCCGCCTGTCTATGCCCTTGATTTCCACAATAGAAGCACTTGAAAACGCTCTCCATTCTGTTAAAATAGTTCCCACCTGATTTACGAGCTGTAACTGCATTTGCCTCTTGTAGACGGCCGACCCTTAAATTTATTTCTTGTAATCTATCCGCTAATGCTGAGAGAACTGGATTTTCCGTTTGTGCGGACGACAAACCGGATCTCTCTTCGCTAGCTATTTGGTTTAATTTCATGTTCTGCTCTTCTATCAATGCCGCATTGATTGATTCCTCTAAATTCAAAGGATCACGAGAAAGAACAAAGCAGCGTATGTCATTTCTTAAACCACTTATAAACCGAGATTGTAACAATTGGTCATTCGCATTTCTCACCGCGGTATTTTGAGCCGAATTTCCTGACTGGAAAATCTGTGTTCCCAGTTTATTGATGCGTGCTGCAAAATCCTGTACGCTCTCAGAAGGACCCTGGATACACGATGAAAATAATTGGAGACGCGTTGATAAAGGTACAGCTTTTTCGAATATTCCAATAAGAATTCTTGCGATATCGTTATATTCTGTCAATTGACTATGTGTTGGGTCGGATAGAAAAAATTTCTCAGCTATTCCCGTTAATTTTAATTTCAGAATTGTTACTTTCTCATCGTTTGACCACTTGCCTAAATTCGCAACATCGTTTATTTTCTCTAAGAACCTGCGTATTCCTAACGATTCACCTCCGTCGTACATTGGAATTAGATCAACTAGATTAAATTTCCCGGACGCCGTTTGCGTCAAAAGGGGGTCTGATTGTCGTGTACGTGGCATGTTTGTTAATTATTAGTTAAGACAAAATTTCTAGCGAGTGTAATTCACAACGAAAACCGCTTATTGAAACAAAATTCAAGTACTCGTGCAAGGCAACAGAAATTCATGAACTCTTAAATTTAAATGAAACTTTTAACTAATCGGCTCTCGCGTAAATACATGCAAAGAGAAAAAAAAATCACATCAATATTGAAAGAAAAAAAAATTAAAGAGCACAAGTACCTGCGTCATCGTTGCACCCCGGACTCTCTGACTCCAAAACTGCAAGAAAAAAAAATTTCACAGTATCAAATTCGAGCAATACATGAAATACACAGTAGCACACGAGATGAAAATTTGTCCTGATGATCCATCAAGAAACGTTTATATAAAAAAAAGATGTAAAAAAAAATTTCTAACGACCAAAAAAAAATTTAAAATCCTGGTCACGGCACCAGATAATGCAACGCCAGTTAACTTAAGTTAATTTGATTAATTTATTTCGTTCGATCCATTTCAATTAAAACCCGGTTCTATTCTTCTGTTGGCGTCACACTATAGTTTACGTTTATACATTAGATCTTTTAAAAACAAATAAACTGTACGCTAAATAAAAACCATTTTCTAATTAATCATTAATTTATTTTAAAACAATAAGATTGAATTTACGTTAAATTATAAAGAGATACATAACAGAACTTGACTTAACTGTCAACTAAGGAATCTGAGAGAGAGGAATCTTGGTGTGGCCATCCCGAGTGTCTCCAACCGCGGTGTTCGTCAAAGGGTCGTCAGACCAAAATCGGTGATAAAATTTGTGTCAGAGAGTGTCTCAATTCGTCGTGCATGCGCTTATATTTCGCGGCGGTTTACTTGTGTATTCTGGAGCGGATTATTTTCCGACACTCAATCAGTTTTTCTGATTGGTCTAGAGTCAGCGGAAGGATACTCGCGGTCGATGACTTCCCCCAAACGCGGGAAATTCCCAAAAAACATCCCATACCATGATGTATTTATGGGTACATTGCCTTCTTCCAGGCGTGGGAAACGCGTCACCCTTTTCGGTGGGGTGAGAGGCGCTCCCAGAAATTCCTTTTCTTGTAAACAACAACAGGGCAAATATAAAAATTACAGTTGCAATCCTTAGGGACCGGCGGCCCCCCATCAATAATATAATAAAAGAATATTTTCCATGAAACGTTTATATATATATATATATATATATATATATATATATATATATATATATATATATATATATATATATATATATATATATATATATATATATACTAGATTACGAATGTTTTATTGTTCATTATCTTGAAAATCGAAGTATAGAAGCAATGGAAACTCGAAAAATTTAATGCGATTGCATTTAATCTCAATAGACCTAGACTTCGACGGATTGTGTGAAAAAACGCCAGCACATATCCCAGCTGCTAAACTGAATGTCCCCTATTCGGTATAGTGATTAGCGTTGCTGACTGCGGTGACATAGGGCCTGGGTTCGAATCCTGGAGAAGGCTTGGATGTTTGTAAATGCCTTTGCAACATGGGGGTATTCTAAATAGCCGTCGAGCCTCAAGTCCTCTCGTTAGGTTGCTAGAAGGGGAAGATAAATGAGAGACCCCTGGGCAACCCCCAGGGTTTTCTCCCTCAGATTTGAGATGAAACCAAGCAATGTCATACTAACTACTGCTTAAGGCTAACGACAGGCTTAATAATCTAACCCTTGGCCACGATGAATCTCTCGGGTCTCGATCTGACGTCGTCAGACAGGTGGCATTAGTTACATGAACACTAAACATAATACATTGGTAGGTGACTTTTAGATGACAGATTAATATTATTAATGAGTAAATTATATTAAAAATTGATCACAATTTTTTAAAAAAATAGTAATATTTTTTAATTGCCTTTATATTGATTTACTTTAAATATCATTTTTAGATATACTTTTCTAAGTGTGTGTGTGGAATAAGATTCCACGAAAATATTTTCTACTCTGGAGGTTCCACAAAACGCCAACTAGTTCTAAAGATTCCGTGAATTTTGAAAAAGTTTGAAGACCACTACCCTACAGTAATTTGTTTTTGACAAACCATTCGTTATGCTTTGATGTTGATTCCGTATTTCATGTTGATGCTGATATTAGTATCTTCAAGCTGTTCTGTGAAGCTAAGCTGTTGTAAAATAAATAAGTTAATTTAAAAAGAAATACCACAAAAAAAGCGGAACTTCACTACACTTTAGTAATGATACTACATCACAACGAAAAACAATAAACAAACTACACAGACGAAAAGAAACTGCTTAGTGCTTTCTCTAACATCCTGCATTGATGGTACTTATAAGTATTCAACTGTAAAATTATTTATGTACACTGTTCACTTAAAATAAAGAATCAAATCGTTTTCTGAGGTATTATCTAAAGTATAAACACGAAATATAAAAAAATAATAATTTAGTCAATTCCTACTTAGATGAACAAAGAAAATTTTTATTTTAGATAATTTTTATTAAATAGTTACAAAATTAATATAAATATTTATATACATATGACAGAATTACAACATTAAGTGGTTATTAATTTTTATTAATTATTATCAAAGTATCGTATTGTCATCCAAAACAATCGTGTATATAAAATTTTAATTCAACTGAATGCTTTAAACCATGAGAAAAAAAAATATTCTAAGGTTTTGATCCAAGTCGCAAAAAATGAAACCAACGTGGCTATATCTGTAATTCTTTAAATAACTAGTTTCAGTCAATTACTTTTAATTAATAATAATTAAATTATCGTATTTTTACCCAAAACAATAGTATACAGAAAATTTCAGCTCAACTGAATGATTTAAAAAGTGAGAAAAAAAAACCTCTTCAAGTTTTAACACAAGTCGCAAAAAGGGTCGCTATGTCCCCAAAATTATGTCAACGTGGCTGTATTCTTTGAATAATTAGTTTTAATCAATTAATTTTATTATTTATAATTAAATTACTGTCCAAAATATTCATCCAAAATAATCACATTTATAATATTTCAGCTCAATTGAGCGCATTAAAATGTCTTTTATTAACGATTGAAAACTCTACCAATATAATTAAATAAACAAATAGAGTGTGTGGGCTATATATGTAGTAGTAAAAATAGAAAAAATAACACATCATTTGATTATAACTCAGTGCTTCTCAAACTTTCAATACTGGCGCCCCCCTTTTCAATCACAATTTTTATCGTGCTCCCCCTTATACATTAATAATGTACTGAATGCAATAATAATGCACTTTTTTGACGCTAAACCTACATTACCCGATCTTAATTATAAACTGTACACATTGATAATATAAGTATTAAATTTTGTACATGTTACTTTTAAGCAAAATAATAATTATAATAATAATTAGTAACAGGGTAATTATTGTTATTTTTCCTTTCTCTAATTTTTAAATTGGAACATATTGCAAAATGCGGTGGCTGCTTAGAAGACAAAATATAGGTATCTCTAAGCTAAATATAGAAAAAGAACTCAGAGGGTCAATTTCTAATCATAAGTATTCCTTTGAAAAACTTTGCTCTGCAAGACAAGCCCATGGAAGTCGATAATACTTACTAAACTTGTTCCTAATTTAGTATTAATTAATTAGTTATAAAATATTCTGTGCAGCACTCATACATGAAAAGTATACCGGCAGAAGTACCCGCTCTTTCTACGAGTTCATTTATAAGAAAATAAAACATAATTGATATAATAACTGAATTGTAAGGAGAGTAAAGCCAAATGCGCGACAATGTTTACAAAGATGTAAAATAATTTTTTTAAATGATTGCTCAAATTAGAATTAGTTTTAAGCGAAATGTAATTTTAAGCCTCACGGAATTATCATTTATAATTGATGTTAAATAATGAACACTAATATAAAATTCCGATGAAGTATAATTGTATTATTTTTAATATTTAAAACGAAAAGACGTCAACGTGTTTTAACCGGGGAGAAGGTGCGCACTCGATACTAATGGTCGAACGGGGTTATTGAGTCACCCCCAATCCTTTTTTTATAATTATTTTTATAGTACATAATATAAAAATTGTAAAATTTCAGTGAACAATTTAACTAAGAGAAAATATACTTGCCTACTTTCAAGGACTTTTTAATTTTTCTTTGATAATTTTAGGAAAAAATCCAAAAAAACTGAACTAAAATGTTTCAAATGTGCGTGACCATACAAAAAGACACAAACCACAAACACTTTTCGTTAACAATACAGGAATTTCTATTTACAGGCAAAACTGTCATATTTTGTCCAAGTTATTTCAATTTTACTGTCCTTTGATAATCGACAAATAGCATGTTGAACTTTTGCTTCCTTGTACGTTTTTGGCAAATCAAAGTGTGTCTTCTGATACGTATGATTTCATATTTTAGTTGACGGAGTTTTTTGGTAGCATTTAAAAATTGGCTTTCGTTTCATGTTCCTCGTTTTTCTCAAATTTACTTTAATATGCATTATTTCAGCAGGTTCATCACTATTTTTTATCAGTTTTAACACCCTTCGATAGAGATCAAAATTGTTATTATTTTATATATATATTCTGCTCATTTTTACCAAATATTTACCTGCTCATCATGCTCATTACCTAACCACAATAAGTCGTACAACAATGCAATCAAAATCACTTAGTTATTCCAAGGTGCGGAGAGAGAGAATGTAGCATGAACACAGGAAATATTTTGGAAAAAGAGTGATCACACCGAGAACTCAGTCAAAACAAGTACCTTAAAATTGTAAAAAAATGTTTGTCACTCCCAAAAATGAGGGACTCTCCAAAAATGAGACATGTGACATACATGTTTTAGTTCCCATTAAGACACTGTCAAGCAGGATGATAGTGCCAGGGCCATTGGTAACAATTAAACAGTTTTGCCAGAATTACCGATTTCGTGCACTCTGCTCGACGTGAACGCTCCCGGATTAAAAGTGTACTTAATACAATATGGATGTCCTAAAAATTGTGTAAAACATTTTTCATTATAATTTATATGTTTGGGAATACTCATAAAAATAAATCTTGGTCAAGTAATCCTTCAAAGTGTTCTGTGTGCTTTTCTAAAAATGATACAAATATTTTACAAGCGAAAAAAGCTCAGGAGAAATAGTTTATTTACAACTTCCCTAAATGAAAAAAAAACAAATACATAAGAGCAGGGACGTAATTAATCGTACAACTAAGTTCGAAGTTCAAACAGCAGCAAATACACTCTGCTGCCTACAGCTAATGTATATTTCAATAATAATAATAGAAAGGAATTTTTTATCTTTCTAAATTATTTTGATTATGGGTATGCGTTTTGTTTTTTCTTGGAAAGAGTAGTATTTTAGCCTTGAAAAGAAAACGTAATAAAAAAATCTCTCATCATGATATTACAGCAAGTCAAATAAAATGTTTTTATTTGGTTAATCTATAAAAAGATAGGTAAAATGTGGTTTTGATGTAGAAGCTTCTATTTTTGATGACGTAATATCGCAGATGATATTTATAAATTATATCAGTGTAAATGTGCATTTTTTTATTATGTCAGAAAATATTTTGTTTTACTTCATTCCAGTACATAATTTTTTTAAAATCTTTTATTTTCGATATGCTCGCACCCCCCCAAGAGGGCGCGCACCACAGTTTGAGAAACGCTGCTTTAACTACTTTACTGGAACAGAAAAGACAATCTTGGCAATCCGATCAAAGTGACAGCTTTAAAACTCTTTGCCTTCTTCTCTAAAATACCCATCATAGAACCGGAGCAGCGAACTATCCTAAAAGAGTGAAATTAAAATAGTGTTCTTTCAAAGTACCGTCAGAGAATATTCGTAATATTCTGTATAATTTTTAAGTGTGTGGTAAATATATATACCATCAGTAGGTAAAGGGTTTAATTGTCTTCGTTTAATCATTGGTGCTTCTGAATTGTTCTAGGTTTTTAATTTTCCAAGACAACAATGTGCAGAAGTCTCAAACAATTACTTTTAAAGCAGTGCTTCTCAAACTTTCTATACTGGCGCCCCCCTTTTCAATCACAATTTTTATCGCGCCCCCCTTATACATAATAATTTACTGAATGCAATAATAATGCACTTTTACGATAAAGCAACAATATTTATTATAAACCGTACAAATTCATGACATAAGTATTAAATTTTGTATATGTTACTTTTAAGCAAAAAAAAATTAAGTAATAGGATAATTACTAAGTTATTTTTCCTTTCTCTGATTTTTAAATTGGAACATATTACAAAATGCGGTGGTTGCTTAGAAGACAAAATATATATATCAGCTAAATATAGAAAATGAACTCAGAGGGTCAATTTCTTATCTTAAAACTCCTTTCAAAAACTTTGCTCTGTAAGACAAGCCCATGAAAGTAGCTAATAATTATTAAACTTGTTCTTAATTTAGTATTAATTAATTAGTCATAAAATACTCTGTGCACCACTCATACATTAAAAGCAGTGTTTCTCAAACTTTCAATACTGGCGACCCAATTTTCAATCATAATTTTTGTCTCGCCCCCCTGTACAACAATAATGTATTTACGGCAATAAAAATGCACTTTGAGAGAGAGACGCTAAAGTTACAATACGATCTTAATTATAAAGCGTACAAATTAATACGATAAGTATATTAAAATTTGTGTATATGTAACTTTTAAGTAATATATATATATATATATATATTTTAATATTTTAAGAAAATTACTTAAAATATATATTACTTAGAGAATTATGTTATTTTTCTTTCTCTAATTTTTAAATTGGAACAGATCGCAAAATGATGTATTTAATTAAAGATTTATTTCCTTCAGCATTCATTTCTCAAGTACAAATGTCATTAGAAAAATAGTCTAGTCAATGTCGCTCTCTATCATATCCATCACATCTGGCATTATAGGGTACGTTTGCCTGAGTCTGGGCAACCTATCGGACGTCTGCGCAAAACATGTAAAAATGCTTTTCCTCGTGCAATTCCAGTCAGTATTGGTCGACTCGATACTCCTATAGCTACCGAATCTAGCTTGAATGTACATTTTTTTAAATTTCCACGTTAATTGTAATTCACGTTAATTAAGTATTTACGGCAGTAAATTAAAACAATATCATACATAGATTTTTAAGTCGTAAGCAAACATTCGACCATAATAAAGAATCAACAAGTACACAAACGAACGAGCATGGTTCCGAAAATTAAATCAAGGCGATCTTCTCAAAAATACTTAAATTTTGGATTTACCACTATTGAAGTAAATGATGGAAAAAAAGCCCCAGCTCGATATGTGTTAAAACTTACAAATCTGTAGAACAACATGTGAAAGTTGTTTTTAAAACATGTAAAATCATTTAGCTATGTTGGCAAAGAATTTTAAAATTATTTTCTGGATGAGGACAGCTTGGTAGCAAGTTACGAGTGGATTAGGGATCTATTTCAAGATTCAACTTCCGAAGAAGAAATCTTCATAGATTTCACATCCAGTGAAAAATTAAAAGGCAATTTTGTAATAAATCGCTCTTTGAATTTGGGGTAGAGGTGAATGAGGAATTATCTGTACTGAAAACAAAAGCACTTCGTATACTATTACCATTTTCAACATCCTACCTTTTTCAAACCGGATTTTCTGCAGTGGATGCCTTGAAGACAAAATATAGATCTCAGCTAAATATAGAAAAATAACTCTTTAAGTGTCAATTTCTGATATTAAACCTTCATTTGAAAAACTTTCCTCTACAAGACAAGTCCGTGGAAGTCCCTAATAATTATTAAACTTGTTCTTAATTTAGTAATAAGATTGATTGATTGAATATTAACGTCGCACTGTTCAGCTGCACGAGGGCTTTTGACGACGGACCACGTAATTTTGAACCATGGTCAAGTGACGTGGATGACACCTGAGCTGGCACTCCTCTCTCCTAACTACCACACCACACCAACGGGAAAACGTTTCAACTCTCAACAGATTTAACGTGCATCGCTGCCTTACACGGCGGGTCTTTCGTGGTACTGGGCTCGAACTCGTGACAAGGCAAGCCACGATCCGATACCTATACCACTCGGCTACCGCGGCCAAATTCAGTAATAAGAAATTATTTATAAAATACCTTCTTCAGTAATGATACATCAAACGTGTACTGGCTGAAACACCGACTCTTCGCACGAGTTCATTTTTTAAAAAAATAAAACATTATTCTTGATATAATAGCTGAACTGTAAGGAGAGTAAAACTGTGTGCACGACATTGTATACAAAAATGTAAAATGATTTTTTCTTTAGATAAATGCTATAATTGTAAATAACTGTTTAAAAGAACTGTAATTTCAAACCTCACACAATTAGCATTTAGAATTAATGTTAAATTATGAAAAAGAATATAAAATTCCGATGAAGAATAATTGTGTTACTTTTTAACATTTAAAGAAAGAAGACTTCATAATGTTTTAACGCGGGAACAGGCGCGTACTCGATACTAACATTAATGGTAGTGCGGGGGGACTCAGTCACCCCAATCATTTGTTTAGAATTATTTTTACTCTGTACACGATACAAATCGGAATTCTAGTGAATATTTTAATTTATAGAAAGTATACTTACCTTCTTTCAAGGACTATTCAATTCTTTGATGATTTGAGAAAAAATCCAATAAAACTGAACTAAAATGATTCAAAAGTACAAGACCATAATAAAGGACGCAAATCAGACACTTTTCTATTATCCTACAGAAATGTTGAACCAATCAATTCTTTTCCAAATATCGCAAAACTCAATTATTTACAATTTCCCTAAGCGAAAAGCAAACGCATAAAAGATGCGAGGGAACTAATATTGATAATAACCATACCATAAGATTGAAGGTCAATCAAATGATTAGCAAACGTACTATGCAGCCTGGCTGAAAAGTGAATCATGACTTCCTTTTCTTTTTCTACAACTAATGTACAGTATTTCAATAATAATTACAGTGGTGAATTGTTTATCTTCTTATAATTTTTCTCAGGGTCTGGGTTTCGTTTTTTCTTTTAACGAGTAATATTTTATGTTAAAACATAATTAAAAAAATCTCTCATTGAGGAAATACAGCAAATAAAACAAAATGTTTTTTTTTTTAATTTGGTTTTGGGATCAAAGATAGCTATTTGATGACGGAAAAAAAGCCAGATAATAAACATAAATTATGTCAGTGTTGTTGTGCGTATTTTTTTTATTATGGAAGAAAGCATTTTGTTTTACTTCTCTTTCCGGTTATTTTTTTTTAAAAAAAAATCTTTAAATTTTCGATACGCTCGCGCCCCCCTTGTAGGGTCATCGCGCCCCCCCAGGCGCGCCCCACACTTTGAGAAACACTGTTTTAAAGAGTAATTTGTGTGCCTTAAAAAGGAACGGGCACAATGAACATAGTAAAGTTGGTTTAATTCAAATTCACTTTTCAGTAGTTTCATAAAATCAAAATTTTCTATTAATGCAGCTTCATTATAAGTAAATCATACTTGTGCAAATATTGATTTTACAAAAAACTACGTTGCATTAAACTATAAAACGTTTCAATGATTATTACTTTTTACAGATTTTAGTAAAAGAAAATTGAACTTTTTTCTAAAAGTAAATAATTTTTGCAACTTAGGTTACTTAGTGATAATAACAATTTAATTTCATTATAGTTAAAAGTAAAAATAATGACAATTTAAAAAAATGTCCATAAATCTAGGGAAAATGCAGACTATATGCATTATTAAATATATAAATACAAACATTTTAATTATAAATTTGATATAAAAATATTTAAATACTATTATATTTTCATTTACAGAATTAAATTTTTCATCTTACTGTTACTATGTTTTTCCTCATAACCTTGTCATAATATTGATATATATAATTTTTACTTGTTGCTGTAAACAGCGTAAACATGAATTATCTTGCTCAAAACAGACTGAAAAGTTGTTTGCCTTCATTGAAAACATTATGTTTCCATTCTGATACAATTCAATAGAAACATACAATAAAATAGAATAATTTAAAGTTGAGTATAATAATTAGAACTCACCCGTTACACAAAACTGAATTATACAAATTTATTTGTCTAAAGCAAACATTAAACTTAATATTTCTCCCATTACTATGATTGATTTGTGTGCTATATAATTGGTATAACGTAAATTTTTATTTTTATGAATTTATACTTCACATCAGATTTAATGAAAAATTCGATAACTATAATGTTTTAAACTATTTATATATACTGCTGGACAATTGCTAAGGACGGATAACACTATCATCCATAGCAACCACAAAATGAAAGGAAGCAAAATGTGGAACATTAGAATAAGTGCGGGATATTAGTAAGAAGTATGAGTATGGAAATTTTTTTCCACGTCTGTTCATCACGTGATAGCGTTCATAAGAGCTTTAAAGGTTTTGACGCGTGTGGACAGTTGTTGTTTCAAGTCAAAGTTTTACAGGAAAGATTTAATAGACGAACTTAAAATTTTTGGCATGTCTTCCCGACATCACATAGATGATTTTATGCGTGGCCGAATTATTGGAAATATCGAAGGGCGAAAAATAACAGATGTTGCCAGGGAGTTCGACATCGCTCACAGCGTTGTTTCACGGCTGTGGAAGTCATTTAAAATTACTGGAATGTGTAGTAGACGGCACGGAGGAGGTTGTGTTAGAAGTACGACGCCTGCAGAAGACAGATATATCCGTCCTATCAGCAAAAGGAACAGGCGCACCACAGCTCAGCAGGTGGCAAATCAGTTTCTTGCTGCCTCAGGAAAGCAAATCTCCCGAAAAACTGTTGCCAGACGTTTGAGGGAAAAAGGACTATACGCACGCAGAGCTGTTGTGTGTGTCCCATTGACCAGACAGCACCGTACTGCCCGTTTGCAATGGTGTCGTGAGCATCACAATTGGACTGAACAGGACTGGGCATGCGTAATATTCTCAGATGAGAATATTACGAATGTCTGTCATCGGATTGTAGACGCCAACTAATCTGGCGCAAGAGTGGTACTGCTTATCGTCCAGAAAATATCCAGGAAAAGGACCGATATCCGACATGCAGTATCATGGTGTGGGCCGGCATCATGATCAATGGCCGCACGTGCCTACATGTGGTTGCGAATGGGACTATGACGGGCCAACGATACATTGATGAAGTTCTACTTCCTCATGTTCATCTTTTCTGTGGTGCTGTCGGTGATAAATTTGTTTTTATGGACGACAACGCAACATGTCATCGAACACTCGCTGTTCAGGATTGTCTAGACAGTGAGGGTATTAAACGTCTCGTATGGCCAGCGCGTTCTCCAGATCTAAACCTCATTGAAAATGTGTGGGATGCTTTGGGGAGGCAAGTTGCTGGTCGAAAACATCCTCCAACAAACAAGAACACCCTCATCCGTGCACTCACAGAGGAATGGGATAAATTGCCTCAACAGCTGCTGGATAATGTTGTGCAAAGTATGGTACGACGTGTGGAATGTTCCATCACACTCCACGGTGGACATATCCTGTACTGATACCTTTCTTTAAGGAGCCTGCTGACTTTTAGATGCATTGTTCCATTTCTTCTTACGCAGATCAAATGAACATTTTTTTTCTTTCAGATGTTTCACAGCTTTTGTACTTTCCAGAACAATAAATATTCTTTATTCTAATGTCTGAACAGTGTGGCAACTATATTTTATCCTACTAGGCCTCATGTCTCGCTTAATGTTATGCTACATAGCAATTTGTGATCCGTCCTTAGCAATTGTCCAGCAGTGTAATAACTAGCAGCTATTCTCCCGAGTTAAATGGTATTTCATGATGCTATAGGAATATATAATGCTCATATAAATTCAACAAATTAAAACCTCCAGTCTGTCAACCTAACATTTCAAGAACGATACCTCCCCCCCCTCGTAGGCCTCTTTGGGAGTAAATTTCCGCAAAATTCTTCCTTACCGATCTCTATTAAAGAAAATGAGCGGGCATAACAAATTTCAAGTTTGTCGGTCTAATATTCAAAGTCTGGAATTTTTGTCAGTTGTATGTTTCCAAAAAATCCATTCTTAATGAATATCTACTTTAAAAAAAACAAGCTCATTAAATTATTTAATCATTTGGAATTTTTGTTTGTAACACCCCTTTGATCCCCCCCCTTAGGAATCGTTGTTTTTCAAACCCGTTCTCCATGAAAAGAACATGCTTTTCAAATTTCAATTATATCGGTCTAATAGTTCAAGAACGGGAATATTTCTCTGTAAAGCTTCTGAAGGACTCGCAGCGGCCCTTTGGGTTCGATTCCCGCAAAATCTGTTCTTAGCTGATTAGAGAAAGAACATGTCTGCTAAATTCCATATCTGTAGGTCTATTAGTTCTATCATGATGAGTGAGTGAGTCACTTTTCTCTTTCATATGTATAGATAACAAGTTTATTATTGCTCGGTTATAAATTTATGCAATCAGATATTTTAAATTGTATTGAAATTCTTAAGTTCAAAAGTCTTGTAAAGGTCGTCTCGTGACATCCATTAATCTGGGAGAGTCGGAAGGAAGACTAGCCATATTCAAAATAACTTCAATTTATTCTCAGTTAAGAACAACAACACACGTTCTATTAACCAAGTTAAGCGATGCATCCAAATACCAAATGTGGAATGTAATTTGCGCGGTAGATGAGATACGAGATAACTTTAAATAATCAGATCACTTGCGTCTAGGCAATAGCTTCTAATTCTTAGCGCTGTAATCTATTTTTATTTATAATTGACAGTTTTATCTATATATACAAGTCTTAATTTGCATAGTCACATTTTCTTCTCTTCGGGAGGAAGTTTTATAATATAATAATTTTTAAAGACCCCCCAAGAGGATTAGTATTAAAAAGAACGCGGATAGACCCGTCACAGTCTTGGCAAAATGTTTATTCTTTATAAAAGATACTCTGAAATGGTGAGTGCATTTTTCTTTCTCTAAAATTTTTCTATCGTCTTCTCTTTTCGAAAATATCGAGTTATTTCATTTCATCAATTATGCACTTATTCTTAAATTAATATGAATCAAATTAGAGCTAATCTACTCACATTCTAAAACTTCCTTTAATACAACGTTTAAACTCTTTTGCGATTCTGATAACAGACGTTGTAATCTAATTCTGCGTATTTATTCCCAACTTCTTTCCTAGAATAGCGTTGATTTATTTGATTCTAAGCCTCTTTTGAATATTGCGATGCTGAAATTACTTAATTTTCTCCAAGGTGTTTTCTCAATGAAAAGAACCCACAATAATATGATATGGAAATGAGAACACCATGAACGAATCAGACATTCTATCAGAGGTATTAGAAAATGACTTCTGAGAGAAGATCGGTTGTTCTGGTGGGTAATTATGTAGATAATTATATTCAAGAATTAATTTGTGTGCTGATCATACGTCAACAGAATGTGTGTAGGATATCGATAATTGCTAGATAAGAAAATAAATGAATGATAAATATATCTCGGCTAAAGCACACACAGCTCGTTATATTACGGATTTCTATCATATTATAAATAGCATGTATTAGATGATAAATGAAAGATTTAATTTGTCTAATGACTTGGAATTAACTCTTTATAAATTGATGGATTGTTTGATAGTATTACAATTACAAATATCAGAAGGTATTGCAAAATGGCCTTGTGTTTTTAACTATAATTAGAAAACAAAGACAACATCTAATCTGACATCCACACCAAGCCAAAGTAAAGGCACTATTTCATAAAAAAATTTTTATTTATGGTTTCCTAAGAAATATTTGACAGAAATTAGGCAAAGCACACTTTAATTTTCAGCGTTTCTTCTAAGGTATCTGACTACCTTCGGAAATGTGGTTTCTCAAAAGTGTATAATTGGATAATTGTTATGATATTTAGTGTTACGTAGATTAAAATGTTACATGTATAAAACTGTTTTGAGAATACTGTTGCAGTAAAAAATTATTTAAATGCATTATTTTGGCAAAAAAAATTAACATAGAATTACCTATGTTCAAAACATTCTCCTTTGATGAAAAATACTTCTATAATAATAACATTTTGCCTATATATAGATCAGATATCTGTACAGAGTCCGAATTAGGATGCTTTAAATATATAACTTAGAAATACATTTTATCCATACTTTAATACAACAGAGTGGAGAAATTTTAAGAAAAAAACACTGATAATTATTTCAATTGGTAGTAGTTCTGAAAATAATGGGAACTTTTTTGCAAAAAACCTAGTTCAGGCCCTAAGGAGAAATATTTGCTTTATATAAAGAATATATTATCGTAAAAAAAAAAAAAATTTTCATCAAAGGAGAATGTTTTGAAAATAGGTAATTCTAAATTCATTTTTTGTCAAAAGATAGAATTTAAGTGATTTGGCATTCTATATGTAATAATATTCTTATAACAATTTTATTCATATTTTCCAAACCAAATGATACTAAATATCATGCATTTTTTAAATCACTGTTCCGAACGTAGTCGGATACTTTAATATTATTAATTTATCGAACTGTAAAAACTGGTGTTTTTAAATACACGCAATATTTTCATACGCTATTCCAACTTCTTAAATGGTATCATTTTATCAAAAAAACAGTGTGATGTGTATAAATCCATAATATGTAAAGTTGTATTCAAGTATTCTTAAGTAATGATAATCCTGTATGCAGATAGTATTATTATATTTTTATGTAATACCTTTATAATATTTATATATAATGCCATTACAATTAAAATAATTTACTTTGCACTTTGGTAAGTAATTCATTTTTTTTACGCTTAAAAACATGATTATAATAATTTTCTAAAAGAACAATTATTATATAAAGAGAGGTCCTTCTCCAATGGATCCCATCTCATTGCGGTATTCATGAAAACAAACAAGCCGACAAGCTGGCCAAAGTGGCTTTGGCGCTGCATCCACCTTGCCATCCGATGCCTCTTCGAAACGCCAAGCGACTTCTGAGGGACAAATTGCGACAGAAGAGAATGTCCACTCTTACAGACCTGGCTGTTGGCAAACCTTGGTCTCGTCTGCTCGATGGCCAAAGACGTGCTCAGCTTTCTGCCCTATCTAGGGTGAAGAATGTTTCAGAATCATCACCGCCTGGTATATATCTTTTGCCTAAGAGCCAGCCTATATGATTTAGGCTTCTTCTACAGTTCTGATGTAAGGGGGGAGGGAACCGGCTCAGGGAACCGGTTGATGGATCGCCGGCTGACGCGTCAGCTGACTGTCAGAGTGGGAAGTTGTGGGGGGGGAGTACTTTCCCCACGGGGTAAAGAGAGGCAAAGGCGAAAAGAGAGTTCTTCGTTTTGCGAAAGGGAGAGGCTGACGTAACGATGATTTATTGATGTGGGGTTTTTGCTTCAAAAGCTAGAAATGAGGGAAGATGCGTTGTGAGGCATACGGTGGGTCTGGACATGATTACCTGCAAGCCCGTTTGTTGGACTGGCTGATTCCCCGCCCTGCCCTCTCTGTAAATCCGTGCCAATGACTGGGGAGCATCTATCCGATTGCCCCGCTCTACTTCATGTTTTCTCGCAAGACAACTGTAGAGTTCTCCTTCCTGCTAGAGCGACATCTGCTTTATATTGGATGCAAGACGCCTTATGTCTGAGAGGACGTTTTTTTTTTTTTTTTGGCGGGCGTAATTTAAAAAAAATATATTTCATTATTACCTATTAAGTTGAATAAAGCTTCATAACCTCAAGTATGCACAGGTTAAAATTCTGTCTTTTAAGTAATTTTTTGTAATTTAACTATTAATAATATAATAGCTATATTTACAAAATAATTAATAATGCTTTGTAAAATATATTATAAAATCTTTCCAGAAGTTGTGTAATGTTTATTTTTAAACATTAATGAAGTTTTTAAATATAATGGGATTCTTTTGAAAATTATTAGTCCAAATATAACTCTTTTATATTTGTAAGTATTTTTTAAGGAAAGCCAAAATACTATGGTTTTAATATATCTGACATATTTAAAAGAAACTCTCATATTCCTTCGGTAAAGTAAATAAAAATCCAGTTATCCCACACCCGACGGATGGATTTCTATCTAAAATCGATGCAGAAATGGAATTAGAATCAATATCTTTTCATAAACACAAGTATAATTCAAATTTATTTACTGATTGAATTTCTTAAGCCTGCAGAATATACTCGAAAGAGTAAAATAGCAAAATTAAGACTCATCGCTTTTGACAAATTTATTTTTTAATATATTTAGTAGGGCTTACATTAAAACTAACATTATATGTAATTAAGAACAATATTTTAACTTTCTAATAAACTAATTTTCTTGTCAAAAACTTTTTTAATTTATTTTTAGTTGAATATGGACGTAATTTTTGAAATATCGTAATATGCACTTATTATTTAGACGCCATTTATTATAAAAGTATTTCTTAAATATATAAACTGTTTTGTACACATATACATTGCTGTGTGTATAAACTATTCGTAATCAATATTTTGAAGAAATCACTGTAGTTGCAGAACTTTGCAATTAAGAATATTTCTATTTTTCTTCATTTTTCATGTTTAAATATATATAAGAACACATCTCAAGTAGATAAATAAATGAATGCATATTCATCTGCCTCTCCAAACCTTGGAATTCAATATGATTGACATAGTGTTAAGTGAATTATGGACTATTATCCTCTAACTGTTCCGTAAAATGTCAGTTGAAATTTAGGATGTACGAAGACTTCTAAACACTGAGGAAAGTGAAGCATTTTTATCGACTGAAAGTGAATTGTATAATTTCATCCGACATTTTAAGAATGAACTATTCTTCGAGTGTGACGAATAATTGATAAAAGATAAAACAGCTAAATAGGTTTGATTTTTAGTTTACTTCATATCAACTCTACTGAGTAATAATAATAATTTTAAAAAAAATTATAATTTAAAAGAAAATAAATATTTTGTCAATTAGTAAGCTTAATGACATAGATACGTAATGCCTTCCATTGGAAAAATATAGACTATTATTTTGATTATATTGCACTCATCCTTTATCTGGGGTATTAAAGTGGATTTATTGTTGAAAAAATTTAAATTTTTTTCCTAAAAAGGTCATTGTAATTTCCATTCTCTAGCATTGCGAATAGTTTTATAAATCTATAATCTCAAGCATATTCTAATCTTAGTATTAACATTTAAAAAATATGTGCAGAATATACCAGATATATTGAAACATGCAAATTTTGAGATATGTGCTTTGCGTTAATTATAAAATTTAAAAACAAAAATATTAAAACATTTTTAATTTCTTTCCTATGTGTAAAACTTAATGATTAAGCAATATTGCAACTGCAGAAATATGACTTCTAAACACTATAGGGACAGCAATCAAATCGATTCTTAAAGATGAGGGATTGAGTTATGATATCGTGATAAAGGTTTCAAAAATCAATATTTGGAATAAAAACAATGTTTTGAAAGTGTACTGAGAGATCACATGACAAAATTGGCATTTTTCCATACCACTCTTATGAGAGCTTTTGATACTTTTTATTCCAGTGGTCTCCAATCCCCAAGTTGCAAATCGTTACTGGTCTGTGGATAAAATAATACCGGGCTGCCCTAGGAACATTAAATTATTTCCATGTTATTTTCCGTGATGTATTTCTCTCAGGTTTGCTTAACGCTCACTCGATATTCACTTTTAGGTGTAACTGTATTTTATTTTGTTAAGGCATGTTTAAATACACAAATAAATATTGTTAAATCAAAACAATTCCTAGTATAAAGAATCAACTCCTCCCTCCTTTAGTGAGATGCGGTTAAATGATCAAAGTTGACTGGTCCGCAGTGATAAAAAGGCTGAAAAGTACTGAGTTATTCCTTTAGAGAGGCAGACGCCTAACAATACGGGTAAATGATCAATGACAGATATTGGACCGAGCTAGGAAGCTGCAAATTTATCGGCCACGAGGTCATTAATCTATCACACCTGCTGCACACTCAGTGTTCAAATTACCTAATTTAAATTATAATTACTCTAGCAACGCGCTATTGGCGAAAGATGCCGTCCTTCAAAACATCTTGGTTTAATGGTTCAAATGACATCTAAAATAGTGTCTTAATTCCATTGTTATTTTTGGTCCACCAAAGAGCTCATATCAGATTGCATCGTGGTCTGTGTAATCACATGGTATTTAATCAATCATTTTAAATGGTGGTATTTGCTTTTTACAGATATTTTTTTTTTTTTATAAAAATACATTTTTGTTGACAGTGTAACGTGTTAACAGCAAAACACCCTTGGCTTAATAAGGGTAAATTGGAGAGAAAACTGATTTTTGAATTCTTTTTAAGAATTATACTCTCAATTCTTTCTTTTCCTAATGCAGTTTAAATTTTTGTCCTAGCTAAATTAGAAGAATTTTAGCAAATCTTAATATGGTACAAGTATGCATCAGTTAAAACTGAAGGAATTTACTTTAAATCCTACTTTTTCAAACGTGTAACTTACAATACAAAAGAAGATTTTTGAAAACTCGATTGATATCTTGTTTAGTTGTATATGTTTTAAGCTTTGTTCTCATATTAAGACTATACAGTGGTTGCCAAAATTTTGGACACTTTTTAAAATTGTTATGTTTTTTTAAAGTTTGAATCCTTATAGAAAATGTTACGTTGCACAAAATGCAAAGTCTTTTGTATTAGTTTAAAGATAATTTAATACTGAACCCAATAAAAAAGACAAAATTTAAATATTTGCTACGCAAAAAAAACTTATGTTGCAATAAATATCCGTACACATTGGATACTGATGATGGCAGTGAGCTATCAGTGATTAGTGGGGCAGCCTTTATTTTTTATTACGCCTTCACATCCATGTTTTATTGAGCTGAAATTAGTTATAAGATCTTCCTTCATTATTACATGGCACTAGGAAACAAATATAGTCTTAATTAATTCCCTTTTATTTCATGGGTGCCTCATTCGGACAAGAGATTTCAAGCGGTGCAACAAATTTTCGATATGATTGAGGTCAGAACTGTTTTCTGGCAAAAAAAAAAAAAAATTCATCGATCTTAAACCGATACGTTGCAAATTAAGACCAAGTTCTTGTGAGAGACTTCGCAAATCCGTCAAAGAAATAGACCACTTGCATGTTGTCTTCTTGCAGTATTTTATAATTATAAATTAGTAAATACTAGTTACAGATGTCTAAATAAACATTTTAATGAAATTACCTCCCCTTACTCATATTACATCAGCATTTTTCCTTAATACGTTTCAAGGGTATTAATATGAATCAGAGACCAATGATATGATTGCGTACTGAACTACTACCTCAATCTCTTTAGTTCTCCATCACATCACTTAAGCCATTCAAATTAATCGTCTTTAGTGGAATAAGAACTCGGACACGATCAATCCCAACATTAATTTTTGAACTAATATGGCCCAAACTATTCAGTTTAAAGGATTTAGGTAATTATATTAAACATATATACATTTTTAACCCATTAAGTGCCACCGGCGTATATATACGTCTCCCTAAGTCAGTGAACGAAAGGGCGTATATATACATCCTTCCATACATTTTTTTTTCTTTTCACATTAAAATTATTCTGATTAATCATTAATCATTAATTAATAATTAAGATTATTCTGATTGCTTTGGAATGCAATAAATAACCTTAACAGTGTTTGCGAAAGATTTACCTATTTGAGGGATCCCTTGCCTAATTTATTTCTTTTCTGTCAGACATGGTGGCTAAGGGGAGATAATCAAGTAACTTTTAATAGGCAGTAAGGGATTAAGTAGCATATTAAGCATATTTTTCCTTTTTTGCATCAAATACCAAGAAATATTAATTTTCTGAACATTGAAATTTCTGTTGCATGATAAATGCACCTAAATTTCACTCTTCTTTTTTTTGTTACATGATTCATAAGTGGATAATCAAAGGTGTCATAGTTATTAAAATCTTGAACTAGAGAGAAACTATCCATATCCTTCGATCGAGTTTTAGTTTAGGCAATCGAGTTAAATAAATCTGAAATAAATGATTTCGTTGAAATATTCAATAATATGACAATGCCAAGTGATTTTTATATTCTTTGATAGTTAACGATTTCAAACATTCAAAATAAATTATATAGAAATAAATGTTTCTGACTTAAGCAATATACTTTATTTGATCGTTTTAAATACTTATGTTTCTGATTCACAGATCACATTTTGAAGCAGACTAATCCACAGATTTGAAAGCAGAAGCGGGATAGTAGCTCCTTTTCGTAAAGTGATATTAATTTCATTTTATATAATCGTGGAACACTTTTTTAAATCTTTGAAGATGTTCAGTATTCGTTTTATATAGATCTTTTCACGTTTCGAAAACAAAAATTCAGTTTGAAAGTAAGAATATGAACATATATATATTTTGTAGAATATGTTTAAGGTGTCCGTATACGTTCGGAACCGTGATTTTAAAAAGCTCATTAATGGATAACTTTCATGAAATTTAGTGTCACTCAGATTAGAATACATGCGTAAAATTGTTTTAAGGACATTTTGACAGAAACATTTTATATTTAAATATAATATTTTGGCAAAAAATTAACTTAAAATAATCTTTTTTTCCAAATGTTCTCCTTTTGTGAAAACTGGTTCTATTGTAACAATATTTTGCCAGTATATAGCTCAGACCTCTCTACAGAGGCTCAACTAGAATTTTTGAAAAATTCACATTATTTTCAGAGTTACCACCAACTGAAATAATTATTCGCGTTTTTTTTCTTAAAATTGTTCCCCTCTGTTGTCGTAAAATATGAATAAACCCACTTCTAAGTTATGTATTTCAAAAATTCTAGTTGAGCCTCTGTAGAGAGAGGTCTAAGCTAGATACAGGCTAAATATATTATTCCAATAGAAGCATCTTTCACAAAAGGAGAACATTTGGAAAAAAGACTAGTCTAAGTTAATTTTTTGCCAAAATATTGTATTTAAATAAATCTTTTTTTTTTCAAAATGTCCTTAAAACAATTTGATGCATATATTTTAATCTAAGTGACACTAAATATCATGAAATTATCCACTTATGCGCTTTAGAAAAATCACGGTTCCCCTCCCAGCGGTCCATGGATCAATGGCGGCCTGTTAACACCTATTGATCACTCAAAAAAAATTTTGCTATTACATTAAAAATGTATCATACTTAAATGCACTTAAATTTTTCATTTTCTTAAAAAAATATAATTACCCTATAACTTTGGTACCTTTTATTGGTGAATTTCACATTAACAAAATGAAAGTATTCTGACTATTTTTATATTGAAACATCCATTTGTGCTCTTTTCCCTACAGTGGCCCGCTGAATGTGGTAAAAAGGGTTTGAGAAAGCTGGCTTCCCAGCATAAGCTTGAATAAGATTATAAAAACCCTAGAAGATGTGAACAATGATTTGATTTGATTTAATATTAACGTCGTACTGTTCAGCTACACGAGGGCTTTTAGCGACGGACCACGTAATTTTGAGCCATGGTCAAGTGACGTGGACGACACCTGAGCTGGCACCTTCCTCTCCTAACTACCACACCACACCAACGGGGAAGATGTGAACAAGGTTACCATTGTGAAACCCTAAAAGATGTAACCAAGGATACCAAATTGGCAAGTTAACCACCCTATGACGACAAGTTTGGTGGCAAATTTTGAAGAAAATGATGATGCCAAGAAACTATCGAGAACCTCCTGGGATCGATCAATCTAGATATTTCCAATATAAAGGTCGTTAGAGTCCAGAGTCTATCAATCGAGATTAAAATCTTATTGTGCATTGTCTGCGATGAGGTAGAGAGACTTTTTCTGTCTGAGATCCTGCTCGTGGAACTATCTAAGAAAGCTATTTCTGGAACTTTGTAATTTATATAAATACGTCGATTTGTCTTCATGTAGTCATTTTTTCGTCATTAATAAATATGTTATTATTCAAATAATTGGAGTCATAGGGTGCTTTGTAGACAAATTTGCAACAATAATTAGGAATTTACTTTTTTCCAAAATTCCTATTAGTGGTTTGCAGATTATAAAATTGTACATTTATAGTAATTCATAAAGTTCCAAAGATTGGCGACTGTACTTTATTTCAATCCGAAGTGTCATCAATGATAAACTTAAAATGAAAAGGAGGAATTATTTATAATAAAATCAAATATTGTAACGGAGACATAAGTAACATAAAATACCATTTATTACGATATTGATGGGAACAACAACACGTTTTCCGCCAATCAGATAAAGAGTCAGGGTCGAAATAGTAAAATACTTCGATTGGTATTGTAGCAATGATAACGCCTATTCCGATTCGTTTTCATTCCTAAAAGCATTATTTTTGCCAGATTTTGCAATTTCGTTAATTACTCGTATTTTCCCAACAACAAGAACAATTACTGTAGAGTAATGAAATTTCGACAATGCAATTATCTAGATAACGTTTACTTGATCATATTTTCAAGATCATAAGTTAATTTAAGATCTAAAAAATGCATTTGAAATGTGAAATGCTGCTACATTAAAAGCCGGTGAAAAAGCAATTTTGAATGGAAGCCTATAAGTGTGCATGCATCGTGTCATACAGGTGCTGAATATTTATGATATGAAGTTCAATGCTTGTTGTACGTGTTGTGTCACACTGGGACGGTCAGTGCTTTGGAGCCAATTGGAGAAAATTCTGGAGATCTCGCAGCCCAAGGTAACATGTCAACACTCCGTAGAGCAAAGTGCTCTACGGAGGAAAATTCCCATTTGAATGCCGTTCCTGAATTGCAGTACTTTAGGTTGAACTATCAGACTGACGCACAAATTTTCAGTCAATGTGTTTGAAATAACAAAGAGAGTGCACCTTCTATCATAGCCCCTTCGAGACGAACGTCATAAATAAGAACCAGTATGAAACACCGTCAGAGGCCTAATGACTCAGGCATGAGCCAGCGTGTTTCTTCCTCCGCAGGCCAAACAACGCACCCGTGAGACACGCACTTGGAACGTTTTGTAAACTCAGTTATACGGCAACAAATGACACTCGATGCCCATAAGATTTGAGTTACATGGAGATCTGACCTTCTACTCAAAATGAGAGACATATTACTCACGTACACGTGGTTTTTATTTTATAAACATAAGGGGAAGGGAATGTTTTCGACTTGAGCGCTTTACGACAGCTTTTAAAATGAACGTGTGGTTTTTGTATATAGTATCAAATGCTTATTCTTCGCTAAAGCATTTGATTTCGGTTTGCAATCTACTTTTCAATGGATAATTAGATCTAATAGACAAAATTTGTCTTTTTTTTCTTTTTTACAAGGTCGACTTTTACAAATGGTGACAGTAAAATGTTTAAAAACTTGTACGAAACTGAAAGAGGCAAAAGTAAATAAAGTATATTAGTGTGAAATATATAAAACATATGCTGTTCGTATAATATACAGAAAAATATTGAACAACGAGTTTATATTTCGGCATTTTTAGGAACTTAGGCTTAACTACACAAAACCCTCCGGCCTGCGAGTGACACTCGAGACTGTAACCTCCAACCCTGGTGGTACGCATGCGTTTGCGTCCATCGTCCCGAATGGGATAGGAAATTGTTCCCCAGACCATGAGTCCGGATTTAGGTTTAGTGTGTCTAGACCGTATACAGTTTGGTCGTAATGTTCCCCTGACCAACACACGGCCATCACTGGCACACAGGTAGAACCTGCTTTCATCAGAAAACACAACATATCTCCACTCCTTCTTCCAATAAGCTCTGGTTGGACACCTCTGGCGTCGCAGACGGCACTGGCAAGGAGTCAGTAGAATACACGCTACAGGGCACTTGGATCGGAGCTGCCATTGAAGTAACCGATTTCTAACAGTTCGTAGTGTCACTGTGGTACAAACTATGGCTCAAACTTCTACCACAGACTCAGTACAATGCGCCGCAGTCTTTTGTCGAATACGTCGGTCTTCCCTCACAGTAGTGCTGCCTTACCTCTTGGAACCCAGTCTTCTTGAGGCATTACTATCCCTTGAACACTTCTCCCAACAATTTTGCATAGTGGATACATTCCGACGCACGCGAAATTTAAGTTGATGTCATCTTTCAGATGTATAAGCAAGCCAACCAATTTTTCTTTATCTAACAAAAGTCTTTCTTGGTGGAGTTTTTTTTCACGTCAGTGTATGCATTATGTGTATTTTTCCTGTTTTATTACGAATGCTCTTACAATTTTGTCCAGGCTGCTACGATAACCATCAATTTCGTATCACTGTGGACTTTTATTTAATTTATTTTTAGCTATTCTATCACATTGGCGACACTTTTTGTATTAATTTAGTAACACGTCTTAAAGGAAATAGGAAAATAGAATAGGAAGGAAATAGGAAAATAGAATAGGAAGGAAAAGGAAATAGAATATAGTAATAGAGTATGCATTATACATTCAAGCATGTATTAGATAAAATTCCTTAAAAATGTGATACAAATTAAAGGAGTTTTTTCCTTCTCTTTTTATATATATAATGGTTAGAAAACCTTAATGAGAAACTGGTCGATTATTTGGGTTTGAAATTTTAAAAAATGGATTATTTTCATAAAATTAAATAAAACAATTAAAGAAAACATTTTTTTTAAGTTACTTAAATATTTTACTTCAAACTTTATACATTAAAAAAATTATAAATGCATACATATATAGCAAATTCATATTTTTTCCCAACTTTTAGAGAACCGTTTTACAATTTTTTAAGTAAAGAAACTATCAAACATACCATAATGATGTCAATTTTAAATGTTCTAGAACTTAATTTTAATACTTTGAAAACTAAAAGAAAGTGCTAGATAGGTTCGAGTTCATGACTTAAATTCAAATTTGGTTTAATCAAGACGTTGTTTAATGTAAGTTAATAATTCAAACCAAACAGCATATTCATTCCAACATTTCGAAACATATTTCAAAATGGATCTCAAATATTCCGTGACATATTTTCCATATCCATTTCGGATATTGAAACGTATTATGTACGTGATCATTTGCTCAGTTAGCTCTCCTAAAAGCCTTATTGGCATTTGTTCAAGGCTAATATGAATTTCGAAAATTGAATCATGTCCTTGGAATATTTAAAAGTATGATGCTAGTGTAAAATCAGAAAAATTTATGTAACCCAAATAAAATACACCGTTTAAAAATATGCAACATTTAGAATATGAGATAAAAATAATTCTACAGGCAACAAAATATTTGTGAGAACTGGGAAAATATGAAAAAAAAATAATAAAGTCGCTAAACGAATAATAGCCAAATATTTATATAAAATATTGAGACGATAATTTTCTTCCCTGTCTGTTTCAAATATATCAATTGCTGCCGTTTTGTAACAATCTTTTATAACTTCTCTTCTATATAATTGAATCTTTAAATTCAATTCTTATTCTTTTTATAAGGTCATTTTAATTCGAAATTTTGCTCACTTGTAAAGGACCAATGACAATGCAATAATTTAATAATTTTGTTCCATTTCCTAATTAGGATCATCAGGAACCACGATTTCTAATTTTCGGATCCCATCTCGCATTTAGCAACTAATTCCAGA